>OY744538.1:692500-1170000 GCA_963556195.1 Sepiola atlantica | reverse complement strand
ATGTATATATATATATATATATGTAAGTATGTATATATATATATATATGTATGTATATATATATGTAAGTATGTATATATATATATATATATATATATATATATGTAAGTATGTATATATATATATATATGTAAGTATGTATATATATATATATGTAAGTATGTATATATATATATGTAAGTATGTATATATATATATATATATATGTAAGTATGTATATATATATATGTAAGTATGTATATATATATATATGTAAGTATGTATATATATGTAAGTAAGTATGTATATATATGTAAGTATGTATGTATATATATATATGTAAGTATGTATATATATATATATATGTAAGTATGTATATATATATATATGTAAGTATGTATATATATATATATATGTAAGTATGTATATATATATATATATATATGTAAGTATGTATATATATATATATATGTAAGTATGTATATATATATATGTAAGTATGTATATATATATATATATATATATATGTAAGTATGTATATATATATATATATATATATATATATGAGAAAGAGAGAGAGAGTAAGATAATACTTTAAAGATATAAATAATATCTTTAACCAGTAGACTATCAGGATAAAAACAAAGTTCAATATAGTGTATAGAGCAATAATAATAATTGAATGACGTAATAAAATGAGAAATTAATCAGATTTTATTAAAGTTCAAAAACAAGGAGTGATACTGCATCCTAAACTCATGAGTTTTCAAAGAAAATCTTCTCCTCAGAGGACCATTACCGCAATGACATTACTGCAGGTAATAAAATTAAGCTTTGAAAATATATAAAAATACATAAAAGTATATAAAACATCAAATATATTGGGAAAGAACACACTTTTTTGTTAAACTTATACATTTCATCCAAGTCATAAAGTTTAAAACAATTTCAAGAAAGATGTCAAAGAAGTCGATTAAAAAACAATCCAGGTGGTGAATGGTAGTCCAAAAACGAAAAAGTTATCCAGGCGGGAAATATATATATATATATATATATATATATATATATATATATATATATATATATATATATATATATCCGTCTAATATAAACTATAAATGCAAATTACTTTCTGTTGAACACTGATGATTCTGCAAGCATGAAACATATACATATGTAGATAATAATGAAATATTTATTATTAAGTAATTATTTGTAGCCCCCTTTCAGACGGGCCCTTAATGAGAAATAATATAAGCCGTCTAATCTAAGGTGTGAATGCAAGACCCTTTCTGTTTAACACTGTTAGGACGGCTGACTATAGTTGTCCACCTGCTTGACATAAATAGGATTTATTTCTCATCACGTCGTGTAACAATTAGAATTGGCCATCATGGGTTAGAGCGTTCGAAATTGAGTTAATGGTGGCTCTAGTTCCATGATCTAAATCGTGTGACCGGTTTAAACAGTTTTCTCTGCACTGATCATTCCGCAAGGATGAAACATATATGTATGTAGGTAATAGTGAAATATTTATTATTAAATAATTACATACATATATATATATATATATATATATATGTGTGTGTGTTTGTAATTACAGAAGATTGAGACAAAATCGGTACCATCTGTTTCAAATCCAACCATTGGGAACCTCCTAGGTGGCCTCCTATGCCAGACTCTCTTCAGCCTCTGTTTATAGGTCTCCAATGGTTGGATTTGAAACCGACGGTACCGATGTCTTAATCTTCTGTAATTACATATATAAATAAATATTACACTCTTATTTTTTGATTTTTTCTTAATAATCGAACACTCTGCTGGAATTCTCTCCCATTAATCTTATACACATGGTAAATTAGTCGTTTCTCAACCAAATGGCAGACAATGAATCGGCTGCAATTTCCAACTTCACAAATGAGTAAGTAAATCCAAATAAATTGTTTTAGACTAATTTCCCAGCCGTATTTCCTTTAAAATAATTTAAGGTAAATTTGAAATTAGGCCAAAACAAGTTATTTGTGAGGTCGGAAAATTGCAGCCGATTCATTGTTCGCCACTTTTGTTGGAAAACGACTAATTTACCATATATATATATATATATATATATATATATGCAAGATCGATCTCATGAATTGATCAGTAAGCGAAAGCTGGTTCGACTCACCTGTGTTTCTATCAAGCCAATTTTGGCACAAAGAGTCATTTTTTCTCTGTTTGAGCCAAAATATGTTGGCTTTCCAAGTGTTGTATCTAATCTGGAAAACAAAAAAGAACAATTCTTAAAAGCCATAAAATAAAGACAACAAAACTATGAGAATGAAACAATCTTTTTTGACAATTTTTCTCATGCCAAGTGTCGTTGTCGTTGTCGTTGTCGTTTGCATCATTTAAACGGTTATCCTGATTATCATTATTATAAACACGTTTTCTGGCCTTCTGAGATTAGATGCTCCTGTTATTTACATGACTTGGAAAGTTATCATCATCCTGGTTGTTGTTATACAGGATGTTTGGAAAATCGATGGCATAACAACTTTGTGATTATGTTCGATATATGGATCAGGAAATGCTTGGTTACCACAGGTAAAATAAGCCTGGGCCTGGTGTTACCATGTACACCAATAAAACCATGAAAGAATTATGCCAAATAAATATAAAAACCGTGGGGCGCAGAAAAAAGATCTGAGTGTCGTGATCAACGGGGGCTTCTTTGATAGTTAACATGGGAAACCCAGTCGGCATTCTGCGACTGTTAGCCCTTCTTATTTCAGGTAACAGAATACAACAGACCAAATATAGGTAAATAAATATGATCAGCATAAACCGACGACCACGCAGAAAGGAAGAAATGGACCACAAAGGAAATGAGACTAGTAATGGAGTGTTATTGCAGAATATACTTATCTCCCTCCCACTGCAGTAAGAGTGAAAACCCAGCGTCCTCGAGGAAGAACCCAGCGTCCTCGAGGAAGAGCACTCTGGCCTACAAAAAATGTCTGGGCAGCATCGTCGGCATGGAGTATTATGTCAGAAGCAACCCGCACACAAAGAGGCACCTTTATACGTATAGAACATAATCCCGAAATGATGTCATCTATTTTCGAAATACACTGTATACACAACGCTATGGCCAGAGATTAGGCAGGTTTTTTTTACATAATTTTTACATGATTTGGACTGTTACCCTCATTGTGGTTGTTATATACACAGTTTCGGCTGTTTTATTCCCTAGTTTCTGAACCTACAGCAAACAGACACTCAAAAGAGGTAAACTCTAAATAGCCTATGACATTCTCTAAGTCATAGCATATCTACATGCCAAGTTTGGTTGAAATCTAGTTAGTAGTTTCTCTGCCTATAGCAAACAGACAGATAGAATCAACTTAGATAAAGTTTGCATAGCCTATAACACTCCATGGGTCAAAGCGTACCTGGATGCTAAGTTTAGTTGAAATCCAATCAATAGTTTCTGAGCTCATATTGAACAAACAGACACTCAACCGAGGTAATCTTATTTTATGACACCGTTTGATTCATAGCCTATCTACATGCCAATTTTGGTTGAAATCTAACCAGTATTTTTTAAGTCTATGGAAAACAGACAAGCTTCATTATATTTGTATAGACTGTTGTGAGTTATTGATATCCAAATCCAAATTAAAAAAACGCAAATTTTTAAGGTTAATTTTTAAATTAGAAAAACCTTCTCATCAGAAGGCTCGCTGTAACATAATACTGGTTATTACTTGGACGGAATATCTTTTCAAAGTTAAGTGTAAAAGATTACTTTTGTATGACTGACAGGGTTTGACCAGGCGATCAGTTGTGATCTGATTTACAAGAGCAGATAGACGATTGGCCGGTTTAGTCATCTAATATATAAATTTATGCCAGTCAGACTTTAAAAGTTGGACCCAAATATCATTTAAGCTGACAAATTAAACTTTTATTCTAACTAGCTAATTTTAACTTGTTATTGTTGTACCATGTTATTTGCAGTATAATAATGTACTTCACTAAAATTAATTAAAAAATATACTTAATCTGGTCTGGCAGTTTGGTAATATGTAGACATTCTTAAATAATCACCTTAAAAGAAAAACCATCTTAAAAATCTGCTATGGGGAGAAACTCTTATTCGTTTAGTAAGAGTTAGTGTTCCTTATTTGTTTTTATTTTGCTTTCCAAGTTTACTTACAATTACATTTTCTTATTCTTTTCTTTATAACAAAAAACAATGGTTCATTTGTAATTTAGACATTGTTGGATTATTGATTGATTCATTCTATTTTTACCCACGCCCTGCTTCATTCTTTTTAAATAAAAAACAGATTCATTTTTAGCTTAGATATTAAACTTAATAAAAAAGCGTGGTTATAGATCATAGAAATATTTACAAAACAAATTTGGATGTAATACGCGAACAACTCCGGGTCGGTACAGCTAGTGTGAGATAAAGAAATTGAAATATAGTCAGTTACAGTTTAAAACTTGGAAGAAATAGTCATCATGTAGCGCCTCAATAGATACACCTTTGTGTCTCCTCTGGTGATTTAACCGGAAGTAACAGTTCGTCAAGAGAAAAGATTCAATAGTTAAGAATAATAAAGTAATTGTACGATTAAACTGTCTTCGTCCTCCTCCTTCATATTGAGATATTCGAGATTCCTGTTTAAGAAGAAGTATCCAGATTATATCATCCACCCAGGCCTGAGAGATGAGAAACATACATAGCCCCTTCATAAAATTGTTGAATATCGAGTCTGTGTTACCAGACATAATACTTGGTCGGAAGTAATAAGACCCGGTTGATTGACACAGCCACGCACATGGCCGGAATTAAAAATATCCAATGAAAGTTACCTGAAGACGAAAATACATCCGTTCGCTAAATAAACACTACATGGCCAGAAGTCATGTTCCATAAGAAGTGTGGCTACATTAAGTGCATACATGCAATCCAAGAATAGGCATTACAGTCGTGGATGCATGAGTTTTCCAAAACTGTTATATTAACTGGCATCAATTCAGATCGAAAAACAAAGCAGCTGGCTAGCATATTGAAGAGATCAATTGAAGAGATCAATTTCTGCCAACTCTGCACTCTCCACCATCATTGGCTCTACTTGATCGCCGCAAGCGAGCAATATAAATATACAATTATATTTTTATGCTTTGTCGTCAACCGCAGCAGCAATATACAAAATATGTAACAATAATCTTCCTATTCACATTCGTCCATTGTGGCTTTATGCTGAGCTAAACTTGCCCTATTCATAGTTTCTGTGTCATCTATGAAATTGCTTATAATAATGAGAAGATTTGATCTTTCTTTCGATAAAGATCAGATTGAACCAATATCCAGGTGAAAGATGAATTCCAGAAAGAGACGTCTCAGCCAATTTACCAGAGTTTGAAAGAAAGAGTCAGAGAGAAAACGAAATAGAAAATGAACATTTAATTACCTTCTTTGAAGTTCTTTTATACGGACCATCATATTAAGGTGCCCTTGAGAATACTGTTCAATTACATCACGGACATCATATGGTTTCCGAGCTTGCTGCATAGACAGAATTAAAAATAATAAAATTTGTCTAGTTAGAAAGTTGAATGAAAAATCTACGTGCTTGTGGACTGTAGGTCCGAAAAAGACATTTTTTAATCTTTAATTTGAGGAGAGTCAAATAAGGGGGAGAGAACTCTAGTTTAAAGTTTCAACCACGATGTATCTTAAAATGGGTTTAACTATTGTAATTATTCTAAAATAAAGTTTTAAAAAAAAGAAAAAAAAAATTTACCTGAAATTTTCTCCTGGCCACAAAAAATTTGATTTTCCGAATGACACGGATCATTGTTTTGTGTTCGTTTGTTAATCTGGAAAAAAGGGGAAGAAAAAAAGGGAAACATTAAATATGTGTTCCTACCAATAAAATGGCCGACTGATTATTCTGCCAATGCTTTCTCTGCCCACGTTTGACGTAACTTTATTTGAGATTTTCATGACGGGTCATGATCTTAGTTGGAAGAGAATTGCTGGAGACATTAGCAACTCGGAGAGGTTAGGGTTAGGGTTAGGTCATCCTGTACAAAGAAAAAATAACTTTTTTCTTTAGTGTACTGTGAATTTTCCACCGATTTCACAAACAGGTTTAGTACTTAATTACAACTGTAGTTTTACAAAAAAGAATTATAACAATTACTTTGTAGGTCTACTAGCAGGAACCCCCGGCGTTACCCGGGATTTAATAAAGACCTTTGTGTACTCTTACTATCAACCCTGATCCCCTATATTACCATTTTTATTCCTATTTTTTTAATTACTATAATTTTCAAATTTTCAATTTTAATTGATTCAGGAGAAATAATTTTAAAACTATTTATAGAGTTATTTCCCATGATCTCTTGAATGAGAGAACATTTTTCTCTGACTCAACAGTTACTAATTTGGTCGCTGGTGATTTCAAATGTATGAATATTACAGTAATTTCTGTTACCATAACCTGCTTGAGGTTATACTAAATCAGAATATGCAAGGATTGCACGTATATTTTTGATACAGACAGAAATGCCAACTTTCCTTTATATAAAAAAGTGAATATGCCATTCCTGTTTGAAAATAAATCGTTCATATGCCCCAGACAATATCGTTAATGATGTTGTCAGCGTGATATCTTTAAGCGTTTCGGGGTCTTGCAGCATCAGATCCATTCAGGGAGGCAACCAAGCTGATACTGATCCAATGCCTAACTATCCTGTGACATCCTTATGGAAAATAAAATTAAGTACCAGTTAAATAAGAAATACAAATGAAAGAGAAAATATCTACTAGTTTCCAACGCCTAACCATAACCCTAACCTCAATCCCAACCCTAAACCTAACCCTAACCCCAACTTCAACCCTAACCCTACCCCCAACCCCAACCCTAACCCCAACCCTAACCTCAACCCTAACCCCAACTCCAACCCCAACCCTAACCCCAACCCCAACCCTAACCCTAACGTCACTTTTCATTTGTTCAGGTATCAGACGTTTTTTAATATTTCGTAAGCTAGTTCAGCAGGTCAACTGTCTCCAAACTCCACTCTTTAAAATTCCATAGGTCACAATGACAAAAATTTGGTGCCGAAGCCGAAACTCTCAAAACCTTTGTGCATTCTTCTATTTACTGTGTCATTTTTGCATATACTTGTTTGTTCAATGCAAATAATTACAGAAAATTATACGAAAAATACTAAATCTCATAATAATCAACTCACAATGAAATGATTTTTGATACTGATCAAATACCAGTTTGCGACCAGGTTACAAGCTACAAAATCATACAACATGTCAACAGAAAATAAAATTAAGCATTAGTTAAACAAAGAAATTAGATATATGGATGGAAGAGAAAAGAACCACATGCAGTCCATGAGCTGTTGGTTGCCAACCACGTCTCTGAGTTCAACATCTCCTTCAACAAAACAACTGACAGCGATTTGGTGCTTAGACTGAAACTAAAACCTTCTCAACCGTCCGTACATTCTTCTATGTACCGCGTCATTCGCATATATATGTCAGCACATATCCAATTATCACAGATAATTATTGAGGCTCACAGACAAATCATGCCTACGATGTTGAATGTAAAAATAATAAAATTGCAATGGAATGATTTTTTCTCGTAGGTTTTTTTTCTTAATATAATAAAATAGACAAATCTGGAGACAGACAATTATTTATTCTTCTTCTATATCTAGATGGCCTTTTCATTTTCTTAATGGATGTCATAAAATGGACGTGCCTTATATATATATATATATATATATATATATATATATATATATATATATATAATTATTAATGGCAATATGTGTATTAGCATATACTATCAGTGCCTTTTTTTCTTATATATATATATATAGTCTTGGAAGTTTTTCAACCATTAAAACTATATATAAAAAAAACCCCAAAAACATTTTTGTCCCAAGTCTTTCGGTAGAAAATTACTTTTCTTGTAAGTCAATTTACTTTTTACAGTCACTATATTAATTTGCTTATATATATATATATATATATATATATATATATATATATATATATATATATATATATATATATATATATATATATATAATTATTAATGACAATATATGTATATATGCATATACTATCAGTGCCTTTTTATTTTGCAGTCTCTTTAAAAGATTCAGCTTGATGATTGTCAATCAGTAACAACATAGCATATATAAGTCAGGTTAAATTTATATTCGAATAACCATGTTTTTATTTTATTATTTTTATTTTTTGAAAATGCCATACTAGTGGGTTCTCCCACATGTGAGTTTGCTCTTTTCCTTGTTTA
The DNA here is from genome assembly GCA_963556195.1 of Sepiola atlantica. Classification (NCBI taxonomy): domain Eukaryota; kingdom Metazoa; phylum Mollusca; class Cephalopoda; order Sepiida; family Sepiolidae; genus Sepiola; species Sepiola atlantica. Next base: position 1,161,673 of record OY744538.1, on the reverse strand, counting down.
TTATTCGTTTTTTTCCCCAAAATGAACCACTGTATTGTGTAGGTACTTTTCAAGACATTTTAATCCAATAACTTTTTACTCTTTGTGAATGTTTCTGATGATTTTGTAGTGTTGCAGAGACGATATTGACATGAAAATGTTGTTTGGCTCACGCAAATAAACCAGACCGTAAAAAATACATCTCACAGAAATGTTATGTTTTTTGGAAATGTGAAAAATAAAAATATAAAATAAAAACCATGGTTATTGGAATATAAAATGAACCTGTGTTATATATATATATATATATATATATATATATATATACTAGCAGGAAGACCCAACGTTGCTCGGGATTGAATGAGGATCACTACTATATACTTTTTCATTATGCTCATAACACCATATGTTTATTACTGCACCCCCTCCTCCCGTTTCGACCCCTAGTATAGTCGGAAGAAGCTGAAATATTGGAAACTCTTTGAACTAGTGTTTTTTACATATGGTTTAAATCGGATATATGTATTTTAAGTTTTAAGCGGGTTCTGTCCCCATGAGTCATCTCGAGGTGAGGCCACATAGATATTCAGTACATAGAGAGTAACACACAGATGCGGGGCTACTTCCATTGTCTTCCTCGGAGAATTTTATGTATATGATATAAATTTCATCAAAATAGAGTATATTTAAAGTTTTAAAGAGGGTTTAGCCCCATAACTTCCTCATGGTTAGAAGGTCACTTAGAGATTCGGAACCACTTCCATTGTCTTTCACAGAAAATTTTATACATATGATTTCAATTTCATAAAAATAGAATATATTTGAAGTTTTAAGGGGGTCGTGCCCTCATAGCTCCTTAGAGGTGCATTTAGAGATTCTCCGGTAAATTTTACATAAGAATACACTTTTAGAATTTATGTAGATTCTTAAAACTTTTTTTCTATAGGGATCACACACACACAATACACATACACACAGACATTGAGTTTATATATATATATATATATATATATATATATATATATATATATATATAAATTTTTCGTGGTACAAAATTTTATTACAGCAAGGAATACAGACGTTTGTGACATTTTTTGTGGTGGAATGAAACTGAAAAAGTATAAAAACGAGAGGAAATAATTATTTTCTCTCGTTTTTATACTTTTTCAATTTCATTCCACCCCCAAAAAATGTCACAAACGTCTGTATTCCTTGCTGTAATATATATATATATATATATATATATATATATATAAGTTAGTTGTGATCAATAAAATTTGAACATTGTTCCAAGAATTCAAAACCAACTATTATTAGACTTACGATCGTTTCCAACACTTTTTGGAAATATTTTATTTTTTATTATATTTTCGATGATTCCAAAACGTCACTTCGCCAGCGCTTTTTATAACATCACATACAAAAATAACCATCACATTTCAGTACTAAAAAATAATATCAGTGACATGATATTAGTATATTCCAATGATCAAAGGAAAAACTAATCCATAACCAGAACTTTTTATTGTTTTCAATTCTTCATGTTTTCGGATTAATAATTACTATTAAAATTAACAATTTCTCTGATGATCAGCGATGTTAAAATAAAGACTATATATTTTTCTTAACTAAGCTGTTAAACACGCATAAAGAAAATAAATAAAACAATGTAAAAATAAACAAAAATTTTGACTGTAAGACAAAGAAAAAAGTACAGGTATTCGTCGAAATCAGAGGATGAGGAAATTGAAAAAATAAATAAATAAAAGTTGTGGTTATGGATTCATTTTTCATTTGGTCATTGGAATGTAGCTAATAATTATATATGCTCTGATGTCTGTAACACAACCTCATTGAGCTTGCAATTTGAAACAATTTCAGAGATTATAAGGGGTATATATATACCTAAATATATACTTTTTATAAAAACTCATATATATATATATATATATATGTATATATATATATATATATATATAGTGTGTGTATTTAGGCAGCATTTTTTCATTTATGCAAACATTGTTAAAAATAACAGAATTTGTTATTTTTAACAATGTTTGCATATATATATATATATATATATATATATATATATATATGAATGATATAAAGAAAAATATTTTATATCAGATCCTATCGAGATGCTCGATATTGGGGATAGAGCATTGTTGTATATATATATATATATATATATATATATATATATATATATATATTCTTCGTTCCAATTCCAATTTTAAATTCTGAATTTCGTTTCTTTTTCTTCTTTTTCCAATTCATTCTTTCCAAATATTATCTGAGGAGAGAATCAGATTTTCTTTCCTCCTGATGAGATCTCAGTTTCTAATAGCTGTTGATCGATAAAATCGACAGTCAGTGTCGCGGCTTATGTACATACCTGTATAAATAAAAATAATTAGGTGAAGTAATTAAAAAACCTGTCAGTGCGGTAGTGTTCTTAAAAAAACTACTGATGTGTTCTTTAACGTTTCTGTAAACGAATTAATTTTTTAAATCTTAAAAATATCAATTAAAAATAATTGAATGTTTAGACCTTTTTTAAATACATAGTTCACTGAGATATTCTTTGTTTTAATTAATTTCGTTTCTTTACGTTCTAATATATTTCAGTTATTTTATGGACCTAACCGGAATTGCTCCTAGTGACCCCAGATGTAATCGAAAAAAAGTTTCAATGGTGTTTTTGAATTTCTGGAAATTCTTTCATCTTTTAGTAGAAAGGGAATGAAAATAAATATTAAAGAAAAATGTAAAAATAAAGAGGAAAAATGTTAAAGGAAAAAAGAAAAATGATTAAAAATAATAGAATAAAATGAATGAAAAATGAATGAAAACATAAGAATGATGAATAAATAAAAACGAATAAATAAATGAAAAACTAAAAAAATGAATGAAAAACTAAAATAAAAAATGTATAAGGATAAATAAATGAAAAAAGTTGATTAAGAATTAAAAAGTAATTGAATAAAAAAATAAAATAAAAATAAAAGATAAATAAATAAAAATAAATAAATAAAAAGAATAAAATTAAAATAAAAGATAAAAATAAATAAATAAAAAGAACAAATGATTGAAAAGCAATGAAAATTAACAACAGTTAAATATGAAACAAATAAAATGTTTGCAACGAATAAAAATGATGAATAATGACAGAAACATGAAAAAAAGCAACATTAAACAAAAACAAAAAATGTTTGATTGAGTTTGAGAAAGTCCTAATTGAGGATTGACTTACACTGGACTGCAAGACTAGATTTTCTAAGCATTGCTCTATTAATGAAAGATTTTAAAAAATAAAGAAAATATGAAGGAAAATAAAGAAAATATGAAGACAAAAGTAAAAAGTAAGAAAATATGAATGACAAAAAGAAAAAAAGAAAATATGAGAAAAAAGAAATAAAATATGAAGGAAAAAGGAAAAATAAAGAAAATATGAGAAAAAGGAATTAAAGAAAAAATACGAAGAAAAAGGAAAAAGAAAGAAAATGTGAAGTAAAAAACGAAAGAAGACATGAAGTAAAAGGAAAAAAATATGAAAGAAAAAAGATAGAAAATATTAAAAATATTCTGTTCGGTTTATTTCTGAAACTTTGTTTCCATTCTCCCAATGTAGGTTTAATTTACATTAATTCATTATGTTTATTGCTTTTCCAGCGAAGTTGTCTCAGTTGTCATGTATGTATATTTACTTATTTTCATTTTAAGGCCTGTACTTCACGTTTAAAATTTTTTATGAGGGGTTCAAAAGACCATTCTTTTCATTCAAGAAATTCAAGAAACCAAGGGGACTAACACTATAAATAGTTGAAAACTTATTTCCCCTGGGCCAATTATTTTATTTTATTTATTACTTGAAAATTAAAAATTATAGTAATAAAAAATAAGAATAAAAATGATAATATAGGGGATCAGAGCTGGAAGTACGAGTACACAGAGCTCGTTATTCCTTCCCGGGCAACGCTGGGGATGCTTACTAGTAATCTATATCGTGCTTCTTGTTTTTTGTGTTTTTTATATTATCGTCACTTCTCCCTTTTGTTCTCATGTTTTTAATTCTATTCCTTTCTCTCTCTCTCTCTCTCTCTCTTTTTCTCTCTCTCTCTTCTGACTCTTTATTTCTATTATTCCTTTATTTCTTTCCTTCACTCTTTATTTCTATTACTTTTGTTCTTTATTAATCTCTCTTTCTCTCTCTCTCTCTCTCTCTCTCTCTCTCTCTTTGTATTTCTTTCTTTTACTGATCTCCCTTTATTTCCATTCCTTCATTTATTCTTTTCTTTTATTCTTTCTTTCTATCTCTCTTCTTTCTCTGTCTTTCTTTCTTTTTTTCTTTCTTTCTTTTTTCTTTCTATTCTTTCCCTCTTACCCCCCCTCTCTCTCTCGCTTCCACGTCTTCATTATCCTTGTTTGACACTTAATGACCTTAAAAATTAAAAAAACAAACGTAAAAGCAGGTAAAAAAAAAGGAAGCAAAAAAATAAGTGAGAGAGAAAGGTGCACATTTTTATTTTAGGGTCTTAAACTCCATATTGTCAAAAAACAAACTTTCAACATGGCACTCATAAGATTAACTTGGGAAAAGTCTACGATGCCATCACGAAACCAGATCTGGCATGGCAACACGCCAACCCGGATTTAAGGTGAGTTTTTGAGTTAATAAAGGGCACTAATTGTACTGATTCCATGTCCAGTTTTGTAGCGGCATAATAGACTTTTCTCAAGTTGATGTTAACATTGGCATGTTGTAATTTTTGTTTTGGCAATATGGATGAAAGGGCTCTACAATAAACATTTACTGAAGAAAAGCAGGTAAAAATGGGGGGGGGGGTAAATAAAAAATCACGGAAAAAATAAACATTTACTGAAGAAAGGCAGGTAAAAAAGAGGGTGGGTAAATAAAAAAAAACACGGAAAAATAAACATTTACTGAAGAAAGGCAGGTAAAAAAGAGGGTGGGTAAATAAAAATAAACACGGAAAAAATAAACATTTACCGAAGAAAGGCAGGTTAAAAAGGGGGTGGGTAAATAAAAAACACGGAAAAAGTAAACATTTACTGAAGGCAGGTAAAAAAGGGGGTGGTTAAATAAACAAAAACACGGAAAAATAAACATTTACTGAAGAAAGACAGGTAAAAAACGGGGGGGGGTAAATAAAAAAACATGGAAAAAATAAACATTTACTGAAGAAAGGCAGGTAAAAATAGAGTGGGTAAATAAACAAAAACACGGAAAAGTAAACATTTACTGAAGAAAGGCAGGTAAGAAAGGGGGTGGTTAAATAAACAAAAACACGGAAAAATAAACATTTACTGACGGAAGGCAGGTAAAAATAGGGGTGGGTAAATAAATTAAAAAAACACGGAAAAAAATAAACATTTACCGAACAAAGGCAGGTTAAAAATGGGGTGAGTAATTAAAAAAACACGGAAAAGTAAAAATTTACTGAAGAAAAACAGGTAAAATAAGGATTGGGTAAATAAAAAAAAGCATGGAAAAATAAACATTTACCGAAGAAAGGCAGGTAAAAAGGGGGTGGTTAAATAAACAAAAACACGGAAAAATAAACATTTACTGAAGAAAGGTAGGTAAAAAAGGGGGTGGGTAAATTATTAAAAAAAAACACGTAAGAAAAAGAAGAAAAAAACAAGGAAAAAAAAACATGACTAAAACGAAGATAAAAAAGCTTCATCTAGAATTTTTTAAAAATGTAAACGAAAACTAAATAGAAGCAGAATGTTGTCGAAACAAAAGAGATTAAAGCAATCTCGAATAAAAGTGAAGCCAGCTAATATGACAGGCTACGAGAATGACGACATAGTAGTTACCTGTGCCTAGCACATCCAAGACAGTTTGCTGGGGGGTCACCTGTATCCCATGCTTCCTGTGGTAAAAGACTGGAAGATACAAAACAATAAACCTCAACAGAAAAGCTTTTCGAGTGGGGGCCACGGGCACTGGTGTTACCTAAGAGATTTCTTTGAGATTAAAAAAAGAAACATTTCTAACCAAATTTTATGTAGAGTGATCCCCTAAAAATGTCATCCATAAAATCGTTAATAAAATTCACATTTTTTTACAACCTAACCATATTTGGTAAAAATAGACCCACTGATTTGTCCACCAAGTTTCAGTCATGAATGTCCAACAGTCTTTGTTTTATCGCCGATCACTACTATGCTACAACTATGTGAAGTGAAGTCCATTCAGGATCACACCTCTTACTAATGAGACGATTACCAAAGTGTCCTTGCAGCCATTCCAATGAATTATTTGAAGTGTAGGGAATTGCAACTTCACCAGAAGATTATCTGCAAAAGCCACTTCACTCCATTATGTGCATTGCATGAGTGGCAATATCAAAACATGAGATCATTGTGTTAAATATCCAGGCCGTGTGTACCGAAAAGTCATTTGACAAGAAGAGATGCACCTGGCAGCAGGATGCAAGAAAAAAAAACATAACATAAATATTGGATGTACGGAAAGGTCACTTGACAAGAGATAGATTCAGCTGCCATCGGGATGCACCGAGAGAAGAAAATCAAATATGTTGGATAGTCATTCATTGAAATAACCGTCGCCGAATAAAACGTCATGGGGGGGGGGGGGTTCAGGTGATAACAACCCGAAATTGATATCCAGAGTTGGTTGGCGATTTAGGCACGAGAAGAATCACCCGTCAAATTCCTGTACATGAATCGTCTTCCTACCAACCCACCATCCCTCATCGTCACCGACAATAAAGATATATCGTTATATATATATATATATATATATATATATATATATACACACACACACATACATGTGTCATTCTTTTTAAGCACAGCGGTAATACAACAATTGGTTCTTACTGTTTTGAAGATTTGGATGAACAATCAGTCATGATCAATACTGAACGCTAGCTAGTGGTCGTTATGAAGTTTTGGGCAACTTTGGGCAGACGATTAAAAGGTGTTGTGTGAGGGATGAACAGTGGTTTCAACAGGATGGAGCAAAAGAGCAGTGTGTCAAAGTTAGTTACAACTTTTAGCGTCGTATCCAGACGTTCTCGCAATGTAGAAGTGAACATCTTTTTTTGTTTGTTTGTTTAACTTAGTTCACCCCAAACCAGGCAAGTTGTCACTGTAGACGTATAGGGACTACTGAGGGATCATCATAAATTGGGAGCTATGCAGCAACATGCTTGTTCACATTGTATTAAATTTCTGCATGTCCGTACAGCCGGGGAAACAGGGAGCAGGAAGGGAGTTCCAAAGGCCGGCAGTTAGAGGAAAGAAGCTATTGGAGTAGAAGGCTCTTCGGCATCTGGGGACTTCCACACTGAATGGATTGTCGGGTTGGTCGAGTGTATTTACGTCGAGAGGGCCTCAGAGCAGCAAGTTCATCGGAGCACATTCAATTGAATTGATTGTAAAACAAGCACAAGATGCAACATTGCAGCGATGGGACAGGGGCTGGAGCTTGGTGGATAGTGAGGGACCTATTAGATTAGATACTCTTTTTTTAGGCATATCATAAAACAAAGACTGTTGGACATTCGTGACTGAAATTGGTGGACAAATCAGGCGTAGACTGAAGTATATTCGGACCAAATATGGTTGGATTGAAGAAATGAATTTTATTAACGATTTCGTGGGTGGTACTTTTTGCGGCAAGGAAATAAAAGTATTTACAATATCTCAAAAGTATCTCTATATGGAACTTGTGCAGGCTATTCTGAATGTCGGGTTATACTGAGAAACCACTGTTTTCTGATGAACACTTAAAGTAGCATTTTCCCAATGTGACGACTCCGTGGGTTGTAGAACAGAAAGATTTCCCGGACAACATATATCGATGCTAACAGGTGAATATTATTATCCGGCTTTAAAAGTTAATCATTAACGAGCACATGTGAACACATGCGAGACAGTTTTGCTGTTTTACTAATATTTATGTTTATCTGTTCTTTCTATCTCAATCTATTCGTAGCTAATGCAAATTCATTTCTATCTATCTATCTATCTATCTATCTATCTATCTATCTATCTATCTATGCCAGGTTTTAATAATTATAGCGTTCTCGTTTTCGTTTTCGTTCTCTCTCTCTCTCTCTCTCCCTTTATGCCAACCTCTATGTATTTATCCTAGTCTTTTCATATCTATCTATCTATCTATCTATCTATCTATCTATCTATCTATCTATCTATCTATCTATCTATCTATCTATCTATAAAAACATATTCCATCTCTCTCCCTTTCTCCGTGTGTATCTATCTTAGTCTCTACATATCTATATACAGGACCGGCGAGACACTTATAAAAGTGGGGGGCTATCCTAAAAAGTGTGTGTGTGTGGGGGGGGGGGCGGTTAAACACATGCATATATAACTTCATTATTGATGACCGTAAAGTGGTGAGGCCAAGTCAAAAAGTGGAGGGGGGGCTTGATCCCCCCCCTGCCCCCTGCCCCCCTGCCCCCCCCCCCGGTGCCGCTGTCCATGATATATCTCTCAAAGTTCGTTTGCATTTATCTAATGATTTATATCGATATCAATTGTCATTCCATTTTCACGTTTCATCTATTCTCCCACTTTCTTTCCCTCTTACCCCCCTCTCTCTATTTGTCTAAGTCTGTTCATATCTATCTATCAAATCCTGTCCCCCACTCTCTCTCTCTCGCCCTCAATCAAGAAACGAAAGAACTAGAAAAAAAATGGAGTCTATAAGAGAATGCAGAAAACCCATTAAAGAAAACAACGAACAAAACTAAACAGTGATCTGAATAATATGCAAAGCAGAATACAAAGTGCATTATGGGATAGCATAAAACAAAAGACGCGGAGAGGGGGAGGAAACATTTACTAAACTTGATTATTCATTTAATATTTAACAGTTATTTATATACTTAATACTTAACAGTTATCTATATACTTAATACTTAACAGTTATTTATATACTCAATAGTTAATAGTTATTTATATACTTAATAGTTAACAGTTATTTATTTACTTAATACTTAACCGTTATTTATTTACTTAATATCCATAATATCCAATATTTTAAGATAAATCACTTCTTTAAAGAAAAGTAAGAAATTATTTTTACCAAAATGACTGAATTCGAAATTTAATACCCAACAAGGGTTGCTATGCCGTAAAATAAAACAACGAAAGTTGATAATAGAAGATTTAGGGGTGAGCGGTATTCCCTGGGTAGTATCCCCTCTGCCAGTCACAATAATAGCAAAAGTATTACCCCCGCACCGACAGCTACTCCATTTCATGAGGCGCATACTTTAACCCAGACGCAATCCAAAGGAATACAATTAACTCCAGAAATAAATTTGTCTGCAAGGGTAGAATATTTATTTATCTTTTTAATTCTTTCGTCTCGAGCGACAGAACGCGGTTGTGGACCTGGCCAAATTGCTAGTCGAAAATATGTCGATACAGGTAGCATCCAAAATCAACAACTTTAAAAGGAAAATGGCAATCCCATCTCATCTCATTCCATAACAACGGTCGAAGCTTACCGGTTAGATCCGGAAAGGGAACCCAGCCGGATGCAAACTTCTTATGATGATATCATTTATTGCTGCATGTCTACGATAACAGGTGCGTGGATGCTGACAAAACTCACCAGTATAAGCATCACATCTGTATGTGTGATGCTTATATAATTTGTGTCCAAGACGAATAGCAGCTCAAATGCATTCATCATCCAGTTCGTTGAAGAAGATGGCACTACATTGAGCCAGGCACCATGAAGCTCGATGAAGTAGATTTTCTTCCTCGTGCACACAGATATCCATCTTTATATTTATCCGCCGTTGTCCGGGTGGAGACATGTTGCCAGGTAGACGGCTAAGTCCTTTAGATTATTGGTTGTGGGGCTCCAAAATTCTTTCGTTTATCATCACAATAAAACCAGACAATCTACCTGATCTACAAGCTTGCATTAAAGAAGGAATCAATAGATCATCAGTAGATAAATTAGTTACCGGTAGATAAATTAGTTATGAGTAGATAAATTAGTCATCAGTAGATAAATTAGTTATCAGTAGATAAATTAGTTACCAGGAGATAAATTAATTATCAGTAGATAAATTAGTCATCAGTTGATAAATTAGTTACCAGTAGATAAATTAGTTTTCAGTTGATAAATTAGTTACCAGTAGATAAATTAGTTATCAGTAGATAAATTAGTTACCAGTAGATAAATTAATTATCAGTAGATAAATTAGTCATCAGTAGATAAATTAGTTATCAGTAGATAAATTAGTTACCAGTAGATAAATTAATTATCAGTATATAAATTAGTCATCAGTAGATAAATAAGTTACCAGTAGATAAATTAGTTATCAGTAGATAAATTAGCCAAGGATGTTTGAAATCTGACTAACCGCATTGAATTGGTCTTAGACGAAGATGAAGAAACTTTCACGCATTTATGATGACTTTAAACATACTCCTCCATTGGTTCGTGCTATATATCTCTATATTAATAAAATCATGAGACAACTTCATATATGTGTATTTCTCGTGTCAACGTAACTTTGATAATTGCACATTAAATCATTCTTTAGTTACGATTGATCCAATATTTATAGACAAAATGCAATTGTGTAAAATAAAACGGAAATTGAAAAGTCCTATTTAAAAAAAATGATTACAAGATTAGATCCACCAGAATGCGTTTCCGTTTATTGGTAAACAAGTCAGACATTTTAATCTTTTGTTAATAGTTGGGAAAAATAAATCAATTACTTTGTGACTTTTCGAAATTTGAAAGGAATTTTTAACATGAAAGAACTTTCAAACATTTATTGTGACTTTAACATAAACCTCAATTGTTTGTTACTAATCAATAAAAGTTTGCTTAGTTATGGTCAGTCTTGGGTATATATATATATATATATATATATATATATATATATATATATATATATATAGGCAGTATCTTCTCTTGCAGGCAAGTATTGTTGAATATAAGAGACAACTCATGTCTAGATATCCTTTGGTAGATCCTTTCAATAGTCCGAATCAGGATCTTAGTTTACATAATTCCCGCCAAAACCTTCTATAATACTAACATATGGTATGTACCTGACTAACCTCATTCCCATGAAGATGGACCCGGATGGGTCTGAAAATACTTGGGAGACAAATCTAAACTATGGCAAATTCATCAGTCAATTCCCCTCCGAAACTAAAATCCTGATTCGGACTATTGAAAGAATCTACCAAAGGATATCTAGACATGAGTTGTCTCTTATATTCAACAATATATATATATATATATATATATATATATATATATAAATATTACATTATTTATACCTACAGACGCTAGCGTTTCAAGCTTATTGCTCTCATCAGTGCTCAAAAGTAACAATTTCAGACGGTCAGGAGGCGCAAACCTGTTTCACAGAGTCAGCCTAGAATCTGCAAGCTGTCACATGAATAAGGGGAATTAAGATCTATATGTACCTAGAAGCAGGCACCGACAGAAGACTAGTCGAGAGTGTTCGACGAACGTATTCGGAACTTATATATATATATATATATATATATATATATATATATATATATATATATATATATATATATGAAGCAATCCAACAAAAGATATAAGCGTCAACTAATATCTTATAATTAGTGAAACATCCGGATAAAAACTGAAGCTCAATATACTGGATAGAGTATTAATATTATAATATAAAATGAAGTAATAAAATAAGGTGTCAATCAAATTTTATTAGAATTCAAAGTTCAAGCAAAGTATCCTTAAGTCCTTAGCTCATGAGTTTTCAAAGATAATTCTTCTCTTCAGAGGACCACTACCGCAGTTATACTACTACAGGTAATAAAATTACGCTTTGAAAATATATAAAATTATATACAAATACATAAAAATACATAACATCAAATATATCAACCCAAAAACATACTTTTTGTTGAATCCATACAATCCATCCAGGTCATACAAATTGAGAAACATAATCAGGAAAGACATTACTCCAAGTTATAAACAGCAGTCCATATACGTGAAATTGAAGGAGCTGACAAAGTTATCCAGTCGCGAAATGTGTCAATATTACATGTTAATGATAAATAAATCAAATAAATTAATTAAAATTCCAAAATCCCGATATGGGCAACCCAAATCAAATCAAAGTTCGTTGTTCAATTAGAAAACCCGTTAAATCCGAACTGAGCAAAATAAGACTGAATCCCGGTCGCATCTTGCCAACAGAGCGAAAAAAATAAGTAATCTTCTCTCCCCAGCGATTCAACCAGACATGACAAATCCCTAACGAACAGAAGGCGATATTAAATTGTCTACATCTCTGAATGACTTTAATAGATCGGAAGTTATGTCTGTGTTTTTATTAAAGGCGGCAAGCAATACATCCTGTTTAAGCCCACTTGATGAACTCTACGAAGAAAGCAACATACAACCCCACCATCCACCCCGCCAAGGTTGGATGCTACCTGTCTGGGTCGAGTGAGAATATTCTATGTCAAAGGGGAAGGGGTTAAGAAGTTAAAAGAAAAAGAAAAGGGAGTTAGGAAATATAGGTCAGATCGTGTAATCACGTACACATCCAAAATAACACACACACACACACACACACACACACACACACACACACACACATATATATATATATATATATATATATTAATTATGACAATATATGTATTATCATATACTATAAGTGCCTTTTAATTAGCAGTCTCTTTAAAAGATTCAGCTCGATGATTGTCAATCAGTAACAACAGAGAATATATAAGTCAGGTTCATTTATATATTGCAATAACCATGTTTTTTTTTTAAATTTTATTCTATTTTATTTATTTTCCATTTCCAAAAAACATAACATTTCTGTGAGATGTATTTTTTACGGTCCGTTTCTTTTGCTGTGAACCAAACAACATTTTTATGTCAATATCGTCTCTGCAACACTACAAAATCATCAGAAAAAATCTACAAAGAATAAAAAGTTCTTGGATTGAAATGTTTTGAAAAAAATATATATATAGTTTTTTTTGTTTATTTGACCCATGCACAATTGAAGAATACCAAAACTTTATTAAAGAAAGGGTAGAAAGTTTTAATGAACACTGCTTAACTATAAAAACGACCCTAGAATTAAAAATCTATGAATTTAGCCCGACGATTCCCTTCAGGAATGAAATACAAATATTTCAGTGCAGCTTACTTGCCATAACTATATTTTAATACTATATATATATATATATAGACTGTATCACAACTCTTCAGTATAATGCTATGAACAGAAATTAAACATGATGATTCATAATAAATAATCTAATATATAAAGTAAAGTCAGTTAGCTGCTCGATAACTTCGGTAAAAAAACACATACATACATTTTTTCAGTTAGTATTTTTTGCCATGTATTGGTCTATGTTAGGAATTAAAATGTTACTTTTCTCTGCTTTTTTCGAATTTAATAATTAGTCCAGGTTTCTCTTGAGAAAAAAATAGTCATACATCACAGAAATCGGAGGCACACTACTATCTACTACAACTGCCACCCATGTACACCAGGAAGACCTTTTGTAAGACACACACTTCTGTAGCCCCATAATTATTATTTAATCTTTCAGTCTTGCAATTGTAACTGAAAAAATCTATTTCTTTCATACAAAAAAAGAACACTCCCTCTCTTTGTGAGACGTGTTTTCATTGGATAATCAACATAATCTTTTTTTCGTTTGAACAAATATGAAATAGAATATCGAAGTAAGTCGTATTTTCTTTACATCGCCAATGAATTCTCTATAATGTTTTTACCCTGGCAATTCATGCTTATTTCGATTTAACCTTTTATGTATCATGTTTTTACGTTTATCTGTGCGAAATAAACGTATTACCATTTCTTTATCATTGTTATTTTCCCGTTTATTTACGACCCCCGTGTGTTCTCACATATTCAGTATGGCGACCACCTGACCATTCCAAAATGTGCGTCACTCTAAAATGGAACATCAAATATTGACATTTTATACTGCGATACTTACTCAAAGGGTCTTGAGACTTGTGAGGAATCTATTTCATTTTCTGCATCATCCATGGAAGTTTCACTGTTTTCCGGAGGCAGACACATTCTTGCAATATTCTCTTTTCCTTTGATTTCAATGGCTGAAAAAAAAATTTAAAATTAAATGTTATTTTCTTCTCGAATCATTTTTGCTCTTGAACAAAAAAAAGGAAGAGAAAAATAATATTTTGGTAAAAAAGGAACGTAATTCTGTATTTGTCCATTATAGATTTACTTCCCTTTCGTTGGAACAAAAATATAAAATTTAAGAGCCCCCCCCCCCCCCCCACATAATAAAAAAAACAAAGTCAGTATAGTTTCAAAAGAAGAAAAGCAAACGAAATTTCAAGTAAATACACTACCGGGCAACGTCGGGTAGAGACAGTTAGTATAAATATACAATTTATTGAATAAATGATGAAAAGTTAATTAAGATTTGATAATTCATTTTTGGTGATGAAAAACTAAATGTATTGTCTAATACTTAATTTTCAAATCTTAACAAAACTGACCTAACTCTGTATTCGTCCACACAGAGTTATTTCTCTTTGATGAGAACACAATATAATTTGGAAAAACAACTGAGATAATTTTACACAAAAGAAACATTCCTGGGCAACGCCGGAGAGGTACAACTACTAAAATATATATTTTATTGAATAAATACTGAAAATGTCATTCAAATTGGAAAATTTCTGATTTTTTTTATATTCGTTATGAAAGCCAACTGATATAACATTTATTGTGTGGAGAAATGAATGTTTTTCCTTTATATTTGGAAAATCGTCTTGATTTCCATGGGAGATAGGTCAATTCCATTGGTTAGAACGCCATGCCCACACAACAAAGCATATAGCAAGTCAAACAAACCCTACTGTCTGAAATACAACAATAGGTGTTTCTTTTCTTTTTAGGTCATCAGAAATGATAATAATAATTTATATATGAAAAATTGAATAACTGACCTAATTCTATGTGCGAACACTGGCAGAGCATAATTATTTTTTTTGTCATTTTTGACATTAGTATCTGTATGCTTAGCATTTTGAGTGAAAAGTTCTTTTTCGTTTTTTTCTGTTCAATTTACTTCTGGGTTCTACGATTCTTGGTTTCCTCAATATTCCAAGGCAACTTGGGACATGCATCCCACCGTGAATGTAAAAGCACTCTTGAGTCAATCCACACCTATTTTCGGAAAGCTTGACCATGACATTTTAAAATATAAAGATTTATGAAAAAACAAAACAAGAACAACAAAAACAAGAACGGATCCATTCAATCTGCGCGTTTTGCGATGAAAATACTATTTAAAACTTGAACGTGACAAAATAAATAAAATCGCATTAATTTTATATCTATATTTATTAAGTTGAGCCATTTATCGCACTGACAGTGAGATTAAAACGCCCAATTCATATTCACGATAGAATTATAATTGCTTTCTAATATACTGATCATATGTATGCGATCAACGATTAACAAATTTGCATATTGCTTTGCAAAAGGACATCACATTAATTAACTATCCGTTTTATTGTTTTTTTTTAAATCAACGATTGTTTTTATTTCAACCCATAATTCTATTTACGAATATTTTTATATCGTGGATAAATGTTTAGCATTTTGAGTGAAAAGAGTCTTTTCAGACAATTTACTTCTGGGGGTTATGATTCTTGTTTCCTCAATATTCCGAGGCAACGTCGTTTGTGGTCAATAATAGTGAAACAAAACTACGAAATGGTACGATCACCACAAGTTCAAAAGAGTTCAACACATATATCAGTGGCTTTTTCTCCTCTCCCCCCCCCCACACACACACTTAAACATTTCCATATATCTTTCGTATGAATTTCCCGATTCTTGTACTTGAGTAAGTTGGATGGTCTACTGAAGTATATTTATTTAATTCCATATGCCCCAAAGCCTGAGATTTTTCGCGCATCAATATAGCATGCGTTATCTGTGATTCTTTCTAGTCAAAACTAACCAGGCGTTAAACATCTGTATTTTTTCCCCATTATTTCTCATCCGTGACGCTCATTTTCCAGTCAAGTTAACGCAAATGAGAGATTTCTAAGTTTCTGCTTCATTCATCTTCACACGTAAGACTTTGAGCATGACCTTTATTCATGCTGAATTAATAGGAACTTTTCTGAAAACTCAAAAGAGAAACAAAACTCTGATTGAACATCATCATCATCATCATCATCATCATCATCATCATCATCATCATCATCATCATCATCATCATCATCATCATCATCATCATCATTTTGCCATCTTTTTTCTTTTGGTCAGGGGTAAGACGTTTTCTGACAGCCTGCAATCCCATTCTCCAAGCTTGGCGGTCTTGAGGATTGATTCCATTCAAATTCCGTTGTCTAAGATCCTTGTTGATGGTTTGAATCCAAGTTTTCTTGGGTCATCCCAATTTCCTCCGGTCTTCCACCTCAAGGTCTCTGCATTTTCTTATGCAATGTAGCTTGAAAGATCTTGCAGAGTACAACACTATTGCAAAGGACTGCATTAAAAAGTGGGAAACTGTCATATGATCACATGCTTGAAAGACACACAAAGAAGAAGAACAATCAGTTATAAGTGACAGTCTTCTGGAGGTTTAGGACTCAATCCTTATTACAAGGCCAAGCACTGAGTGTTTTTAAAGTGTCCCAGACAACTAGTAAAATGAAAACATTGCTCAATTATGACCAGAAAATCAAAATCAACAAGAGGAATAACTGATATTTTTAATTGTCTGATTTTTATGCAAGTATATTATAAGGTATTTTATTTACCTCCTCTCCAGTCCGCGTCGTTAACCACTAAGCCACTGCCCCCCACCCCGTTATAAGGTATACTACAAAATATATTCAACTAGTTTCTTTCCAAGAACTGTAAGTTTGCTGAACTCTCTTCCTGCTGACTGTCTTCCTCCTACCTATAGGCTTGGTCTTTTCAAGACTAAGGTCAACAGTCATCTATTGTCTTTGTATTAAGCATCTTTCGGTCTTTTTAGCTCCTTACATCAAGTGGCTTCATGCCTTGTCTGGAGTTATTTCTATGAAACAATTTTTTTTTAAATTGAAGAATATAAAAACAGTTGTGTCCCTTACAACTAAAATTTTATTTATTTTTCTGTGTAAGTGAGAAAATGTGCAACAAATACAAATTAAGGAGAGTAGGAAGTGAACCTTGGGTTTACTTTTGTCAGCCTCGTAACTCTCGCTTCCCTTATTTTGTCCTTTAGTCTTCACATTTGAAGAGCGATGTTCCTGACAAAGGGGGAAGAATTGCTGTTTTCTAGGTTAGAATCTATCCATCTAAAACTAAACGTTGGCTAGTTTTTGACTTTGAAGTAGTATTCTTATTTGCTCCTTACATCAAGTGGCTTCATGCTTGTCTGGAGCGATTTCCACAAAAAAAAAAAAAGAAAGAAAAATATTAAAAACTAAAATGACGTCACTGCAGCCCGGGCAGCGCCGGGTAGGTATAGCTCGTATTTTAGATATATTTGTTTTGTTGTTGCTTTGATCCAACCTACCTGGCTTGTTTGGAGGTTCAAAGAATCCTGGCAAAGACGAGCAACTCTCTTGTCGATCAAGCGGAACACCTGATGGATTCAGTGATCGGGAAAACCTTCGTTTTTTCAATAAACTCGTTCGACGACCGACACGAAAAAATCCTGATGGATTGGAATTCATTTGGCAGGGTCGGTTGTATTTTAGGTTTTCTTGAATGTGCATCCTCCAAGTGGCTGATGAGTTAAACGATGGATCTGCCGATTGGCACCTCCAGAGGCACTGCAAACAAACAAAAACAAAAGCAGAAACAAATGGGTTAAAGTTAATGTGGCAGAAGTCAGGGACCTGTGTTTATATCACATGAAAACTACTCGACAAAAATCTATTACATTTCTGTAGATGTATCTTTAATCCTTGTTAGTGTTTTAGGCATGTTACAGTTTTTGAAAACCGCCCCCCATAAATAGGTTTATAATGGACTCAAAATCAGTGACCTATGTTTATATCATAAGAAAACTACTCGTCCAAAATCTCTAAGATTTTCTGTCAATGGATGCTTGAGAATGTTTTAGATATGTTTCATTTATTCGATTAAATGTGTTACAAAAATTACAAACATGACTATATAATAGTCAAAAGTGACTCTCTCTATATATATAGTTATCATAGGTAAAGTTTATATAAAAAATATTTTTGGTAGCATGATTTTTTTCATTAAAAATAAGAAACTAAAAACAAAAATGTATTTCTTTTCTGGTATTTTCTGTCTTATATGTTCTCCTGTAAATATCTAGTGGCTTTATCAGAACTCCACCCTCATTTTGTTATCTACAACCACTAGTTTGGGATAACCACTGTTCCCTTTCCACCGCAGACACAGCAGATGTGTCTGCAGTGTTCCGACTGACATGAACAGTCGTTATCACCGAAGGCACTGAGCAGTTCATTGTTTATATCAGCTTAACATTATTCCTCTATTGTTTCCGATCGTCTCGGAAGTGCGGTGCTGATTGTGCAACCCTTGCATCACTATAAACTCTTCAGCAATCAGGTACCCATTCAGAGAGTATCTATTATCACTTGAGACTGAAGGGTGGCCAATAGCGACAACGATTTTTATCATAGGTATGTGTTCTGTTCTTACCTGTATAAGATTAGCAGCAGTTGGGATCTGCCGATTAAAATGTTTTTGGCGTTGTTTCTGCTGAACTTTCAGAGCAAAACCTGATCCCAGAATTCCCTGCAAGGAGAAAAACGGAAATAGAAACGATAATAATAATGCCTTCAAGAGAACCATCAGTAATGTGCAAAAATTCCCAACATTATCTTTTTTTGATTGAAAACCGTGAAAGTGAATCATATATGTAAAAATAGATTTTACATTTTGTAATTAAAAGGGAATTAGTGTAAAATTTTGCCAATTTTCATTTGTTATTGTTGTACCATGTTATAGGCAATATAATAACATAATTCGCTACAATTTATTTCTAAAATTACTTAGCCCTGCCCAGATGACTGCTAATATGAAACATTTTTAAATAGTCACCTAAATATTAAAAAAAATCAGAAAGAGGAATAACGGTGACTCATTAGTAAAAAAAATCGAGGTGTTTAGAAGTATATCAAGCCGGATCTGAGAATTGATATCAAATATCCAAACCAAACGATATATAATCAATCAAATCTATTGATCTCAAATCCCGCTACGAGGATCAACCAATCGTGATTGAGTGTAACACGGTTCAAATCACACGAGTTGACGTGGTAATTATAGCACAAACAATTTATTACCGAGCAAGCCATTCCAGTAGAGACTCTCTTTGGTGACATGAGCTGATTTGATATCCTTGACAGAATGTTTGTTGAAGGAAGCTAAAATGTTTATCGCCAAGCTGCGCTAACATAGTCTGCGGTCATTTGTGATTGTGACCGTGGCTGTGAACAATACATCATATTTGTTTTTGTCTCAAGCTGACCGCAATGATACAGCATTAGAATTAATTATCTTTTAAACACACACAAGAGAAATATGGTTGGATCATTCTACTGCTCCATAAAATATCTTACTCCTGATGCAACCCTTTATCTGTATAAGAGGCAAATACACCCTAAGTTGGAGTACCGTTGACACGTCTGGGGAGGTGCCGCTCAGAGCACTCTCTCCTGCTTTGACAGAGTACAAAATCGACTTCGAAATCTACTTTTCTTCCCTACAGCCTTTTCCTCACAGAAGAGAGGTTGCTAGTCTTTCTCTACTCTATCGTTATTTTCATGGTAGGTGCTCGACTGAACTCTAATCTATGGATCTCCCACAAGAACTCGTCTAACTACAACCATTGTAAATAATTTTCCTTTCTCCTTGTGTTCATAAAACTAAACATAACTTCCATGCGCAAAGTTTCTTTCCAAGAACTACCTGTCTGTGGAACACAATAACCACAAGTCTGCTTTTCAGCTAACATGGTTGTCCAAATTAAATAATCTTAAATAATCAAATTTTGCCCAGTTTCGACCATCGTTACCACTCCTCAAGATGTTGTTGCATTGTCCACATGACAAACTCATTAACCCTTATCCTTGAGTGGCTTTTGGGCCTTGATAAGCTGTGACTTGTTTGCACATTAAATAACACAGTAGAAAGAGAAAAAAACACAATTGATACATTGTCTTAAGTAATTCTTAATTATATTCTTGGTATCACCTCAGTACAAGTTTGACAAAAAGCACCTGAAGAAGGTCGGAGGTTACATCGGCCGAAACGTTGTGAGAATATCATCCAAGATGAGAACAGTAGTCCAAATAATCTAAATAATATAACATCAATAAAAGGAGAGAAATATTTTATTTTTACACTCATGCATATTGTATCGTGTTGTGCACTTTCATATTGCACCATGTTGTGCACTTTCATATTGCACCATGTTGTGTGCTTTCATATTGCACCATGTTGTTCACTTTCATATTGCACCATGTTGTTCACTTTCATATTGCACCATGTTGTGCGCTTTCATATTGCACCATGTTGTTCACTTTCATATTGCACCATGTTGTTCGCTTTCTATCTTGCACCATGTTGTTCACTTTCATATTGCACCGTGTTGTGCGCTTTCATATTGCATTGTGTTGTGCGCTTTCATATTGCACCGTGTTGTTCGCTTTCATATTGCACCATATTGTTCACTTTCATATTGCACCATGTTGTGCGTTTTCATATTGCACCATGTTGTTCACTTTCATATTGCACCATGTTGTGCGCTTTCATATTGCATTGTGTTGTGTTCTTTCATATTGCACCATGTTGTTCACTTTCATATTGCACCATGTTGTGGGCTTTCATATTGCATTGTGTTGTTCACTTTCATATTGCACCATGTTGTTCACTTTCATATTGCACCATGTTGTTCACTTTCATATTGCACCATGTTGTGGGCTTTCATATTGCACCATGTTGTTCACTTTCATATTGCACCATGTTGTTCACTTTCATATTGCACCATGTTGTTCACTTTCATATTGCACCATGTTGTTCACTTTCATATTGCACCATGTTGTTCACTTTCATATTGCACCATGTTGTTCACTTTCATATTGCACCATGTTGTTCACTTTCATATTGCACCATGTTGTGCGTTTTCATATTGCACCATGTTGTTCACTTTCATATTGCACCATGTGTGCGCTTTCATATTGCACCATGTTGTTCGCTTTCATATTGCACCATGTTGTTCACTTTCATATTGCACCATGTTGTGCGCTTTCATATTGCACTGTGTTGTTCACTTTCATATTGCACCATGTTGTGCGCTTTCATATTGCACCGTGTTGTTCGCTTTCATATTGCACCATGTTGTTCACTTTCATATTGCACCATGTTGTGCGCTTTCATATTGCACTGTGTTGTTCACTTTCATATTGCACCATGTTGTGCGCTTTCATATTGCATTGTGTTGTGTTCTTTCATATTGCACCATGTTGTGCGCTTTCATATTGCACCGTGTTGTTCGCTTTCATATTGCACCATGTTGTTCACTTTCATATTGCACCATGTTGTGCGCTTTCATATTGCACCATGTTGTTCACTTTCATATTGCACCATGTTGTGCGCTTTCATATTGCATTGTGTTGTGCGTTTTCATATTGCACCATGTTGTTCACTTTCATATTGCACCATGTTGTGCGCTTTCATATTGCATTATGTTGTTCACTTTCATATTGCACCATGTTGTGGGCTTTCATATTGCATTGTGTTGTGTGCTTTCATATTGCACCATGTTGTTCACTTTCATATTGCACCATGTTGTGCGCTTTCATATTGCATTGTGTTGTGCGCTTTCATATTGCACCATGTTGTTCACTTTCATATTGCACTATGTTGTGCGCTTTCATATTGCATTGTGTTGTGCGCTTTCATATTGCACCATGTTGTGCGCTTTCATATTGCACCATGTTGTTCACTTTCATATTGCACCATGTTGTGCGCTTTCATATTGCACCGTGTTGTGCGCTTTCATATTGCACCGTGTTGTGCACTTTCATATCGCACCATGTTGTGCGCTTTCATATTGCACCGTGTTGTACGTTTTCAAACAAACATGACCTCAAGCAAGTTTGATTAAGCAGAATTGATTCATTTTATTCAATTTTTGAATTCTTTAGATATCGCTTTTTATATCAGAGCTGAAGTTTTTAATGAAATAACCAAAACGGAGTACTTTTGATTCCACTTAAAACATTTCTCGTATAATTACAACAAGAAATCACATAAAAGCCCGAACCATAAGAAGTAGCCTGAACATCATCGGTTACTTCGAAAATCCATATGCTTACAAACAGGAGCAGATAATCAGATCAGCTTTTAAGAAACACACATCTCTACTCATATGCCAGAGACTGATAATAATTTTGCATCCGTTCCAACCAGCATGATGTCACAGATAGCATTGTGTCACAGCCCACTCCAACTGCACTTTTCAACTCAAACTCTACTACTTTTTAAGACAAGTTTATTCCTCCAAATACTACATGTGATAACTTCTCCCTTCTATTTCTTAGACTACAAAATGCGATAACTTGTCCTTTTCAGAACAAGTTTATTCCTCAAACTACTACATGCTATATCTTGTCATTTTCAGGACAAGTATATTCTCAAATTACAACGTGCAAGAACTTGTCCTTTTTAGGACAAGTTTATTCCTCAAACTACTACATGCTATATCTTGTCATTTTCAAGACAAGTATATTCTCAAATTACAACGTGCAAGAACTTGTCCTTTTTAGGACAAGTTTATTCCTCAAACTACTACATGATATATCTTGTCATTTTCAGGACAAGTATATTCTCAAATTACAACGTGCAAGAACTTGTCCTTTTTAGGACAAGTTTATTTCTCAAACTACTACATGCTATATCTTGTCATTTTCAGGACAAGTATATTCTCAAATTACAACGTGCAAGAACTTGTCCTTTTTAGGACAATTTTATTTCTCAAACTACTACATGCTATATCTTGTCATTTTCAAGACAAGTATATTCTCAAATTACAACGTGCAAGAACTTGTCCTTTTTAGGACAAGTTTATTTCTCAAACTACTACATGCTATATCTTGTCATTTTCAGGACAAGTATATTCTCAAATTACAACGTGCAAGAACTTGCTTTTTAGGACAAGTTTATTTCTCAAACTACTACATGCTATATCTTGTCATTTTCAGGAAAAGTATTCTCAAATTACAACGTGCAAGAACTTGTCCTTTTTAGGACAAGTTTATTCCTCAAACTACTACATGCTATATCTTGTCATTTTCAGGACAAGTATATTCTCAAATTACAACGTGCAAGAACTTGCTTTTTAGGACAAGTTTATTCCTCAAACTACTACATGCTATATCTTGTCATTTTCAGGAAAAGTATTCTCAAATTACAACGTGCAAGAACTTGTACTTTTTAGGACAAGTTTATTCCTCAAACTACTACATGCTATATCTTGTCATTTTCAGGACAAGTATATTCTCAAATTACAACGTGCAAGAACTTGTACTTTTTAGGACAAGCTTATTCCTCAAACTACTACATGCTATATCTTGTCATTTTCAGGACAAGTATATTCTCAAATTAAAACATGCAAGAACTTGTACTTTTTAGGACAAGTTTATTTCCTAAACTACTACATTTGATACATTCTCCTTTTTAGAGCAAGTGTATTCATCATATTAGTACATGCGATAAATTGTTCTTTTCAGAACTAGTTTATTTCTCAGATTACCACATGCAATTGTCCCCTTTAAGAAGAATTTTCAACTACTGGTCCAGAAATCCCTAGTTCAGAATATCTAAACCGAGCTAACCAATCCAACAGAGCAACTTACTTATATGATTTTTTTTTTTTTGCAGAGTTTAAAATTTAGTGATAATACATTCGGACCATAGAGCACATTCTCTCTAACATTGGAAAAAATAATTTTGGGCAGATAACTCGATATAATCCAAGGAAGATCACTGAGATAAAGAACTGAACGATGTGGACGTTCGTCCTGTCACATCCAGCCTAGAGTCCAGACATTATTCGATCTGATTATGGCCTATTCTGATCAACGCAGTACTTTATGAAGGATTTGTCGATTTGAGTCTTTTAATGAAGTTGATGAAATCTGTCAAGAATTTTTCGATTCAAATCTGAAGAATTAGCACTTTGACCAAATCTGAAAGCTTACGGGTCGTTGGCAGAAGCCCGTGGACAATGATGTGAAAAATAGTTGTCGTTTTTTAATAAATGAATACAGAATAAATCAGTTAATTTTATACAGTGCACAAACTATGTTCCTAAAACTAATATCATGTATGTCAGACATGTCAAACTCAGGATCTCCTGAGGACCATGTGGGTCAATTTGTGCTGTCATGAGGGTTGTATCTGACTTCTGACTAATTGAAATCGTCTAATAAAATTATTGCTGAATAGTTTTGTTACTTAGAAACATTACTCATCTGTAGGACACAATACACCGGGACTGCTTGCTGTCAAACAGAAAACTAAACCAAATTTCACATTGCGGCTCTTTGCAAATATACTTGCAGTATCCTGTAATTTCGTTATTTCATGGTCAAAATTGCAGTTTTTTTTTGCAATTTAAACTGGATAGACGAGCTTCGTTCCCTGAAAAACTGCACTTAACTTTATTATTCAGAAAGTTTTATTTACACTTAAAGATATGTTAATCTTATACCTTTAAAAATGATATTACAGAGTTAGTTAATATGTAATTGATTTGATTTGATTTGAACTTGGCTTAATTGATTCCATAGTTCCATTGAACAACTGAAGGCCTCTTCCTGTGTATGATATATATATATATATATATATATATATATATATATATATATATATATAGAGAGAGAGAGAGAGAGAGAGAGAGAGAGAGAGAGAGAACGATAGAGATGGAAAAAGAGAATGAGAGAGAAGGAGAGACATAGACATAGAGAGAAAAAGAGAGAAACAAAAAGAAAGTGGGAGAAAGAGGGAGAGAGAGAAAGAGAAAAAGAGAGAAAGAGAAAGAGAGAGAGAGAGAGAAGGAGAGAGAGAAGAAGATAAAGAAAGACAGAGAGAGAGAAAGAGAGCGATATATAGAGAGATTTGAATGAATGAATGAAGAAGGTAACTTACAGCTGGGAGTGCAAAAAATGAAATTGCAAAGACAGAGAAACAAGAAGCCACAATTCTTCCCATCCAGGTCTGCGGAACGGTGTCTCCATATCCGATGGTTGTCACTGTTATCTGTGAAAAGACAAAAAGGAAAAAATTGGTTGCTAAAACTTTTTGCTTTTGATCAATATCAATTAAGAAATGAAAAAAGGGCCAACATATACTACACATCCAAGATTTTTCGGCAGTGATGAATTGACATAATAAAAGAGTGGGGCCATTTTGAGCAAACACTGTCTTTTTGACACATTTAATCAAATATTATTAAACAAATGCATGTGGTGGGATCCTATCACTAGGAAAATATAACAAAACGCCCGTGAATTTATTTTACTATTTAGGTATTTGCAAGAACCAAAGGAGGAAGTTAACATCTTTTCAATATCCACATTATCTACTCTCTAGACCAGCGTTTCTCAACCATTTACCCCTGCACAACCGATAAAATAAATTACACGTCTCAAGGAACCCCTGCACTAAAAGAAAATTATAAACCATACCTCTCTTATTTTAGTCTCATTGTAGTTCACCGATAAATATACTAGCATTGTTTTTTTAATAACTGGTTTAAGGAAATAATAATTTCTCTTTGTCAAATTTTTCGGTAATATTAAATAGAATTCATACTGTTCTTCAAAATACTTCGCCAGCGAATTTTAATTTGCACAAAAAATTTAAACCAACATGTAAAAATAAACATAAGTAACCAATATCACATACTTATAATATAAATGTAAAGAAAACGAATGCAAATAATTGCTGCCTCAGTTTATTATTTATTTATTTTTTTAAAAGATATTTCACCCCAAACAAGGCAGGTTGCCACTGTAGACGTAAAGGCCAACGAGAATTAGGGTGTAGGTTTTGGGTGTCATCCTAAGTTGGGAGTTGTGCAGCAAAATGTCTGTTTACATTAGTTTTAAACCTCTGCATGTCGGTACAGTCGGGGAAACATGGAGCAGGATGGGAGTTCCAGAAGCCAGCAGCACGAAGAAAGAAGCTATTGGAGTAGAAGGCTCTCCGGCATCTGGGGACCTTCACAGTGAATGGATGGGACCTAGCTGATTGTCGGGTTGTTCTAGTGTATTTACGTCGAGGGGGCACCAGAACAGCTAGTTCATCAGAGCACAATCCATTGAAGTACTTGTAAAACAAGTACAAGGATGCAATATTGCGGCGATGGGACAGGGGCTGGAGCTTGGTGGATAGTGAGGGACCTATTAAGTTGGCGACTCATTTTTGGATCTTGTCTAAGAGGGAGAGACTAGTGGATGATGCACCAGCCCAGATGTGGCAACAATACTCCATGCATGGGCAAATGGTGGCTTTGTAGAGATACAGGATAATGTCAGGTGTAAGGAGTTTATTAGCACCGTAGAGGAGGCCCACCTTCTTTGCAGCAGCCTTGGCAATGCCTTCAATGTATTTGTTCCAATTCATGTTACCTGTGAATGTTAGGCCGAGGAGTTTGAATGTTGAACTCTCAGGTAGGGTGTTATTTGCAATGGCAATCGGTGGTTGAAGAGGTTTCTTGTAGTCATTTATCCTTTACTGACAATGTAGAAAGTTAAGTAAATGAACTGGAGTTATATCCAATAAAAATCTTTAGTATATATATATATATATATATATATATATATATATATATATATATATATATATATAAAGTATTAAGGTAAGTGTCTGAAGGTAGGAGCAATGCAACCAGAAAGGTAGAAGATGGAATGAACAAAACTAAATAAATGACAGGAGACTGTATATGTGTATAAATCTCAAATCAATTTATTTATATTTCAAATAAACTTTACCATTCCAGACCTTTAATATTCAGCAGTAAGTCCCCCAATTTACTGTCTGTATATTTAAAGTTTATTTGAAATATTAATAAATTGATTTGAGATGTATACACCTATACCGCCTCCTGTCATTTATTTAGTTTTGTTCATTCCATCTTCTACCTTTCTGGTTTTCAACATTGCATTGCTCCTGCCTCGAAATTATCACCTTCATACTTACTTATTTACCAGCAATGCTTCAGGCAAACTATATATATATATATATATATATATATATATATATATATATATATATATATATATATATATATATATATATATATACATAATATTTAAATGTTAAATTAAATAACGATAATTGAATTATCGTTTAATAATAATAATCTATCATGATAGTGTAAGGCTCAATATATTGAATAGAGCAATTAATTTTAGAGGTGAAAGATGAGAATAAAGAATTGTAAAGATACAATATTTATTAAAACATCAAAAGTTCAGAGCAAGGAGCCTCATATCTTAAGGCTCCTTGCTCTGAACTAATAGGGACTGCCTCAGGCCACAGATGTCTATTGATCTTTTGAAAAATAAATGCTAACCAATTTGTTAAAAATAGAATTTCCTTATAAACCGAAAGTGCGCCATATGTGCACCTTTTCATCAGCAATTATTTTATTTTTGTCTTCAGAGGAAGAAGAAAGTGATGTTAGATAGAAAAAGGATTTTTAAAGTTTTTTTTTCTTCAATAATCGAACTATTTTCAGCTTTCCATTGTCGATAGTAAATTGAATACTTTTTTTTCTCTTTTTAAATTCCATAACAAAAATCTTCAAGGAGGTTAGATTGACCGTATGTGAACCCTTTATTTTGTTGTTGTTTTTCTTCTTCCTCCTCCTCCTCCTCCCCCTCCTCCTCCTCCTCCTCTTCTTCTTCTTCTTCTTCTTTATCGGTTTAACGTCTGTTTTACCTGCTGTCATGTGATTGACGACTTTTAGTAATTGACTTTCAAACTAACTTATCTCTGGCCAGGTCTATATTTATCCCCCTTTCTCTCAAACCCATCTTTATCACTCCCTCCCATGTTTTCCTTGGCTTTCTCCTACCAACTGATCCTGCTACATCAACTGTTCTACATCTGCTAACCTAAGAACTCTCATCCAGTATTGCAACATGACCAAACCAACCAAATCTCCTGTTTTGCACACATCTCCCTATACTGTCCAGAGTTAATCTTCTTCTGAGGTCATCAGATCTAAGTCTGTCTTTAAGACTCATGCTGAAGAACACACCTCGCTACGCTATGCTACACTGCTTCTAATATATCGTTTGAATTTACCCGAATGGAAATTGGCCGTTTGTCGCAGGAGATAGACGCTCATCACGCTTTGACACATCGCATGACTCAGATTCAAGAACCTGAGATTCAAATCAAGATTCAGGTTATACGAAAAGCGTCTTATAGCAAAACAAAAACGTCCACCAATAAAAACTTCACCAAATCCTTCTTACAGATGAGGAGATACAGTTGTAAAAACAAAATTATTTATTTGTAGAAAATTCAGATGCAAACAACATTTATGTAAATGAAAAAAAAAAATAAATAAATAAAAGTGAAAGAGAAACAGAACCAGTAAAACATGATATTAGCAACTTGGGGAAAGGAAAAATACATTTTACGCCAATTCGTGCACGTGTACATGAATAAAAGCAACGATTCACACTCTGACATTACCATAATTCCAGAAGAGACCGGATGAAAATAAGTACATCTAAAATAGACGTGGTGTTTCGCAAGAAAAACTGAAAATAAAAGATGTAATTAATTGGGTAAACCCTCTAATACTTAGAGTTTCTAACATAATAGGTCCATACTGTCTACCAAGCTCCAACCCCTGTCCCATCACCGCAATGTTGCATCCCTGTGCTTTGATTTACAAGTGCTTCAACACAATGTACTTTTACGAACTTGCTGCACTTGTGCCCTCTCAACGCAAATACCAACAAGCAGCAAAATCACACCTCTTTACTATAGAAATTCCCAGATGCCGGAAGGCTTTCTACTCTAATAGCTTCTTTCCTCAAACCGTTTGCCTTTGTAATTCACTCCCTGCTCCCTGTTTCCACAACTGTACTGACATGCAGAAATTTAAATGTAAGGAGAGTAGAAAGTGGACCTTGGGTTTACTTTCGGCAACCTCGTAACTCTTGCTTCCCTTATTTTGTCTTTTGGTCCTCACATTCTATGAGCGATGTTTCTGACAAAGAGGGAAGAATTGCTGTTTTCTGGGTTGAAATCTATCCACCTAACACTTATCGTTAACTAGATTTTGACTTTGAAGTAGTATTTTTTTTTTAGCTCCTTATATCAAGTGCCTTGTCTCGAGCGATTTCCATAAAAAAAAAGTAATGTGAACAAGCATCTCGCTGCACAACTCCCCGCTTAGGATGTCACTATAAATCTGGCCCCTAATTCACAGTAGTCCCTTATATCTCAGTGGCAGTGTGCCTTGTTTGGGGTGAATAGAAGTTAAAAATAATAAATAAATAAATATTAAAAGAATACTTGTATTGTTCAAGGAAAGTCGTTGAATTTATTGAAGGGTGGAGGCGTGTTACAAGTACTTTATTTACTAGACGAATCAATTAATTCTATTTTTGAATAGGTCAAACAAACCTCATAAAAATGTCGTGCACTTTAAAACCAAAATGAATTACGAAGAATCGTTTTCGGAGAGATATGTGCACTAATGAACATGAAAGAAAATGCAAACTCAATTTTGAGACCAAAAAGACTTGTTCCTTTTTCTATCATTGACCCAGTGAATAAGGAACTGGACAGACTACAAAATCTAAGAGTTATTTCCCCAGTGATTTTTTTAAAAATTATGCATCCACCATCGTAATATGCCAAATTGTCAATAACTCTGACACACTTTTACTCTCTTGGTCCTGATTTTGGCTGTGACGAGTTTCTTCAGTTCAAGAATATTCTGGAAATTGTTTTGATAGACATTAGCTTTGAGATAAAAATATTGGCGGTTAAGGTTCGGTGAGTGTAAAGCACATTCACGATCGTACTTCCTACTGTCCCACATATCATTGAACGGCTATAAAACAAAGACTGTTGGACGTTCATGACTGAAACTTGATAAACAAGTCAGGCATAGACCGAAGTTTATTTTATGGTTGGATTACGGAAAAGATAGCAAATTTTGTTAACGATTCCATAGGTGGCATTTTGGGAGATCACTCTGCACAAGTACATTCTTTGCTTGTATTAATGTGTGAATAAAATACTCTGTTATATTTAACTCCCATTTTTTTTCCAGTTTTCTTATTACACCAAATTGCAACATTTTAAGAGTATTATATTCTATATTTTAGAACCAATAAGAAGTACACAAACAACTAAGACACGCCATCAAAGGTAGAGTTTAATAAATTCACTATTTACAAACGCTATTACAATTTTGTGCAAACAGAGGCTCCTGGTCTTCAAGCTGAGACTTACTGCAGAACTCTGCAAAATGCAGTCATCTTCGTATTGGCTCTTCACCTACTGCCCCCTGACTATTGGTTTTCCATCTCAACCACTCAATATCGTCGTTAATGTGATAGACCTTGGTACTGTTGTAGAAATTCCTTCAAACCAACATGTCATTGTATCAAGATGGTGAACAAAGCCAGGTGGGTTCTCTACCTGATCCAGAGATCCTTTCTCAACCTAATGACAGACTCTTTCCGTCCCTCATATATAACTCTGGTATGCCCCATTCTTAAGTATGCCATGCAAGCAACAAATCCTTATCTACAAAAAGATATTGTACACCTGAAGTGTATTCAACGGTTGACAATCAGAATGATAATGAGACTCTCCATGCTTACCTACAAAGAGCAGATCTAAAGACTAAATCTGTTCTCACTTGAGCCATGAAGGATGCGAGGAGACTTGATTCTGACATACAACATCATCAACAGGAATTTAAATCTACCTTTCACAGAGTTTTTCACATCAGAGCCAAGTCACAGTCTCTGTGGGCACCTGCAAAATATGTACCGCTGTCGCTTTTGGCTTAATAGAAGAACAACAGCATTCTTTTGTCTGTGTTTCTGCTCTGTGGAACAACTTGCCAGAGGAGGTCGTGACAGTGACTACCATATCCAGGTTTAAAGTGACCTTGGACAAACATTCAGACTGTATGTGGACGTAAATATCTTTTACCTGTCTCTTTACATGGCTTGTTGCACTTTTACATGGCTTGTTGCACTTTGCTATTTTTTGCTAAATTAATTTGATTTGATTTATATGTGCATATAAATCATTAACTTTATTTTTGTAACTGCTCGACTGAGCTCCAATCTTTTGTTCCTCTTTGTAAGATATTCTCAGCAACAACTCGTCTCTTTACCACAACTGAAAAAAAACTTTTCTTTCTTCCTCCATATGCCTAGCATTTGGCAGAATTTCCATGGACATGACTTCTTTGCAATGGTTTCACGCCTGTGGAACACATTACTTTGGAACTACTTCCCTGATGATTACAACTTGGTCATCTTCAAATCCGATGTCAACAAATTCGTGTCATAAACCGCCCCATAAATAATCAAACGCAGTTCATACCATTGATAAATGTTAGTACTCCCATAGTGTTCCTCATCTTTCGGCTGACAATCATTCTGTCTCATTAACCTGTATCTTATACTCGAGTGGCTATTGGCCCTGATAAGAGGTGACCTGATAGTAATAAAAAATAACTCTGTCTTCTTTTTCTTTGAAGAAGCGATGTTTGCATTATTTATCTTCTCTGTCGCATTTGTGGCGCCCAAAATTCAGATTTTCTGCCTAAAACTCGTGCGACGGATCCCCGACATTTTACAAGTTAACCACTAAAATAATGGGGGGGGGGGATAGCTGTATTCTATATTTACTTATTTTTAATTATATATTTACATCCAAGAGATAAATTTATTTTCTAGTAATTAAAAAGGCCTCCTTTCAGTCTCAGGAGGCAATGGTTATCCTCTGTAAGAGTGCTTGCACGGGAAGTCTATAATGAAGCAAGGGTTGCTTGCATAATACAATGCCTCTCCTGAACCGGTGACAAGAAGAAGTTCAGGACGACTGGAAACAATGTTGAGATAAGCAGAGAATGACTGGTAGTATTTTTTAGTTTTCCTTTTCGTAGATGAGTTGCACAACCAAGGCTTGAGAGTCTAGTTTACCCTACCGGAGTGCGGATATATAGATTCATAACTTTCTCAAGGATATTAGTGAAAGTGATGTAGTTGCTCAGAGGGAAGTCGAACCTTGCATGTTGAGTTTACAGTCTCTGCCTATAACCACTGAACCACGCCATCTTCACTTGCCCATAATTAGTAATCTTAAAAGTCCATACAAACAATTATTATTTTTTTGTTGTTGTTTTTTAATCTCACCAAATTCCTGCACCAAATAAAATGTGCCAAGTTTTGATGAGAAAACATGAAGCTAATCGCAGGCAAGCGCACACTACAAGATGTTTGCACACAATATCTTACTTTCACATGTATCAACATTTGTAAAGAATATGAAACAGTGATGAATCTATTTAGGTTTTTTTTTACGTATTCGTACAAAATGATAATTACACGCGTTTCCGATTGTTATCTTTTTGAAACTCATTAAAACATCGGGAAATTCCATCTGTTCCCATGATGAATTATTTGCATACAATTGGATACAAACAAACAAGAATGAATCCGGTCAAACGATGCGTCCATTCAATCTGCGTGACAGAGCGACGAAAATGCTATTTCGTGACAGGTGGGCCGACAGAAGGACACTCTTATAGAGATACGTCGATGCATCTAAAATGCTATTTCAAAACGAACTTATAGGAACAAATCTTTCGTATTGTTTCCAAGACCTGTCTTATAATTAAATATTGATAGAAAAGAAACAAGTCTTAATAGAATAAAAACATATATATATATATATATATATATATATATATAAATTATAACAATATATGTGTTAGCATATACTATCAGTAGCTTTTAATTAGCACTCTCTTCAAGAAAATTAAGCTCGATGATTGTCATCTAGTAACAAAGCATATATAAATAAGTTAGATGCAATTTATATTCCAATAACCATGGTTTTTATTTTTAAAATTTTTAATTTTAATTTTTACGCATTTACAAAAAACATAACATTCCTGTGAGTCGATTCGTTGGTTGGCACACAACAAAAGAAACGAATCGTAAAATATACATCTCACAGGAATGTTATGTTTTTGGAGATGCGAAAAAATTAAAATAAAAAATAAAAAAATAAAAAAACATGGTCATTGGAATATAAATTGAATATGACTTATATATATATATATATATATATATATATATATATATATATATATATATATATATATATATATATATATATGTCGTGAGTGTGAAAATAGACAAACGGAAAAAACAAATTTAAAATACAGGAAAAAATCATCAAAGAAAACAAGAGATTTTACCAGTTTCGTTCGGATCAACGAACGTCTTCAGAAAAATTTCGTCGAAACCGGTAAAATCTCTTGTTTTATTTGATGATTTTTTTCTGTATTTAAAATGTGTTTTTTCCGTTTGTCTTTTTTCACACATCTTGTCTTTCACAGTATTTCATTTTTATGATATATCGTGCAGTTCTCATATATATATATATATATATATATATATATATATATATATATATATATATATATATATATATATTTTAATCAATGAAACAGACGAGTGGAAAAAAAGGAAAATTGTTAAAATTACCTTAAGGCCTTATCGTCTGACCCTCTGAGAGGAAACGTCAGAATGGTAAATTAAAAACTAAAAGTCGAATGAGATATGAGTGGAAAAACTTATTTCAGTTTGAGGAAACGATTGAGAGGGAAAAAAAAGGGTAAATCTCTCACCGTTATGGTGGCTTTGAATCATTAAAGATCTCCAACTGATGCTTCAAAATCTTTTGTCTACACAGGCTAGGTCGAGAGTTGTTAATAACTAACGCCTCAATAAAGTAAAAATAGTTGTTCTGACAACTATTCCGATGGGTGGTTTTCTGTTTTACACAGTGCCAGGTCGAACTACCATCTCAATATAAAGTAAGAGTATGCGTGTAAAAAGGTTATCAAAATATGGAGTCTGTCCAGTTAGTGAATGTCCGTTGATAAGATGTCCGGTGAAGAAAGATTTAAAGATGGAAAAATGTATTTCGTAGAGACAGCGTTAAAAATGTTCAAATGAAGTAAATCCAATAGAAAGATGTTCAACTGTAGATGGAAGTACATATTTTATTTTATATATATATATATATATATATATATATATATATATATATAAAGATAGAAGAAATAAGAGTGATAATCATGTTTTTTATAATTGCTATATCTTTATAATTGCTCTATCTCGTATATTGAGCTTAACCTTTTCACTATAGGTCCTATTTACTAAAAGTTTACTTTTGGTTTATATTTGATTATATATATATATATATATATATATATATATATATATATATATATATATATATATATATATATATATATTTATATCAACTTAAAGAAAGAGGTGAAATGCCTTTAAAAAACATGTGTTAGATGCAGATATTTTTATTAAGATCAAAATCAAAATTCAAAACAATATTTGTTTTTTTTTCATCTTGACTTTTTTATCTAATAATTTTGCTTGATACAACAAGCCTCGTCAGAGCTTTAAACCTTTTTTTTTCGTAACAATCCTTCCTTTTATTTGTCTAAAGCTCTGACGAGGCTTGTTGTATCAAGCAAGATAAAAAAGTCAAGATGAAAAAAAATATTGTTTTGATTTTTGATTTTGATTTTAATAAAAATATCTGCATCTAACACATGTTTTTTAAAGGCATTTTGCCTCTTTCTTTAAATTTAAAATTTTAAAGATGCTTAAAAAAATGAACTTTCCCAAATTTTTATATATATATATATATATATATATATATATATATATATATATAAGAGGGACAAAACAAATAAACAATCCAGCTAAGCTTTTATTTTTTATTACAAACAAAATTATGCATACATGCTTTCCACAAAAAGTCCTTTTAATTTCATGATCTTATTTCTTTCCTTTGTTATTTAAATAAATCAAATTGTGTTTTGTTGTCAGCCACTGTTTTCTTAACGTCTACGTAAATATTCTGAGTGAAAATATTTTTGTTTCTTTTCAACGGATTAAATTCTTGGTCTCATTTGCATCACGCTGATCTCGGGACGTAATAAAGTTTTTGGTCATCGACTATAGGTAACAATACGAGGTCTGTCTAAAAAGTATCCGACGGTCGGCCAGAAAAAAATATTTCAAATACGTGACGGGGTTGGCACCCCAATCCCCTTCAAAGTAGGCCTCTTGTGCTTGCACACACTTAGCCTACCAACCCATCCACTGCTGGAAAGACATCTGGAAGTCTTCTTTTGGAATGGTGTTCATCTCCTCTGTCACGTTAGATTCAGCAGGTGTTTGGAGAAGATACGATGTGTAACACAAATTAAGGAGTAATTCAACCGATGCAAAAATGGCTGCACATCAGCGAAGAGTGATCAGCGTTCTGGCAGGCTCCCAACTTTTGTTGAGAGGGTGCGAAAAAAGAGATAATGTGAAACGCGATGGCGGAGATGAACACTATTCCAAAAGAAGACTTCCAGAGGTGTTTCCGGCAGTGGATGGATCGGTGGGCTAAGTGTGTGCAAGCACAAGGGGCCTATTTTGAAGGGAATTAGGGTCCCAACCCTGTCACGTATTTGAAATATATTTTCTGGCCTAAGGTCAGATACGTTTTAGACAGACCTCGTATATATATATATATATATATATATATATATATATATATATATATATATATATATATATATCTTCTTTTCCTTTCTTTAATCGCACAGGACTTAACGTCCCCTCGCTGTATTGAACATAAAATTCTGTTTTTGAATTGCATATTTCTCGGCTTTTTGAAGAGGAATGCCGCACTGTTCCCTGATGCTGTCGGACCATCTTTTTGGTGGGCGTCCTCTTGGTCTTGCATTTCAGAAGTCTTTTCTGTAGCTGGCATTTATCATCCAACTACTCCTAGCAACATGACCAAACCATCGAAGCCTCCTAGCCGACACCATGTCTTCAATGGTCTCCGTCATGCTCAGTACTTCGCGTATGCAAGCATTACGAAGCCTGTCATTCTTAGTAACCTTGAGGATTGCTGAGTTAGATAATCACATTACTACTACTACTACTACTACTACTACTACTACTACTACTACTACTACTACTAATAATAATAATAATAGTAATAATAATAGTAATAGTAATAATAATAAGCTACCGCTCTATAATAAAGGTCAATATGTATTTATTTATATATAAATATATTAATATATATATATATATATATATATATATATATATATATATATATACGCCCTGTCACACAAAATTTAGCAAGTAAAAACTGCCGGACGAAACCATTTCAAGTGTTTAGGGGAATGGAGAAATCCGATAGCATGCTCGACCGCATCCCAATCGCCGTCTAATAGGAATTTTGAAAAAAGTCATTCACTCTATTTCCGTAAAGAGACGTTTTCTTTCTTTTTTATTTTTTCTATATCAATTGATACATTTTTCTTTTTAAAAGTTTGAGACGTTTTTTCTTTCTGTATTTCTGTTTTTAAACTTCACTGATTGAGACGTTATTTCATCTGAATCTGCGAACACTGGTGAAGCATTTCTTTTTTCCATCATTTTTGACGGAGGGTGGACACTCGTAATCATAATAAACTGTTAATTTTCAGTTAACTAAATAAATATACATCGATCGGCTTGTAATAAGAAACAGACGATAATTGAGAGGGAAATTACAATTTCACGGGTTTGAGATCTTTATTGCAAATTGCCCCCCCCCCACCCGACTATGAGAAGAAAGCAACAACAATATTTAATAGATGTCGCGATGCAATCATTCACTCGATTAATCCGCCTTCATGCTTCAATTGTTCTGCTTAGAAAAGAAAGAAAAAGGCGACATTTAGTCATCTTCACACAGAACTCGAAACAGCACAAAAATGATCATCAGATTTGTGCATCAAGCTGGAACGAACGTTTGTCTGGTGTTTATCACCGACGATGAAGATATAAAAGATCATGATGATCGAAACGTGTGAAATTGGTGTCGGCAGGATGAGCGAGAATGGACAGAGGCTCCTTGAGTTGTACTCCTACCACAACCTCTGCATAAGCAACACTTTCTTTGCCACAAAGCCACATCATCGATTATGCATCATTGGCACCAGCTGGACCTTGCCATCACATGGAGACCTTCATTGAACTGTGTTCTCACTACACGTAGCTACCGCAGTGCTGACTGTGACACCGACCACTCCATGGTTGGCAGTAAAGTCCGTCTCTAGTCCAAGTAAGTCCATCGAACCAAGCAGAAAAGTCCCCCTCGCATTAACACCAGCAAAACGGCAATACCAGAGCTATGCAAGTGCTTCCCCAACACCATCGAAAACGCCTCAAATACTGTCCTACTGGCAATACTCTAGAGAGGTGGGTTCACATCTGTGATGCCACCTACAACTCTGCAGTGACCACCTTTGGCAGGAAAGAAAGGAAAAACCTGGACTGGTTCGAAGCCGACATTGTGGAATTAGAGCCAGCAATCAATGCCAAAAGAGAATCCCTTGTTAATTACAAGAGGAAGCCTTCTGAGAAGACAGTCATTGCACTCAGGAAGGCCAGGAACGACACTCAACGGATCGTTCGGCATTGTGCCCATGACTACTGCCTTAAACCTCTGTGAAAGTATCCAGCTCTCTGCTGACTGTGGCGATATTCGCGGCATGTACAATGGCTTGAAGAAGGTCTTTGACCCAACCATAAACAAGATCGTACTCCTGAGATCAACAAAATATTAGACCACAGCAGACAGATGGAGAGGTGGGCTGAGCACTACCAGGAACTTTACGCGGTGGAAAACGTTGTCACAGACGCAACCGCTGAGAGCACCATCAACCTGAAAGAAGAGCTAGACGTCCCCCCCCTCTGTAACAGAACTAAACAAGGCCATCGACTCCCTAACCTGCGGCATCGACTCCCTAAGCTACAGGAAAAGATGGCATCCCATCTGAAATAATCAAGGTAGAGAAAGAAAACAGCCCTGTTCCACCACGTGCATCACCTGCACCACCTGCTGCACCACCTGCACCAACTACTGCAGCAAGGTTAGGAAGAAGAAACAGTTCAGAATAGGTATTGTGTGTTCAGCATTAAATAACAAAAAAAAAGGATCGATATGCCGTAAAGCAGACAACCTCAACCAATGAAAGAATTTAGAACTATTTTATGTCTTCCAATTAAAAAAAGAACAAAAAGTTTTAGCTTCATCTTCTTGTGATAAAACCATCTGCAACATAAAAATAGAAAAAAAAATTTGAAAAACCGTTTCATTCGCAGGAATTTTTAAATTTAGCTATTCTCATCTCAGCAATTTAAAAAATTCGTAGACTGCTTAGAAGGTGAACAAATTCTTAAAATAATATAAAGACATCTTTTTTGCATTATTTGGATTATTCGGACTGCTGTTCTTATCTTGGATGTTATTCTTACAACGTTTCGGCTGATGTAACCCCCAACCTTCTTCCTTGTGTATCTTTATGTCGAACTAACGAATCTGTACTGAATTTCGAACGGAACCCTTTTATTTTATCTACGGGGGTAGCTTGCTCTCGTTCCGTCAGCCATGACCGGATAAAAGTCTTAAGTAATTAGTAATTGTATTATTACTATCGCCCGTACTAAGGATTGAACCTTTAACCTCCAGAAGACTATCAATTAGAACTGATCATTACTTAGCACTTTTATCGGTTGCACCACGGGTACTTCCGTACAGATTTTCGCAATTTGCGAGTTTGACAAGATGTACCTGAACAAGGTCGGAGGTTAAATCGTCCAAAACGTTTTGAGAATAACATTCAAGATGAGAACAGTAGTCCGATTAATACAAATGACATAAAATTATCAATCCTCATCTAAAAAAATCGGAAACATTTATTTTTAATTAACACTTAATGTTTTTTATCTGCCTGTCACTATTCCAAAAGAAGACTTCCAGAGGTGTTTCCGGCAGTGGATGGATCGGTGGGCTAAGTGGGTGCAAGTAGGTACTCTTGTAGTTTGGTATAATAATCAAATGTTACTTACAACACCCCACCAGAGAGCATCCGCATAGCTAGTGAAGGCGGAATTTCCACCTTTTGTGTTGTCCTTTTCAGCGAGGTACACAAAGTAGGAGGAAAAGATGAGACCCAGAAATCCGATGTACAGTGTCGTGATGAGTTCCTGAAATAAATAAAAAAATAAATAATTAGCCAGTTTGATTGTACATCATATACATATGTATTTACGTGCCCCCCTCTCAACTATCACGTGGGCTGGGTGTGACACAAGGTCGTACTTAATGTGGGTGTGGCCAGAAATGAAACTTTAATGGTCATTCAAGTCCTCATCAAATTGCTTTTTAATTATAGGATCATAACATTTTTAAGACACCTCCCCCGCCTCCCCCAAAATAAAAATACCATTAAACAGTACATTTACATCACGTGATTTCTTTAAAAATACAAGATGGAAGATTAAACACTTCCGGCAGACGTTTTACACAACAAAAAAAAAACGATTTTTTAAGACCAATCAGAATCACAGAAATAAACTAAATCAAAAAACCGAGTTTCAGAGAAAGAAAACAAAAACATTAAAAACGTAGAATTTATATTCAAACCATAGTGAAAGAGAGACCCACCAGACAACAAAAGATCCTGTTTCTACTCTGCTGTTAACTACACCCTCCTGTTTCAATCAAACAACACAATCCTTTTTCAACTAAAAACCACGTCTCTTATATGTTTCATTGATATCAACACGCTGTAAACTTGCAGCACTTATTTTTCTTTCTCTTTCTAAAAATACTACTAAATCAAACGCATAAAATTACTAGTAATTAGACATTATGTATATAATTACATTTCTTTGTTTTTTCACAAATAAACAAAATAAATTACCCCTTTAAAACGTATATTTGGACAAGAAAAAATATTTATTGAATATTTAGTGATGTACAAACTGTTTATATCCTGGTTGCAAAAAAAATGTATTGCTTATATAATATCGTCGTTTGTACTTGTATTCTGTTGGATTCTGATATT
Organism: Sepiola atlantica; assembly: GCA_963556195.1. Taxonomy (NCBI): domain Eukaryota; kingdom Metazoa; phylum Mollusca; class Cephalopoda; order Sepiida; family Sepiolidae; genus Sepiola; species Sepiola atlantica. The sequence goes on along the minus strand of OY744538.1, from coordinate 1,121,353 downwards.
CTGTTTATTTTGACGTTTAACAAAACTTGGAGGTTGTAGATCCTCCACAAAGTATTTCCTCTGTCCTCTTTGTACCCTCGCATGAGTTATGGTGCTTCAGGTAACAGGCGATGAATCCCCTCCCTCTGAGGGAAAAAGTGTCTTAAAGGATGTCTTCCTCGAAATGAAGATATAACTTTTATACCGAGGTGCATCTAAAAATGCCCAACCTCATTATATCGTCTTGCTGACATCTTTAATCATAGAAATTATTCCGTGATTATGTTTTTACAGAAGCGATACATTTTCAATTCAAATCCGGCTGTTTTTATAAATGGAGAGAAAGCATTGTTTGAACTTTTCAAAAATCACATGGAATTTGTGTTTGACCTTTTTCTTCTTCGAAAAAATTGCAATTAAAGTTTGGTATTTTTTCAAACTTTGAACGAAAATGCAAAGGTGAAATCTCTCAAACCCTGATCGCCCAGAATAAGATGAAATCCTAAGAAATAAAATAATTGAAAAAATAACGAGTTATCTTGTTAATCTTTTTTTGAATATTCGTCTCTTAGATACCAGAGGTAACAGCTCACCGGAAGAGTAACATCCGGCTGATTGACGAAGATACACTTATAAGGACACCTGCAAACGCACCAGATGTAATACATCCATTTGCCAAATAAACAATACATGACAAGAAGACGACGTGGCTACATTTAGTGCATAGGTCAAATACCGGAATGGGCATGGTAGTCGAAGATGCCTGGATGTCCAAAAATGCTTTATTAACCAGCTCAAAGCGAGATCGAGAAAGTGGTTGGCTAGCAAATTCGCAGCAATATACAACACTTTCATTTTTAGACCTGTTCCCCCTTCCAGTGATTTCCAGACTTAAAATGAAGTGCAAAATTATATTGCAAATATGGAAAATACAAAATAGCGCATTTTAATCATTATCATATTGCTTTGGATGACCGTTGGGACACCAAAGATGACCTGGCAACCAGTTTTCTCCAGTCCTCCCAATTCTCTGCCTTCTTGAGCATGTTACTCATCATCAGCTCTGTCTAATCTCGAATGTTGTTGTCCTCCCACCTCTTTCTTTGTCTGCCCCTTCTATTTGCCCCTGTACAGTTCCTTGTAGGATCGTTTTTACGAGACCTGATGATCGTGTGACATGACCAAACCATTTCATTCTCCTCTTCTTTACAGTAGTCAGCAGATCTTCATATGGCCCGACTGCTTGTCTGAGTCTGTTCTTCACTTCCTTATTTGTAATGTGGTCTCTGTATGAGATGTTGAGGATCTTTTGAAAGCATCTTATCTCTGTGGTCTGTATCCTTCTCTCTAGGTCTGCAGTTAGGTTCAATGACTCACGTGCGAACAGAAATATGGAGATGATCAGGGAAATCATGAATTTGGTTTTTTTAGCTGAGTGTGGTGTTTCTCTCATTCCAAATGGTGCTGCTGTTGTCTGTGTAATTCTTGCAAGAACTTCATCCATCGCAATCGCCCAAAGATACTTGAAGCTGTTGACAGTTTCCAACTTCTCGGATCGTAATACGGACATATAAACAAGATTGATTATCCCGAACATAGCTCTGAACGAGTGACGTCAGTCACAAGACTTTATCCTCCAACCCTTTACTACTAGATACTAATGGAGATGTGACACTTAAATAGTCCCTCTCCCAGGGTGGCATTCAATATCTCTCCCAAAACAAACCTACTCTGAGTATATGTAAAAATTATATGTAACTTCCAATGCATTCTCTCGCACTACATTAAAGGGGAGGTATTGTTGGCTAAGTGGATGCTATGATGGACTGATGACTCGGCATTCCATAGCACGACTTTTATTAGGATGCTGGCAAGTATAAAAGAGTTTGTCAGTTGGTCTGTCACACTTAAGTTTGAAATAAAATTTTATCAGTAACTGTGCAGTAATCTCTATAAGAGGTCCTGCACGTTGGTCTGTCTGTCACGTTAAAGTTTGAAATAGTATTTTCATTGCTAAAGGTTCAGATTAAGTTTGAAATAGCATTTTTGTTGCTAAACGGGAAAATTGAATGGACTTAAAACTTTCAAAATATTCATTCTTGTTGACCATTGGTCTTATTTACTTATTGACAAAATATGGAAAATTTATGTGCAATAATTCAAACAGACAGACAGACAGAAAGACAGACAGACAGAAGAGATGATGATGATAATAAAAGAATTGGATATATTTTGAAGACATACAGGAAATTAACACCTATGAATGTGAGTCTTAAAGACAGGTTTAGATCTGATGACCTCAGAGGAAGATTTAATCTGGGCAGTATAGGGGGATGTGTGCAGAATATAAGACTTTGATGGTATGGTCACATTGAAAGAATGGATGAGAGTTCCTGGGTTAGTAGATGTAGAACAGTTGAGGTAGCAAGGTCAGTTGACAGAGGAAAGTCAAATAAAATATAGGAGGAATTGATAAGGATGGACTTAAGCAAAAGAAGGATAAAAATGACCTGGCCAGAGATAGTTTTCTTCGGAAGTCAATTTCTAACAGCCTTCCAACACATGCTACCATCTAAAACAGACATTAAACGGAGGAGAATGATGATGATGATGATGATGATGATGATGATGATGATGATGATGATGATGATGATGATGATGACTTTGAAAAGAACAAGACTTTATTTTACCGTTTCACTGACAAACATGATTATTTCCATTTTTTTCAACAGAAGTTGAATGTTAATTTTTCTTACCTGCCTGTGAATGTATACAACAGACCCCAACAATCTCCAAGTTCCTCCCTGCCGGTCTACATGGAGCATCCGTAGGATTTGTAAAAACCGTATTCCTCTGAAGAAAAAAAATTGAATGACTTAAAAGTGAATCATCTAACGTATGCAGTGAGGAGAACACTCAAAGCCAATAGGCTTTGTGCCAGATTGGAGTAGGTGCAAATTAAAAATAAAGCAATGTCAGATTTACTTTTAAAACAGAGTATGAACATAAAAGTCATGGAGTACACGATAATAAAGACTAATGGATTAAAAAAGTCAAGCGATCAATCAGAGCGCATGCTGGAAAAAAGGCAAAGAAATAAATTAGAATCTTTTTTCCCTTTCACTAGAAAGCAGATTAGATGTCTATTAGCCCTGCCTTAGCTAGAAAATGTATGTTTATTTTGAAGTGAATTGAAGTTATCCATTAACCCTACATTGTGAGGTGGTGGGATGCAAGAAGTGATATGTATATTTAGTTGATAATACAGGCTAAGTTGTTAGCCTTTATGATAGGATCAAAGTGTGTAACTCCTGAGGGAATACAAAATCCCCCTCAAAGTATATCTGTCACAGAAGTTATGCCATGTGGGACATCTATCTCCCCATAAAGGAGGAGAAAGAAATACTTTCCTCAGGTGAACTGAGGTAGAGAAATAAAAACTCCAGCTAAAATACCAGGGAAGATGGAGGACATGGGTGCGGATCTACAATGCCCTGGCAGATCTGAGCACAAATTACCTGGGTGCATATTTCAGTCAGTTCGGAGATATAGAGCAAGTAGACCTAGTAATGGCGAAAGATTGATTTCATCTGGCGAACTACTCGATCAGCATGACGTTGAAGTGCAAAGGTCAATGAGATTCCATGGAATATGGCGATTGTAATAGAGGGTCGTCGTTCACACTGCTAGTTCAGAAAGGCCATATGGCAAATAGCTACCCCAAAAAGACAACTCCTAGTCAACCTGAACCACCCACTGCCCCATCTTGAGTTCCAGTTCCAGTTCCAGTTCCAACTCCAACACCAACCACAGTTGGGTTCACTGCAGCCTCTCATGAATGGAAGACAACGTTGAGCAAGGAGCAGGAGCACACAACCGCCTCCACCATGATCCTACCATCCGTGCAACCAGCAGAACCACATGTACGTCTTTTCCTTCATCTTTTATCGACTGGCTGTACTTCCTCTGTCTTCACTTCTTTGAAAGAATGGAACGCCAGGGGCTCGCAGAAAGGTCTGTATTCAATCTCCATGTTAGGAGGGCTTGAGGATGCCTGACTTGGCAAATTATTGCCATGCTTACTGAGGCAAACCTTGACAGAGGAGTTTGCATAGGACCCTATGGTTTAGAGTACCTTTCCTGATGTTATATCTAGCCTCTCAGTCAAGAGCCATCATAGATCAAGGGGTTAATCAGTCTATAATGACCCTTGACTGAGAAGTGAATCATAGTTCTTTGTCGAGTGCCGAGCTGTGCTCAGAAAGCTTCCCAGGTCCAGCGACCTATCACGGTCTAGAATAAAACTATACAGAGATTTAGTAGAGGGATCTTGTTCAGATCTGCTCGAGGGATGGTCGAGGGAGGATATCTGCTCCGAGCTGAGTTGGGCACAATTCTGAGTACTTTCTGACCTGGCGATTAGTTTGAAATGCATTTACCCTCAATGGCATATAATACAGTGCAAGCATGGTGGACATGCTTTATTATCCATGGTGTAATAAAGATGAAGAGGAAACGACTAAGCACACCTTCTTCAAGTGTCGCAAATTTGGCTGTTCTGGGAGTATGTCAACGAAGTAATGACTTGCATCATACCCGAGCAGTGGGTACACCTGGATGTTCCTTATGTGATTGACAACATTATCCCATCATAGGGAGAGACAAGTGGTGTTTCTAGTGATCCTAGTCATAGCTAGAATGGTGTTGTGGATGATGCATCTGAGGGGATTTCATGGGATGGAGTCTTTTTACTATCAAGATCTGATTTCTTTCTTCAAGCATCAGCTTAAGATTAAAATTAGTTGATTGGAATAAATTGAAGTATTATTGATTTATTTCACGAAGTGGGCAGAATTCTTAACATACTGTGAGTTGTGCGATTATATTCACCAGGAAGCAGCTCTGCTGTTGACAATGGGCCTTAAAAGAATACCATCGAATTTTGTATAGGTGTGGTAGCTTACTGTAATCCTAGACTAGCTGTCTGTATTTTACAGGTGGTATGAGGTCTTTGTTCTTACTGAGGATCTGTGACAGCTTCCTCTTTATCTCCAGAGTCGGATTCTTTTTTACTTTACATTAGTCACTAGATGCTATTTAGATCTGCGATTTGTTGGAATATTTCCAAGTTCGAAAAGTTGCACCTGAAGAAGGTTGGAGGTAACATCGGATGAAACGTTGTGAAAATAACAATCAATATGAAAAATGCAGTTCGAATAATACAAATAATACAAATTTAGAAAACAGTTATTGAACATACCGATCCAAAAAGTATATTCAATTCAATTCAATCAATTTGGCAAAAAATTAAACAAGCCTCTTTCAGTTGCCATGTAAGGAAAGGGTGGTAGAAATTTACACAGAAGAGGATACAGTAGCCCAGCACCTGTCCAAAGTCATTTTGAATTGCTGCATTATTTGCGCAAACAATTCAGCAATTCAAGGTGAATTTGGACAGGTGCTGGGTTACTGTATCCTCTCTTGGGATCCTGATTGAGGAGGCGACCCTCCTCCATTCAATCGAAATGGGCGGTGAAATAGTTTCTTGTGGTGTCCGCGTAGACCTCTTTCTAGTGCAGAAGTGAATAATAGGTCCTGAGGTATATACTAATGACCATTGAGGAGATTGTAGGTCAAAATGAGATCATCACGTAATCGTCGGCGCTCAAGGGAGAAAAGGTTAAGTTTCTTGAGTCGGCTTTCATAGGGCAGATCACATAGACCCTGCACCATTCGAGTAGCCAGTCTTTGAACTCTCTCCAGGTGATGATGCAATCATCTATTTATATAAAAGTCAGATACGTCTTAAAATGGGGAGGTACTGCTGCCAGATCTGGGGAGGTGCCACTCCCAGAACTCTTTCTTGCCATGCCAAAGTACAAAATCGACTTTGCAATCTAGTGAGGGATGATCCCTTCTCTTCCCTGCGAACCCTTTTCTCACAGAAGAAACGTTGCTAGTCTTTCTCTACTCTATTGCTACAATCTCTGTTTCATCCTTATAAAACTTTTAAAGCCCGTCTTTCTACCACGACTGCAAAGAACTTTGCTTTCTTCCTCCATGTGCCTAACATCAAGTGGAATTTTTAAGAATATTTTCTTCTCAAAAACTTCCTACCTGTGTAATACATTGTCACAATATTGCTTCCCTGAGGGCAACTACACGGTCATCTAAGTCATTAAATTTTATTCATTCTATTCATTATTTTTAATCACCTTATAATATTCATCATCATTCAACTAATATATCCATCTCATTAATCCGTGTCCTCGAGCGGCTTTTAGCCTCAATAAATATTGACTAATTAGTAAAATAAATTATTGATATGAATAAAAGTGTTCTGAACATTATCTACTTCAATTAGTTTATATCTATCTATCTATATATCTATCTATGTGTTCATATCCATATATCGATCTATATCTCTTTATAGCTATCAATCAATCTCAATTTATTTATATCTATCTTAATCTCTTTATATCTATATATCTCAATCTATCTATCTATCTATCTATCTATCTATCTATCTATCTATCTCAGTCTGTTCATATCTATCTATCTATCTATCTATTTTCATCTGTTTACATCTATCAATCAATCTATACCTGTTTCTATCTCTTTCTATTTCAATCTGTGTATCTATCTCATCAACAAATTTCAATATTAGAGATCATCACTTTCCTTTTTCAACTTGCAACTTCTTGAGATTTGTTTCTTCTTCTTCTTCTTCTTCTTCTTCTTCTTCTTCTTCTTCTTCATCTTTTTCTCCTCTTCCTCCTCCTCGCTTCCGGCAATATTCGGCCGTTATTGCACGTTTATGAAACTCACAGTTGGATTTCCTTGAGATTCTCAAATCCATTGTTAACCTGGCGAGAGGAAAAGCACGTATCCACAGACTCAACGCAATCAGGAGTCCATGGCGAGCTAGAATAAACACCGCCCTTGGATGTCTTTCCATTTTTATAATATACCCTGACATTTTCTCAATTTTTGACATTTTCTTTTACTGTTCAAAATTTTTTATTTTTTTTAATGAATTTTTTTTTTTAAATCCAATTTTTGTTAAAGTGATTCTGCCCGGGGATCAGATTTGAAAAGAAACGGAAAACAAATTGTCAGATGTGAAGATGTTTATTTTTTTTTATCACATGACAAGCAGGGTTACCCAACGTTTACCAAATATTATATAAAAGGAATTTAGGCACAACCAATCTAAATATGTAAATATGTGCCCGATGAGTGAGGGAGGGGGCATCGAAGGAACATACGTTTGACAAACTATTTTCTTTAATTTTTCTTTTTATTCTTATTCACCCAAAACAAAGCATATTGCCACTGAGACGTAAGGAGCTACTGTGATTGGGGGCCAAATTTAAAGGGGGCATCCTAAGTGGGGAGTTGTGTAGCAAGATGTTTGTTCACATTACATTTACATTTCTGCATGTTGGAACAGTTGGGGTAACAGGGAGCAGGGATGAAATTCCAAAGGCAAGTGGTCCGAGAAAAGAAGCTATTAGAGTAGAAAGTTTTTCGGGCATCTGGGAACCTCTACGGTGAAGGGGTGGGATTTTGCTGCTAGTTGGGTGGGTAAGGGGTATTCTCGTTTAGGGGGTACAAGTGCGTAAGTACTTGTAAAACAAGCATAGGTATGCAATACTGCAGCAATGGGACATCGTTAGGGTTAGGGTTAGGGTTAGAGCTTGGTAGACAGTGTGGGACCTATTAAGTTAGAGACTCTTTTTTTGCACCCTTGTCCAAGAGGGAGAGACTCGTGGTTGTTTACAAATTACTTTTTTGCATTGCATCTTCGGTAATTGGACGATCATATCCTTTTAAGAAAAGGATGAGGGTGATAACGTACGTACGAATACGAAATTGTCTTAGCATATTATTCTATAGATTAAATTTTAGTGTTAATGTACAAATATGTTTTTCTTTCTTTTTATTGGCACTTTTTGATGTTTTCTTGACACATTGCAGTAGTTAGAAGAAGTCAAGAACAAAAAAGAGAAAAATATAAAAGAGAAAAAAAAGAGAAAAATAAAAATGAGAAAAATAAAAGAGAAAAATGAAAAGAGAATAGGAAAAAAAAGAAAAAGTAGATAAAGAGAGAGGAAAGAGAGATACAAAAAAGAACAGAGAAAAAGAAAAAAGAGAAAAAGAAAAAGAGAAAGAAAAGAAAAAGAAAAAACCGAAACGGAAAGAAAAAAGTAAAAGAAAGAAACGAGAGAAAGAAAAAATAGAGTATAGGGAAAGAAAGAAGACAAAAAAGAAAAGAAAGGGAGAAAAAGAAAAGAAAGGGAGGAAAAAAAGAAGCGGAAAGAAAAAAAGAAAGAAATGCGAGAAAGAATAAAAGAGAAAAAGAAAAAGAAAAAAGAGAAAAAGAAAGAAAAAAAGGCAACTAAAAAAGAAACGGAAAGAAAAAAGAAAGAAAATAGGAAAAGAAAGACAGATAAAAAGAAAGTAAAAAGAAAGTAAAAATAAATAAATAAAATAGAAAAAGAAAAAAATTAAAAAAATAGAAAAAGAAAAATTCTCTCTTAAATTGTTCTGAATCAAAATTTTCCTGACATGGCTGAATACCCCCCCCCCCTACCCCGATCTAAACCAACAACACAGCATTGCCCCAGGGGATCCTTTTCTTCCTGACAGCACCTCCTCATATTTCAGCAAAGGAGAATTATCAGGTTAAATTTTTTGGCTAAATGCACTTGCAAAATGAAGGTACTTTTCTGCTGCCCTGTCTGTATGCATACCTGGGGTGGTGGTGGGGGTAACATCAAATAACCCTGTACCACATTCTCCAGAGATGGGAAATATATACATCAAAGAGAGAAAGATAAGGGAGAAGATGATAGGAAATGAAATAGAGTAAGTGAGAGAAAGAGAGAGATAGAGAGAGAGAGAGAGGGGGAAGAGAAGAAGAAACAAGAATGGTTAAGAATAGTTAAACAGCCAGAAAGTGTTAATGTCATATGGGTTACTGCCCTTGGTTTAGGAATGGCCACCAGGGCTAGGATCTATAAGAGTCTGGTAGCCATGTTGGATGGGTTCAGAAGTTAAGTAACAATTGGACCAGAAGAACTGTTAAAGAAATTGGATTACCAGTGGATGGTATTAGGATATTTAACAGAAAGTACCTGACTTCAGATTCAATCCTCTACCAATATAAGAGCCAGATACGCTCTAAGATGGAATACTGTTGCCACATGTGGAGGTGGCGCATGGAGCACTTATTCCTGCCTTGACAGAGTACAAAATCGACTTTGAAATCTAGTTGGGCATGATCTATTCTCCTCCCTACAGCCCAAGAACTTCCTACAGAAGAGACGTTACTAGTCTCTTTCTGCTCTACCGTTATTTCCACGGAAGGTCCAATCTTTGGTTCCACATTCACAATAAGAACTCGTATTACTACCGCAATGGGAAAAGACTTTCCCTTTTTCCTCCCTGTCCCTAGTGTCAGGTGGAATTTTCATGAACAGAAGTTCTTTGCAAAGGTTTCCCGCCTGTGGAACACATTACCTCGGGATTGATTCCCTGTTGATTACAACTCTGTTGTCTTCAAGGTACTCTTACAGCTGACGCACCATGTTTCTGTGACTTCGCGTCGTCAACGTTCAGGCAGGTTACGGAAGCGCCCGAGAATTGACGAGGCGGAAACTACCAAACGATAAATTGAAGACTGGCAGCCGATAAATTACAAAGAAGAAAATCAAACTAAAATACACTATATATTTTTATAGAGCAAACAAACCATAGCTAAACAACTGTTATTAATTAGATGTTTATTTTTTATTTTTTATTTTTTTGTCAAAGGAACCATTGTTAATCAAATGTTTTTAAATAAAATGTTTTTTTGTTTGTGCACTGGAAAGTTTCAAAAGATGATTTTGTTTAATTTGACTGCTGCAACCTGATTGGTTAATAGTTTTGTCAACTCTCGGGCGCTTCCGATACCTGCCCGAACGTTGACGACGCTAAGTCACGGAAACATGGTGTGTCATCTATAAGAGTACCAACTAATCAAACGCAGTTCATACCATTAATAAATGGTAGTACTCCCATAGTGTTCCTCATCTTTAAGCTGGCATTCATTCCCGTCTCATTAACCCTTATCCTCGAGTTGCTCTTGGCTTTGATAAGTAGTGACCCAATAGTAAAAAAAAGAAGTAATCAAGAAAACAGAAACCATTGTGACTTTCATTGTGGTTATTGATGAACGCCACATGGCCATGAAAGCTGTTGCGACGGTCAGTAATGGCTATACCCCACTAGTGTGAAGATTTTTTTTATACTAACGAGTAACCACTTACCAAGACCAAAAGCCACTTGAGGATAAGGATTTATGCGATTGTCAGTTTGGATGTTGAGCTATACTGTGAGTGGATTGAAGACGACGAATGGAAGGGCCCAAATTTGATTACAAAAGAGGACGGCTCGACAAATATTTGTTGACTTGAAGGCAACCATGTTGTGTAGTCTGCAGGGAAGCAGTCCTGCGACAGTGTGTTCTACAGGTAGGAGGTTTTTAGGCAGAAACTCTGTTCATGGAAACTCTATTTGGTTTTAAGCACACAGAGGAAGAATGGAAAGTTTTTTATAGCGGCGGTAGAAATCGAGTTCTTGCTGTAAATGTTTTGCTTAAGGGGAACCAGAGATCGAAGCTCAGTCAAGCACCTACCATGGAAATAGCGATAGAGTGGAGAAAGAGAAGCAAGGTCTTTTCTGTGAGAAAGAGACACGGGGGATAGATAGATAGATAGATAGATAGATAGATAGATAGATAGATAGATAGATAGATAGATAGATAGATAGAGAGAAAGATATATATATATAGAGAGAGAGAGAGAAAGAAAGATATATATATATGCCGCATAAAAGTAGTACCTGTCCTATGTATATATTTTATGGGAGTATAATGTCCGAATTTCTAAGAATAGCCCGCGTTACTTTAAGGTTAATGGATTTTATACCTCCAGTCACTTCATTAGTAATAAGAATGCTTAAACAAGGTGGAGATAAAAATAAAATATTTAGACAGTTAAATAAGGCAATAACACGCTATCCTGACGCTTTTAAATTATATGAAATAAATCAAAAGAAATTGATAAAAGAAATCCAAAACTCTACTATAAAAATGTATAACATATGTAAATAGTCCATGATAAAATAAATAAATAAATGTATATATATATATATGTATATATGAAATATTTTTATAAATATATATTTTTAATTTTAAAACATTTGTAGACAAAGAAAATAACCAAGGGAAAAAAGGGGGGTTATTATAATGGAATCATCTAACTCTATAAAATAGATGTTCTGTAAAATAGTAAATACCCACTTTGAAAGGAACAACACAGGTAAGGAAACTATATTTTAATACTTTAGAAAAACAAATCCGGAGGCAAAACTAAATTAAATATTTGTAAACTTTTTAAATTAAAAAATAATTATTAAATAGGGAGGTGGTGTCTGATCAACACTGCTGGGATGCCATGATAAAGAAATACTGTTTTGTTTTTAAAATCCCGAAACAGTTTTCATGGTAAACAACTGACGATCCCTTATATATAAAAACATATATAAAAATATATTTATATTAGAGTATATTCTTAGAAGTAAACTAAAATAGTGATTGCAGTAAATTGATTGACTTACTAGACTAAAATCTTTCAACAAAACTTTTTTTTTTTTTTTTTTTTCTTCCCAGTTTTGAAGGTTAAAAGAACTTCCGAGACTATATATATATATATATATATATATATATATATATATATATATATATATATATATTAGTACTTCATGTATCCACATAAAATATTATAAGGAGATATAATTTTTTATGTGTCAGTTTTCAGTATTTACTTCATATCCATATCAGAAGAACTCTTCAATATCGCCCTAGAATTCGCCGAGATATATACCGATATATCCAAGGATGAAATTCACATCATTAAAAAATGTAGGAGATCAGTTTTAATCAACAACGAGGACCAATAGATTAAAGCGAATATGACAAACTCCTTTGATTTGGCCATAGGTGCCCTTGACTCTGCGGAGGCATCTGATCTTGTGGGGTTATTCATTTTATATACACTCACAAATATATTCGATAATACGGATATCGGCCTTTATAGAGATGATGGATTAGCGATAATAAGAGACTCCAACAAAGTCAAGGGAAAAAACTTCAAGAAATGAAAAAACTAGGCCTAAAAGTAGAAGTAATGGCTAACATAAAAACAACGAACTTTCTAGACGTCACATTAAACTTAAGTAAAAACACTTACGAACCATACCTAAAAGATAACGTCAACCCAATATACGTACACCCAAAGTCTAATCACCCCCCCATCAATCATAAAACATATCCCGAATTCGATCGAAAGTAGGTTTATCAACAATTCTAGCAACGAAAGCGTTTTTAAAAAATCAATCAACATTTACAATACAGCTCTAAAAAATAGTGGTTACCATAATACCGAAATTAAATATAAAAAAACAGGACACCAATAATTACAACAAAATTAAAAAGAAAAACAAAAGAAAAAGAAATATAATCTACTATACCCCTCCCTATAACCAGATGCTAAAAACTAAACTAGGCAAAAAATCCCTAAATCTGATTGAAAAACACTTCTCCGTAACCAACCCTCTACATAAAATATTCAATAAAAATAATCTAAAACTATCCTACAGCTGATGTGAAAACCTAGAAATGATAATTAAGGCACACAACAACAAAATACTAAAAGACAACAACAGAGAAGAAAAAAATAAACAAAGTGGAAAATATAACAAAAATAACACCACGAAGAACAAAAATATAAACAATACTAATAGAAATAAACAAAACACTAATCATAACCACCCGAATAGAAACGAAAAAGTTAGCAACGAAGAGAAAAGATGTAACTGCATAAATCGTAAACTTTGCCCACTAAAAAATAAATGCCTAACTAAAAGTGTTGTATATCAAGCAACGATATTTGCCAACGAAAGACCAAATAACAAGAAATACTATGTGGGTATGACATCCCTAGACTTTAAGACCAGATACTATGACCACAAAAGCACATTTAAAAACAAAGAACGTCGAACTAAAACAGCACTAGCTAACCATTATTGGGAGCTCAAAGAAAATGGACACTCACCAATAATTGAATGGAAAATAGTAAGACAGGCCAGTACATGTAGAAACTTAAACGACCCATGTAGATTATGCCTGAATGAAAAATATGAAATCCTAAATTTTAAAGATCCCCGAAACCTATTAAACTCTAGAAGTGAAATAGCAAACAGCTGTTTACACAGAAATAAATTTACCTTAGGATGATATATAATAAATAAAAAATAAAAAATAAAAATAAATAAATAAAAAACTGAACAAATTAAAATTTCAAACCTAAAATAGAAATACAAGAAACCACGTGTTAAAATAAATTCGCCCACTGTATTGACAAAACAAAGGAAACAGTATATAGGAAAATCCATTGTTAACAAAAATAGGATAGGCATAGGAGCGTCACCAACAAAGCCTTTGTTCGCGGGAAGCCCAACAATTGGCTGAGGGAACAACAAAGAATCTGATTGGTTAACTAGCAAGCCATGTATATAAAAACACCTGACAAAAATAACTCCATGCATTTAGCCTGACGATTCCCCCCGGGGATGAAACACAGGAGCCTCTGTGTAGCTTGATTGCCATATATATTTTTATTGCTTACTATATATATATATATATAGAGAGAGAGAGAGAAATAGATATATATATATAGAGAGAGATAGATAGAGAGAGAGAGAGAAAGAGAGAGAGAAAAAGAGATGGATAGAGAGATAGATAGATGGATAGATAGAGAGAAAGATATAGATAGAGAGAAAGAGATAGATAGATAGATAGATAGAGGGAGAGGGAGACAGAGAGAGAGAATGCGTAATGGAAATCAAACATGCAGAGAGGCTGAGGTTAATCTCGCTTGGTTGTCACATCAAACCGCTGCCCGCAGGAAGCAATACTCTGTAGACTAATGGGGGCACTGTTATCTCCATTTCCATGTTTTCTCATCCATTTCATAATTCTCATTACACATGCAGTCCCATTTATTTAGAGTGCATCTCAATCCTCATGGTCCATCCAAATAGCGACATGGTTACAATTCTTTTCTCAAAGTCTTCTGTTACATGAACAACAGTTATTGCCCAAATCTTATATATTTACCTGGTGTTGCTCAGGTGGAGATACATTTCAGGGGGGGGGGGAGAGGCTTCTTAGTTAAAATGAATTAAAAATATCGTCATGTTTACAATTTTTCCTTGGCAGTCGTGTTCAAAAATGCAGCCGAAACAAATAAAAAGTGTGTTCAATTTGAACTGAGTCAACAAAAAACTAAAAACTAAAAACTATTTTTCCCTAAAAAGACTTCCTCCCGCAATATATTTTCACCTAGACGCCGCCAGATGGATAGATAGATAGAGAGAAAGAGTGATGAAGTAGTGAATGCATTTGCATAGAAAATATGTAAAATATTTTATTCTTTAGTCATTATTATTAGCATTCTGCAGATAAAGAGACCCACGGGTTGTGCTTGATACAGTAAACACAAGTTTGGTTATCTTATTGGTCGCCATATTGAAAGTTTTTAATGGAAGAATTGACTTTTGTAAGTAAAAATGTGAGTGTCACTTGTTGTCACTCAAGCAGATGTCCTCGCGAGTATTACTTACAAAAACAGAGAAGTTGATCTATGCCACTGAAACTATACAAGAGGTTCTGGTCCATTGACAGTGAGGAAAATGTATTTATCTTAAATTGAATTATAATTCAATTTAATTCCTTCCAAAAAATACTTTGTCCGGCTTAGAATTAATTTCGAATGGTCAACATCTAAAAAAAAAGGGACATACAAAGTTACTTCCCTTTGATTGAAACAAAAATACTATTTTGGGGAAAAAACGGCATAGTTAAAAAAAAGAAAAGCAATACGAATTACAGGTAAAATACACTCCAGAGCAACGCCGGGTAGGGACAGCATGATTAAGTTAGAATAGCACAACCTTCACTATCAAATGAAAAGTAATAGAGAGAAGACCATCATACTCTCCAGCCATAAATAGGTGCCCTTTATATGATGCAGAAAAATATTACACATTAAGGGCAAATTGACTCAAATACAAACTGTTTAAACATCAGGGACGAAATCTTTAACGGATGTGTCCATAGGATACAAGCACTTCTTGACTGAACGGTACACAGAAAGGATTTTCGATAATCACCCCCCCCCCTGCCAAAAACATAACCTCAAAATAGCCTTATACAATACCGGATTTGCTCTTTGCTCTTATATTCGAGTCTTAAATTCCCCTTGCTCTTCTACCCCCCCGGAAGGTTTTTTCCCCAATTATTGCCTTCCCATTAATATAGTAAACTTAATATGTTCCATCTCAATACCAAAACTTAAAACCAGTAAATTATATCACGAAAATATAAAAAGAAATTCCGGTTGTTAAGAGAAAAGAACTCCTTTTCATGGTATTATAACAGTAGGCTTAAAAACTGTCAAATTCCTAAACACACTTAGTTTACGTCTTGAATCTTATTCTCAACTCTAAAACAGGCTTAATTACCCACATCATTAATTTCATAATAAATTGATACTCCATTATAAATTTATATTTTAAAATTTCATATTATACCTTAAATATAAAATTAATAACGATTTGTAGAGTTGCTTCCGTTAGACCGTTTTTACCGTTAGTGGTAATTGACTTACGAGATTTTAAAATTATATTTTAAATAATAAAGCATTTTTAAATTTTAAATTTAAATTTTAAATTTTAAATTTAATATCTTAATTTTTTATCTTTCTTTAACACATAATTTAGATGAAACAGTAGTTAGCAAAAACTGATTTACGGGATTGAAAAAAATATATAAATTTTTTTTTTTAATTTTAAATCTTAATTTTTAAATGTTATCCACTCTTTTTGGACTTTATTAAGCTTTTTAATCTCACATATCTTTCTCTAACACAAAATTTAGACGATACTAATTCAACACTTCAAAGCAAATAACGTATCCGAGCGTGACTTATACAAGACAATCCATTTTCTTTTACCAAGTGACAACAAAGCTGAAGATAGCCGGGAGATTAACACTTTCTGAGCTTGAAACCAATGGTACTGATGTTGTACTGATTTTCTGTACTGAATAATATATATATATATATATATATATATATATATATATATATATATATATATATATAATTTGTCTTAAGTTCACAAAAAGAATAGAAGAATTACGTTTTCTAAAACGAAATGACATTTATTTAAAAGGTATTTTATAGGGTGCTCAATGTTATAACAAATATATATATATAACAGAGCTGATACAATTCTTAAAGTTTGAGCTCAATCTACAGACCCAACATTACACTGGGTTTGATGCCCTTAAGAGACAATGGTTAGATCCTGCTTCTGTTGTGATTCTCGTCTTATTTGAATTATTTTAACAGAATTATTTCAATAGAATGTCAAGAAGATAAGAAACCGTTTGTTTATTTCCTAATAAGGAAATCTTTTTATTTTATGGAAACAAATGGATTTGTTGTTTTGCAAGAAGACATTGCCATTAAAGCAGGAAGTCAATGTCACAAAGTCATAAATACTTATTTGAGCAATTTAAACAAATAGAAACGCAATTAGATGTGTTTCCTGTTGTTGTTGTGTGGAAGAAGAAGAAGAAGAAGAAGAAGAAGAAGAAGAAGAAGGAGGAGGAGGAGGAGAAGGAGGAGAAGGTGGTGGTGGAGGGGGGGGAGAAGGGGGAGGAGAAAAAGAACAAGAAGAACGAAAGAAGAAGCAGAAGAAGAGGAAGGGGAGTAGAAGAAGAAGAAAAAGTAGAAGACGTACGAAAGAAGAAGAATAATGAAAAAGTAGAAGAAGACAGAAATCAAGAAGAATGAAAGGAGAAGAAGAATGAAAAAGAAGAAGAAGAAGAAGAATTAGAAAAGGAATGAAAAGAGAAAGGAAGATGTGAAAATGAAGGAAAAAAAGGAATAGAAAAAAGAGACAGAGGGGAAAAAGAAAAGAAAGATTGAAAGAAATAAAGGAGTCGGTGGGTAGGGGGAAGAAAAATGGAAATGAGAGAAATAAATTGTGATGTTTTCACTAACTTATTGAAAACATTAGTCTTTTTCTTTCTTTCCTTTTCCTATCTTCTTTTCCCCTTCTTTCGTTCCTCAGTTGGGAAGTTCTTGTAAAGGAACTCTGTTCATGTCAATTCCGTTTGATGTTGGACACACGGAGGAAGAAAGGAAAGTTCTTTGCAGTTGTAGTAGAAGACGAGTTCTTGCTGTGAATGTCTTATCATTATAATCATTATTCTAGTTTGTTACCAATCCTTATGCGAAATTAATGATGCATTCGTGGATAGAGATTCTCACTGGTTGCAACAAATCAAATAGTCGAAACGCTTAAATGAAAATTGAGATTACACGAAGGAAAAGAAATAAAACAGATGAAAACGATTTTATTTTCCATGTGACAAGACAGCATATCATCCATCTTGGAATTTAATGATGGCTTCTTCGCACAAACAATTACGCATTTCTTGAAATGGACAGAAAATTTCTACATTGAAGCAGAATAATATATTTTAAAAAAATATATTTGTTAAATGAATAAAATCATTTTTTTATAAATATATGTCTGACACTTTCGTTGATAAAACAGCGTTATCAAAGAATAATTTCCTTTCTTTCTTTTTTTATTCTTCATCTTGCTGGTGTTAAAAATCGCAAGAAAATCTTCTTGTGAAAAAAATAATAACGTTTCTTGTATTTTTCAAAATTCTTTAATACGTTTTACAAAAAACGTTTTCCTAAGGATGTGTAACCCTTCTCCTTTTCAAATCCGCATAACCGCGCTCTCATAAACATCTAATTTTCACTTTCTACGAGTTTGTCAACAAGACCAGAGACTAAATACTCTGTCAGGACGGCAAGGAGATTTTCTTGCGATTTTTAACACCAGCAAGATGAAGAAGGAGAAAAAAAAAACAAAAGAAAGCAAATATCCTTTGATAAGGCTGTTTTATCAGCGAAAGTCTCAGACCTATATTTATGAAAAAAAAATGATTTCATTCATTCAATAAATATATATATAAAATAACGTTTTTTGGTTTTTGCAAAATTCTATAACACAATTCCAAAAACGTTTTCGTAAGGATGTGTGACCCTTCTCATATATATATATATATATATATATATATATATATATATATATATATATATATATATATATATATATATATATATGGCATCCATTTTGGCGAATTCTCCACACAGACGGACCTTTCTCTTTGGTGTCTATTTTTGACAAAGGGAAGATTTTCCTGAAATATTAAATGATTCTAAATCATCATCCGGACAACACATACAGCTGACACCACACTTGCTGTTATGGAAGATTGTAAAGAAAAATAAATAGTAAGTCCCCCTTTTCAATTTATTATTCTTTCCAGTTTTTCAGCAATCCGGCACTCTGCATTGCCCCCAGCTTTCTTAACATATTGACTACAATTCCCAGCAATGCTTCAAGCAAACTACCATTCTCTCTTTATATATATATATATATATATATATGTTTTGAGGTTGAAATAGACTAGATATACATTCGGGTTGTACACATTATAACTTATTTCGACCGTGGCTTGGTCTCCTCGGATGTGTTTCCAACCGCAATTCAAACCTCTATTCATGCTCTGTTTAAACGGACATAGAGCTCTCTGATGCGAATTCCTATCGAAACTATTCGAACCTGCACACTATATATATATATATACATATATATATATATATATATATATATATATATATATATATATATATGTTCATACACAGACGGTTGTTTTCTTTTTTCAAGACTTATCAGTGTGGCTACATGTAACAAGATTCGATTTTTATGTAAGAGTTCGTATTCTATCATTTTACATGCACAGAATTATTTTCAACCTTATACATAAACTAATGTGGGCATATTTATACACGCGCACATAACTAAACGAACGCA
The DNA here is from genome assembly GCA_963556195.1 of Sepiola atlantica. Taxonomy (NCBI): domain Eukaryota; kingdom Metazoa; phylum Mollusca; class Cephalopoda; order Sepiida; family Sepiolidae; genus Sepiola; species Sepiola atlantica. Next base: position 1,102,297 of record OY744538.1, on the reverse strand, counting down.
CTATTTTCAGACCAATATACATGCAATTTAATTTTACCTTAGTTCCTAAAGTAGTTTCACCTTTCTTCCCTCCTCATTATATACGTCAGTTTCTATTTACTTGCATCCCTATGAGGGCAGAATTAGACACAAGGCCGTTTTTTTTTAATGTGGGGATCCATCTCTCTACCAGACAAAAACTGGTAGAGAAACTGATGACACCAACACACACATACATACACATAAATAAACACACATATAAAACTGATGACACCAACACACACATACATACACACAAATAAACACACATATAAAACTGATGACACCAACACACACATACATACACACAAATAAACACACATATAAAACTGATGACACCAACACACACATACATACACACAAATAAACACACATATAAAACTGATGACACCAACACACACATACATACACATAAATAAACACACATATAAAACTGATGACACCAACACACACATACATACACACAAATAAACACACATATAAAACTGATGACACCAACACACACATACATACACACAAATAAACACACATATAAAACTGATGACACCAACACACACATACATACACACAAATAAACACACATATAAAACTGATGACACCAACACACACATACATACACACAAATAAACACACATATAAAACTGATGACACCAACACACACATACATACACACAAATAAACACACATATAAAACTGATGACACCAACACACACATACATACACATAAATAAACACACATATAAAACTGATGACACCAACACACACATACATACACACAAATAAACACACATATAAAACTGATGACACCAACACACACATACATACACACAAATAAACACACATATAAAACTGATGACACCAACACACACATACATACACACAAATAAACACACATATAAAACTGATGACACCAACACACACATACATACACACAAATAAACACACATATAAAACTGATGACACCAACACACACATACATACACACAAATAAACACACATATAAAACTGATGACACCAACACACACATACATACACACAAATAAACACACATATAAAAAACCTTTAGCAGACACAATTTATTTGACTATTTTGATTAGTTTTTTTTAAACGTTTATGTCTGTGATATTTGGTGTTCATTTCGTAGGATAAAAGTCAAGTAATTTTGTTTGGGAATTAAAAATCTGCATTTTTCGAAATGAGTTTTCTGATTTTCTATTTAAATCTCAGCGTCTTTTTTTTTGCTTTTGGTTCCATCAATGACCTCACCCTGATATATATATATATATATATATATATATATATATATATATATATATATATATATATATATATATATATATTAGTGTTATAATGGAATAATTCCAGGAAGAAATCCGGGTAAGAGAGCTCAATGTGGTAAACAGAGCAGGAATAACGTAAAATATAATAACACGAAATTACATGATTGTCGATGCAATAATTTATTTCAACCTTGCGGTTTTATTCAAGCATCCAATTTGACAATTACATTTTTGAGACTGACAGAAAACTCTGTCAGTCTCAAAAATGTAATTGTCAAATTGGATGCTTGAATAAAACCGCAAGGTTGAAATAAATTATTGCATCGACAATCATGTAATTTCGTGTTATTATATTTTACGTTATATATATATATATATATATGTATATATATATATATATAGAGAGAAAGAGATAGAGAGAGAGAGAGAGAGTTTGTGTGTGTGTGTGTGTGTGTGTGTGTGTGTGAGAGAGAGAGAAAGAGAGAGAGGGCAGGGGGGATACTAACGCTCCACCCCGCCTTGTCCATCACATCCTATTTGATTTTTCTTCAGGCTAGATTTCAATGGCCGTTGGTAAGCAACAACCCAACCTTCCACCCCCCCCCCCTCGCATTGTAATCCATCTCTGATGAAAATCATGGAAAAATCTGCTCTCTAATCAAAGGCCGTAACACATTGAAGTTGTGCCGAACTAAATAGACAAATACACATTTGTATTTGCTAGGTGACCAACATTCCAACAGACAGATAGATTGAAAGATGTACTGCGGGCTTGGCATGCAGGGTTCGAGTTCAGTCAAGGCTCCTGCATTATTTTCCCTATTTCCCTTAGGAAATATATGAATCCATATATCTTCCTTCCAGCTATGGATTAAATAGTAGGGTAGACTAGACTCTCAAGCCTTGGTTGCGCAACTAGTTTAGGAGAAGGTAAACTCAAAAATAACACCAGTCTGGTAATTCTGGCATAGTTTTTGGTTGTTTTGTACTTCACCTTGCCACTTTAGTACAGGTTAGGGTTAAGGTTAGGTTTGCTTAGCTTTCGGAGAGGTGCAGTTGGAGATTTCGAAACTCTTACTTCACTATAAACTCCCCGAGTAGGGACCTTATAATACTTTGCTGTAAAAAGAATTGAGTTCACTAGGTTACCAGTACCGTAAATTTCTAAACAAATAAAAAAAATCACCTAAGCGATATAATTTCCTGCACTCATAGTTGTGAAATATCCGACACCACCAGTCACCATGGGAAATGACCTGGCGTCCGGATTTCCAATCTCGAGGTTGATATGGTTGCTATGTCTAACCACACCGATGTATCGTGAAACGACGAAACAGTTGCCTGTGGATTACTATAGTATGTTTTTTTTTGTTGATGCTAAGGTTTGTGTGGGTAATATCACTTAACAAACGCTTTATTTAGTCCACGAGGCTGTGAATAAACAAAGAATACTACAAAGTAAAAAATGAAACTCATAGACTCATATTCCACTTTGTGGTATTCTTTGTTTATCCCCAGCCCCGTGGACTAAATAAAGCGTTTGTTTAGTGATATTACCCAACGAACTCACTATGTAAATTAGCTGGAAATAGACAGTCACTCTTTTTCAAAATGCTCACAGAGACATTAAGAAATATTAGAGAGTTGTTGAATCAACATACAGTGAGAGGGTGTAAGCTTTAAATTGGGGCCGCTTATGAAAAAAAAAATTATGAGATACAAATAGATGGTGGTAGTGATTCCATAGTCCATGCCCGTATCCATTACATCATGTCCATCCCCCACATACATACACGTACACATACATGCATCCAAGCACTTTCACACAAACACATTAAGACATGCAAAAACATGCACACAAAAACAAACATTGATACATACAAACAAATAAAAATATCTAGAAGCACGCACATATACATGTAAACACACATCCATATGCATATAAGTCCTGGGAGTATATACCAGAAAGAACAGTTGGAAATAATTTATACACCATCCACTATGACAATGCAATCCCTACAGCTACATATCTAGAAAACGGAGCTGTTAAACCTGACATCGTAATATGGGACAAAAGGGAAAAAGTAGCAACCCTAGTTGAAGTCAGTGTCCCTAATGATGCTGGCTGAAAGGGAAGCTGAAAGGGAAACGATTACGAAATACCAAGGTCTTATGTATGACCTGAAAAGAAACTGGAATCTTAGGAAAATCTCCATCATACCAGTAATTATAGGAGCAACAGGACTAATGAAAAAGAATTTCAAAAGCTATCTGGCGAGTATACTCGGTGAACCGAGTGCAAGAGAAATACAAACAATTGCACTTAAAGGGACGGTTAGAATCTTAAAAATATCTCTAGGCTGGAGTGTCTGAAATAGTCGGTGAATGTCTGGCATCCGGTAGGATTCCCCATCTCCAGCAAAACGGAAAGATAAGGCAAAAAAAAAAAAAGAAACGCACATGTACTCACTAACACACATACAAACATATAAACATACACAAAAACATATAGACACAAGCACCTTCACGTACACATACAAAAACACATACCCACATACATATAAAAACACTCACACATGCACATCCATACATGCAAAGACATGCACACTGCAGGATCTCATACAAATACATTTTACAAACACCTCATTCTTTTTTTTTCATGACTTTTTTTTTTAATGATCGTCTTTCTATTATTTCTCTTTTTTCCTTCCTTCCTTCCTTCCTTCCTTCCTTCCTTCCTTCCTTCCTTCCTTCCTTCTCTTCATTTATTTCTTCTTTGCTTCTTTTTCCCTTCCTCCAATTTTATTTTCTTATTTCCTCTACCTTTTTTCCTTCACTTCTATTCCTCTCCTTCTCTTCTTTTTCATCTCTTCATTCTTTCTTATTTTCTGTCTTTCTTTTCATTCTTACCTTGTCTCTTGATATTTTCCTTCTTCTTTTCTTGTCATTTTCTTTCTTTTTTCTTTCCTTTCTTTCTTTCTTTCTTTCTAACTGTCTTCATCGTTCTTTCTTTCTTTTGTCTTTCATTCCTTTAATTTTTAATTTTTTTCTTTCATTCTCTCTCTCTCTCTTTCTCTCTCTATTACTTTGTATCTTGCATTTTTCTTTCTTCCTCCCCCTTTCATTTTCTTTGAAACTATTTTTCCTCTTTTATTATTTCCTTCTTTTTCTCTGTCTTTTTCCTTTCATTTATACCTTGATCCTTTCTTTCATTATTTTTCATTCCTTCCTCTTTTCTTCTTTTTCTTTCATCCATTTCCTTTCCTCAGAATTACACACCTGATGACAGAAAAGGAATTACAATTTTCTTGACCCACTCATCCAACATGGTCGACATCCTTTCCCGCCTTTGAATAATAATAATATTATTAATCTTGTGACAGACAAAAGAAAATTGAGAAATATTCAATCTGGATGATCTTCTTGTTCATATCCTTATTTTGAGCAGCTGACATGATTAATTCAAACGTGAATTCTATAAAATTGATTTACAGCCCGACATGCAATATTCTCACGTCTTCAAATGACTGTCTGGCTTTGTTTGCTCAATCTTGCCTGAAGTCAATATAATTCAGAACTCAATTTTTGATCAACCTCATGACCAGGGATTTCAAACTCAAAAAAAACAAAACGATCATTACATGATGAGATGAGGTGAAGTTGTCCAGAAACAGGTAGACTCACTGAGGTATTACCAATGGGGAAGGGTTCATTTACAGTGGGAAAGGGGAATAAAATCCAGATGGAACACACAGGTAAAACCACCCCAACCCTGATCGGATGTGATCTGAGACAGTGTTCACCTGGGGTGGGCTGCAGCATCAAACACATTGAACGATTCCACAGGTGGGTGTCATTTAATTTCGTTCACCCTGTATTTCGTATTATATAAAAAGAGAGTGAGGCCACAGTTATTTTCTCTTGATATGTAACTGTTGAAGTATTCACAGAGATGGAGGGGAGATCACACCAACCTTAAATTTGATTAAGTGCCTGTTTAGACTAGGTGGCTAGGTCATATTCAACAAACAAAATATGAAAAGAGTGAGGGAACATTTATTCTCAACTAGCTGTATCTGGGAGTCTTTTTACTTTCATTTTTTTTAAATATTTACATTTTTGAAAAGATAATTCAATGACAAAATATATGTCATTAAAAAAATTCGGTTTTGTGATAAATTGATAAACGTTTTACGAAATGTTCAAATTTAAATCCTATGAATAGACATTGGATACATGGGCTTAGGTTTGAGGTTTTTGCAGTGTACATCAGGAGGAATAATTATGATACAAAGGATTCACACATTTATCAGAAAAATCTAGGTCGCAACCTAAATATTCTAATGCAGAGATCTTTTCAATAAGAACACCTGTCTATAAAACAGTGAATCAGAAATGTTAAGATTTCTATCAGAAATGTTTAAGATATTATTAATATCTATATATATTATATATATAATATATTATTAATATCGATTAATAGTATATATATATTATATCTATTAATATCTATCTGTAACATCTGAGTAGTTTCCTTTATAAACATATCTCATCACATGATTCTCTCAAAAGATAAATCTATTTTGATAAACCCTAATACCCAAACACCTAACCCTAACTCTTAACTCCAACCCTAATCCTAACCCAAACCCCAACACATAAGCACCTAAACCCTTAACCCTAACCCTAACTCTTAACTTTCACCCTAATCCTAACCCTAACCCTAATCCTAACCCTAACTCTTAACTCTAACCCTAAACCTAATCCTAACCCTAACCCTAACCCTAACACCTAAACCCCTAACCCTAACTCTTAACTCTAACCCTAATCCTAACGTCAAAGAAGAGACTGTGAAGGCTCAGTAATCTATTTGTAGAAGTGAAAGTTGAAAAAGAAAACGAAAAAAAAACGCGAACACATGAAAAAAAAATCAAAAGTCCGACTCCCAAATTGTATTAAAAATTTTCCAAAACACAACGATGCCAACCCTAAAACATAATTTGAGTAACCCGACACAAACCACCAATTTAATTACTTTCTCCTTTTCTAGCTTAACACTCGATGTATCGTAATGTTATCGTCACACACCAAGGAGGAAAGTTTGTATTCTTTTTATTTTAACGAGAATTCGCCCATACAAAACAATGGTCATTTGCATAAGTGGATTCTTGTCCTCGCACAGAAATAACAAGACTCTATCTTGCAATCGGAACGCTCTGGGTCTAATCTCCGATGAACCGCACACGGCACAACCCTCACTCGTCGACCTGCATGATGGCTGCTACACTATTCCTTGTAGATATCAAGCCAAAGTAGCACCGATTTGTTTGACAATTTTTTAGATAAATATTATTGCAGTTGGTAGCAGCAAGATAATTTGCATGTTGTGACGCCTTAGGGTTAGGGTTAGGGTTTAATCAAAAATAGGAAAGAATGTTTATATTATTAAGATATTATGATAATTTTTGCTACGTTATTTTTAACCTTTCTCTGAGCTTACCCCTTAATCCTTGAATTTTCGAACACAGCTGCTGGGCGTAAATGTTCACATTACTTAATATTATTCAGTTTTAAGTTCTAGTTTCTACCATGTTACTTCTAAAGGAAAAAAGAATGGGGCAGAGTATAATACTCCTAAGCCAAATATTCCAGTATAAAACTCCTAGGCCAAATATTCCAGTATAAAACTCCTAAGCCAAATATTCCAGTATAAAACTCCTAAGCCAAATATTCCAGTATAAAACTCCTAAGCCAAATATTCCAGTATAAAACTCCTAAGCCAAATATTCCAGTATAAAACTCCTAGGCCAAATATTCCAGTATAAAACTCCTAGGCCAAATATTCCAGTATAAAACTCCTAGGCCAAATATTCCAGTATAAAACTCCTAGGCCAAATATTCCAGCATAAAATTCCTAGGCCAAATATTCCAATATAAAACTCCCAGGCCAAATATTCCAGTATAAAACTCCTAGGCCAAATATTCCAGTATAAAACTCCTAAGCCAAATATTCCAGTATAAAACTCCTAGGCCAAATATTCCAGTATAAAACTCCTAGGCCAAATATTCCAGTATAAAACTCCTAAGCCAAATATTCCAGTATAAAACTCCTAGGCCAAATATTCCAGCATAAAACTCCCAGGCCAAATATTCCAGTATAATACTCCTAGGCCAAATATTCCAGTATAAAACTCCTAGGCCAAATATTCCAGCATAAAACTCCTAGGCCAAATATTCCAGTATAAAACTCCTAAGCCAAATATTCCAGTATAAAACTCCTAGGCCAAATATTCCAGTATAAAACTCCTAGGCCAAATATTCCAGTATAAAACTCCCAGGCCAAATATTCCAGTATAATACTCCTAGGCCAAATATTCCAGTATAAAACTCCTAGGCCAAATATTCCAGCATAAAACTCCTAGGCCAAATATTCCAGTATAAAACTCCTAGGCCAAATATTCCAGTATAAAACTCCTAGGCCAAATATTCCAGTATAAAACTCCTAAGCCAAATATTCCAGTATAAAACTCCTAGGCCAAATATTCCAGTATAAAACTCCCAGGCCAAATATTCCAGTATAATACTCCTAGGCCAAATATTCCAGTATAAAACTCCTAGGCCAAATATTCCAGCATAAAACTCCTAGGCCAAATATTCCAGTATAAAACTCCTAAGCCAAATATTCCAGTATAAAACTCCTAGGCCAAATATTCCAGTATAAAACTCCCAGGCCAAATATTCCAGTATAATACTCCTAGGCCAAATATTCCAGTATAAAACTCCTAGGCCAAATATTCCAGCATAAAACTCCTAGGCCAAATATTCCAGTATAAAACTCCTAAGCCAAATATTCCAGTATAAAACTCCTAGGCCAAATATTCCAGTATAAAACTCCTAAGCCAAATATTCCAGTATAATACTCCTAGGCCAAATATTCCAGTATAAAACTCCTAGGCCAAATATTCCAGTATAATACTCTTAGGCCAAATATTCCAGTATAAAACTCCTAGGCCAAATATTCCAGTAATTTAAGTATTACAACAATGCAACAATTATTTTTCTTATAAATTTATCAAACACAGCTTAAATGTTCTCTTTGATATTTTAAGTTAATGTTCCACCCTGTTGGATATGCTTATCATGCACTTAATATAAATCTCAAGTTCCCAAATTTCTTATAATGCTATGGATGTTGTTGGCCGCTTTTTAAAAAAAATAGAAATCGCTCTAGACAAGGGAATAGATCACATAATATATGTGTATATATATACGCCTATATTAACTTGGACTGACAGAACAGCAAGAAACATCACTTGACTGAATACGCACATGTTACAAGTTGCATTGGACATCGGCTGAAGGAAATACCCGGCCAGGAAACGCCTATATAGACACTTTTAAAACATTTTGTTTGATTTTTTTATGGAAATCAAATCAGAATTCAGAATTATGTGATCTATTCCCTGCTTCTTTTGATCCAGCTCGTTTGACTCGTTGGTCTAGTGGTCTTCCAGCAATCGCCGTTTTCATACCTCATTGTAATACAGCTTCCTATTCCAATAGCTTCTTTCCAAGAACTGCAGGCTTGCAGAACTCTCTTCCTGCTGACTGTTTTCCTCCTACCTATAGCCTTGGTCTTTCGAAGACTAAGGCCAATAGGCATCTCCCGTCTTTGTGATAATAATATTTCGTTCTTGTTAGCTCCTTACATCAAGGGGATTCATACCTTGTTTGGGGCGATTTCCATTAAAAAAATGTTTTTTAAATAGTATTTATAGAAAAGACTGAGACTAGCAACATCACATTTGTGAGAGAGAGGGTACAGAGAAGAAGAAAGGGTTGGGCCAATCAAATTATAGATACGTTTCTGCACCTTATCAAGAAGAGAGAGAGAGAGAGAGCAAGAGAGAGAGAGAGAGACAGAGAGACAGACAGAGAGACAGACAGACAGAGAAAGAGAGAGAGAAGGCTTGAAATGCATGTCATTCCTGGAGAAGTAAGTCAGAACGTGTCACAGTTACATCCTCCTATTGAATTCATTATGTGGCAAAAGATCGGTTGGAAGACCTCATCAGATCTACATTGATCAACTTGTAGAATGAGACTGGATGCTATCTAGAAAACCTGCTGACAGCGATATCTGACAAAGACAGTTGAAGAAATGAGTCAGGAGGTTGCGAGAAAAATTCTCGACTTGATTGACCAGATTGAATATCGAATCGTTTAAGTGAATCCCAATTTGACCCATGTAAGTTGAGGAACAAACAGTTGAATTTTAAATGAGTATTTCTTCCAGAAAATACTTTGACTGGCTAGGAATTATTATTATAAAGGAATGTAACTATGTATTCATCAATACATTTTTACTTCAATAAGAGTTACTTACTTCTACCTGTTGGAAACAAAAAAATAATATTTTGGAAAAAAAACATCATAGATTGAAAAAAAATGTAAGTAAAACACCAGCGGGCAATGCCGGGTATGTACCATAATTATGGTGTTACATTCTCAACCACTGGCAGCGCCTCAGCATTTATGGATTCACACTTAATAATTCATTTTCAAGATCGAACACACAAGAGGATTGAGATCTCATAGCACTTTATTTTGTTGCGTTCTGAAACACTACATATGAACTAAAATGCTCTGGATATTTGTCTCGATGTAAACAGGCGGAGAGAGAGAGAAAGAGAGAGAGAGAGTGTGTGTGTGTGACAGAGAGAGAGAGAGAGAGAGCTTGGTTTGTCCTCATTTGTTAGTGTCAGGTTGGTTATTTATTACAGCTAAATCACGTTGATACACCGATTCCCGTCAAATCACTGAATTTAAGATTTGTTTGAAAATGCTCTCTAACACTGATTTCACACGTGAAAAGGACAGCTCTATGATCGTAAGGGTCTGGCGGCTGCTGATGGAAAATGACAGAGCAAAGAGATGAAGAACTCTTATTTGGCTTTTTTGTGACGGAGAAGACGAGCTATTGAGAGGCAGACACGGCCATGTGAATCACATGTCAGCAACTGCTTCAGTCATTTCCCCTCCGGAAGTGGAACAACATCCTGCATGTGATATGCTGTCGTTTTCATTTGACAGCAGGCAATTCTTCTTGATTCAAAGTTGCCAGCATCCCTTGAAAATCAAGTTCTGCCGCTCATCCTTATAGCTTAACAGTCTCTCCCAAGTGTTGACGCACGCAATCTATGAACCGTTTCAGCAGCTTCCATTGCAAGATGCATACATAATGTATGCAGCAGGAATAAACAATATTCCATTTGTTACACACAGACTGGCAAATAAATGCATCCTCTGAATACAAATGTTTGATATTTTGTGAATTCATAGAGAAACATTAATTTATCTCTACCTATAAATTTTGCTGCAGATAATTACTTAACAATTATGAACATAAAAAATAATTGGATACCTATAATTAATATTTATTAATACTCATTAATACGATACAATAATTAATAATTAATAATTAATACTTAAAACTTAATAATTAATAATTAATAATTAATAATTAATAGTTAATAATACTTAATAATTAATAATAATTAATAATAATTAATACTTAATAATCAATAATTAATAATTAATTATTAATAATAATTAATATTTAATAATTAGTAATTAATACCCATTATTACTAATTAATACTCATCAATACTAATTAATAATTAATATAAATGATACTTATTTAATAATTGGATACCTATAAATCTTGCCGCAGATTAATTACTTAACAACTATGAAAATTAAAAATTACTGAACTAACTTTTATTGATTTTATAGTTTGATTTTGAACGTCTGTTTTACGGCATATGAATCCTTTAGGGCAGGGGCGGGCAACCTCTGGCCCACGAAGGCTTAGCGTCCGGCCCGCCACCCTGCTATGCTTTATTATTGCAATCCAGCCCGCGGACCTCCCAGTAAAACTCATATCATTTTGTGACATAGACGTAAAAGTAGGTTTCAATTCAGATTTACAGTGCGATGATGCATGTATATTTCATTTTTCTTTAACTATTAATTTCAAATCCTTGGCCTGAGATAAAAATAGAAAAAGGGAAAGAGAGAAGCAAAGAGGAAACGAGAGACGAGGAAAGGGCATAAAACAGAGAACATATGTGAGGTGTGTCAAAACGAATGCTGGATCAACTTGCTACTTCCCCTGTCATTATATTTATGATTCCAAGATGGCTCTTCGTCGGCGCCTTTTATAACATCACATACAGAAGTCTCTTGAGAAAAAATATCAGATTTGTAGAGTGTTCAATGCAATTTTTGTACAATTTATTCATGTAAACGAAATATAGTAATTCTGAGATTTCGTTTTTCACTCCGGCCCGCGATCTCCTTCCAAAAGTCTCATCTGGCCCTCACTCTGAAAAGGTTGCCCGCCCCTGCTTTAGGGGTACATTTAATACCTATAGAAAAATATATATTGTATACAATTAGCTGAAGACAAGTTGCAATTATACACGTAACTGAGAGGAAATTGTTGATTCATAGCTTTTCCAACACTATAAGTGTATGAACATGAAAGATTCGATCAGATTTGAACTCAGAATAGAATGCCATTACAACAGGAAGTTCGGAATCAGACTAAACATGCTGAATTGGTTTTAGAGGAAGATGGGAACCTTCAAACATTTATGATCACGTTATTTATAGAAAACGATATATTGTATACAATTAGGTAAAGAAAAGTTGCTATTACATACATAACTGAGGGCAAATATTCCACCATTACTAACCAGCAGAGTTTTACCACTGTCGAGTGTCATAGAAGTGAAACCTGGCCAGTGAGACAATGACAATGCGTTGCTTGGAAAGAAATTATATGAGAATGATATGATGAATGTGTAATAAAGACAGGCTTAGTTCTGATGACCTCAGAGGATAAAACAATGAAATCCATAATATCGGGCAGTTATTAGTAAAAACTACTTCTTAAAATCATTATGTAAATTAAACATTTCATTTACTCTGGTTTTATTTCTTTATCTATTTAATACTTGCTCTCAGTATTACAAAAATAAACTGGTTTAATTTTAGTAACTTCTTAAGCTCTATAACCTTTGGTCTGTAGTTGGGCTAAAGAGAAAGCAAAAGTGTGGGTTAAGTTACAAAGAAATAAATGTTGCCTGCGGTAAAAATGGAAAGGAAATGAAGGGTTACCAGCTTTGAAGTGTGTGGACTGTTTCGTATGATGGCCACTCGATTTTCAGAGGAAAAAAGAACTTTTGTTCAGAGTAGACATTTTATAGGTGACATTCATTTGCATATGAGGAGGAACGTATTGGGAAGACAGTAGTTGTGTTAGTGACAGCAGAGAGTGAACATTGAGGTTCAGATTGAGATTGAGATTAAGATTGTTTGTTGCGGTGTCGTCAAAGAGAAATTGCTTTAAATGCATTACTGGATTAAAGAGTGAAAGAGGACTATGTCTTTTCTATTTTATGGCCATGCAATTACTTGAGCATTATTTTGACTCCCTGTCTAAAGATCATGTTGTTTTATTTGTTCGCAAAACTCAACATTTTCACATGTTTTGTGTTCTCTTATCTATTGTACTGAGTGTCTTTGTAATCTTAGCAATTCCGGTTTCCGGTTTTGGTTCCGGTTCTGACCCCAGTTCCGGTCACTATTTACACCAGTTTCGGTTCGCATTTGCTTCATTCTGGTAGCATGGAGGCGATGGTGGTTAAGTGGATAACGAATCAGACTGACGACCTGGGCGTGCCAAGTTCGAATCCAGTCGATTCCATAGTACCACTTTTACTTAGGGATGTTGGCAACCTCCACGTGGTCCCTTCTGCAAGAATGCCAACAACAGAACCAGGTTGTACCATGCTGACTCATACGAATTTACTTTATTATTCTGGTAACCCTTTGTTGGGATCAGATATAGTCCATCTTGGCTCCTCCCAGGCATTATCTCCTCCTTCAGACGAGGGGGGGGGGATTGCCGGTCGCCTGAGGCGCCCTATCCAGGGAACACTGACAGGTCTTTTCTCGGCTCTTTTTGTATCTTTTCAGACTGCACCCCCCTCGGGGGAGCTGGATTCCCCTCCCCCCACATTGTTTAAGCTCAGTAACAATTCCTGAAAACTGCACTTGTGCATGATACAACCTACGTTTTTACCTAAAATGTTGGAGCAAAATTACAAGAAAAATATTTTAATAGCGGCGTTTCTTGTTGTACCAGTGAAGTTTGTCATCGCAGTGGTTTCCTCCTACTGTCATCACCAATCAGACACGACTGTCTGCTAAAACACTCGCTTCCAGTTCTTCTGAAAAAATTAGAGCCACCATTGTGATTATCACAATGGCCTCTGTTCGTCTCCAAGGACACTTTTCAAGCTTGTTGGATTTCTTTTAGGAACATTTTTTTATCTTCATTTCCCTCCATTTTTGTTCCGTTGTTCCTTCACTGATTTTTCAGTTATTGTTTTACATTTCAATTTTTAGATGCCTCCATGAATCGCTAGATGGGGCTCTGTCTGTCAGTGTGTCAGTCTGTCCATCAGACTGTAACACTTCCACTTGAAATAGAATTTTCATTGCTAAATGTGAAGATTGAAGATCTTATTTTAGATGCGTCCAAACATCTCTATAAGAAGCTTGGTCCATCGGTAGATATATCACTCTTAAGTTTAAATAGCGTTTTCGTATGTTTTTCACGTTTTCGTTTGTAATAGTATTGTAGCAGTTACATGAGGGACCTATTTTTCTTAAATGCATGCACAGTATCATACATTAGATTGGGTTGTGGTTTGGCTTCGGGCACGTTAACTTGAGCCTGGACTTTTAACTGTGTATGTGTTATGATACATCTGTGCAGAAGCAAGATTAATGGCACCAAATAGACAATTCAAATCAGTTCCTGTTGTAATCGCCTCTTGATAGGATGTTATCTTGTGCTCACTGTTTCACTACGAGTAGCCGGCTAGAACAGAATTTCCAGGATACAGCATTTGTTTATCGACAAAAGTCAGTCGACTGAACAATTCTCGTTGTGTTCCAGTTTTCCCTTGAATAAAAGTTGATAACAGATGTGGTTTTATTTATGAAAGATGGTGGCCCTTTTTCTTCTTCAATATTCTATTTCAATCAGATGCGGTCAGATACAACTAACTCTACCAAGTTACGTTCTTCATCCTGACTTTCTTCCTAACCAACTAACAACATAACCTCTCCATAAAAAACCTAAAGTATTATTTCAGTGTCAAGTTTACGTTTGACATAACATTTCTATTGGTCTGTCAAGCTTGAATTAAAGTATCATTTTCATTGGTCTGTTAATCACAAAATACATTTTTTTAGATGAATCAAGGGTGGTCTTCAGTGATGCACTGTCCTCACTGCCGATTTCTGATTCTACATCATACCGCCTTAGCTTGCCCCCTGCCTTGAGCAATTCATGCCTTCAGAGATGATCGTTAGGATATCCGCCGTAGAACGTGCTTGCCTAAATCCATACTGTCAATCAGAAAGAAGTTTAACATTTACGAGGTGGTGGACTAGCACTTGGTTGATTAATGACTCAAAGATTTTAGCGAATAGAGGGAGAAGACTGATGGGGTGGTAATTGAGCGAGTCAGTTCTTTCACCAGAATTCTTGAATACTGGTACCACAGAGGCAATTTTCCAGCTATCAGGAAGCAAGATTCGGCAAGGCATTTGTTGTAGAGTTTGGAGAGACCAGGGGCTAGCTCAGCAGAACATTTCTTTATTAGTATAGCAGGGATAAAATCAGGCCCACACGCCTTGGTCTGTTATAGTTAAATGTGAAATAACATTTTCGTTGGTCTGTCACACTTAATTCTGAAAATAAATTTCAATTAGTATTTTCATTGGTCTGTAAAACTTAAGTTTTAAATAGCATTTTCGTTGGTCTGTCACGCTTAATTCTGAAAATAAATCTGAAATAGTATTTTCATTGGTCTGTCACACTTAATTCTAAAAATAAATTGTAATTAGCATTTTCATTGGTCTGTAGCACTTAAGTTTTAAATAGCATTTTCGTTGGTCTGTCACACTTAATTCTGAAAATAAATTTGAAATAGTATTTTCATTGGTCTTTCAGGCTTCATTTTTGTTAATCCGTCTTACTTAAGTTTAAAATAGCATTTTAGTGTATCTGTCATGCTGTTTGAAATAAAATTATGTTGGTCTTTTACGCTTCCGTTTGAAATATAATTTGTGTTGGTCTGTCGCGCTTAAGACACCTCTTATGAAAATGCATTTTTGCACGTCCATTTTTGCTTTTCTCTTAATGGACACAATTTGCCGTGTAACCGAAAAGGAATTTACCTATAATGCCTTGCAGCATGAAAAAGAAAAAAGAAAAAGGACTCGTCACGTTGGCAGAAATGACAGATAAAACGGCCTTGCAAAATAAAATATTTGCTTTTTCAAAGCATCTGCAAAACCCAAACCTACCCTAACCCCAACCCCAACCCTAACCCTAACCCTACCCTAACCCCAACCCCAACCCTAACCCTAACCCCAACCCCAACCCTAACCCTAACCCCACAGGCACCACATAGTTTGGCTGGTACATAAATCCTTCAGTTTGAGGAAGAAATCAGTTTTTACGAAAAGAGAAGAAAAAAACCATCAGTGATAATACGCATGCATCTGCGACAAGAAAACAACGATTCTATATAATTCCAGGCTTTTAACTTCTCATGTCTTTTTCCCTGGAATTTGAACCGATGAAACCTTTTAAACATCAACTCTGCAATTTGTCACGTGCGTAAACACCTGCAATTGTGTAATCTTTTGTTTCAGTTCGAAATAAAAGTTTCAGTATGAAATAGCAGTTTCCTTGGTCTGTCACGCTAAATTTGTAATAGAATTTGTGTTGATCCTTTATGAAAATTTAAAATAGCATTTTCGTTGGTCTGTCATGATTACAGTTAAAATGTAATTTCTGTTAGTCTGTCATTCTTCAGTTTATACTAGCATTTTCCTTGGTTAGTATTGCTTAAGTTTAAAATAGAATTTTTCTTACTAATTTTTTAAATAGCATTTTCGTTGGTCTGTCATGCTTAAAGTTAAAATAGCATTTTCGTTGGTCTGTTATGCTTAAGTTTGAAACAGTATTTCCTTGGTCTGTCATGCTTAGGTTTTAAATAGAATTGTGTTGGTTTGTCATGCTTCAGTCTGAAATAGAATTCTCCTTGGTCTGTCATACTTAAGGTTGAAATAGCATTTTCGTTGGTCTGTCATACTTAAGTTTGAAATAGCATTTTCGTTGGTCTGTCATACTTAAGTTTGAAATAGCATTTTCGTTGGTCTGTCATACTTAAGTTTGAAATAGCATTTTCGTTGGTCTGTCATACTTAAGTTTGAAATAGCATTTGCATCAGTCTGTTAAGTTTCAGTTTGAATTAGCATTCTCAGTTTGTCACGTGTCTACACATCTGAATCTGTGCAATCATTTATAGATAGATAGATAGATAGATAGATAGATAGGTGTGCGTAAAACACGTGTGTATGAGTTACACATCTGTTTGTCTTATGTAAGTTCTTCTCTGTGTCTATTTGCACAGGCAATCTGTGTGCGTGTGCGTGTATGTGCGTTGGAAGTAGCGTTCAATGGGTGTATGTATATATATATATGTATGTGTACTTATTGGTATGTTTCGATTTCTCCCTCCTCTCTTTCTCTCTCTCCCTTTCTCTCTCTCTCCTTCTCTCCCTTTCTCTTTCTCTCTCTCTCTCTCTCCATCCCTCTCTGTATGTCTGCTGTATCATGTTTGTTTATGTCATTGCAGTTATCTCGGTTTTCAAGTGCGTACATTTTCAGAAAAGTATCTTCCACGTGTGTAAATCAGTGGAAAACATATTTTGTCTGTGTCCACGAACAACCTTCTTTTTTTAACCAGATTTCCGTTTCCGATATTATTTTTACAAGTCTGACTTCTCGTTCTCAATGTTGTCTTAATCTATATACTATGATGTTTCAGAGTTTGTGATTGATTGACGAAAAAGGAATAGGAAGAATACACATTACTAAGACAGTAGGCTTTACGATGTCTCTACTTGAGCTCGAATGTCATGTAAGTCTAGATCTTTTTTTAACTGGATACATGTTTTATAAATGTAAAGAAAGTAACATAGCATAATAACATTAAAAAAGCATTACATAAATACTTTTTTTTTAACTATGTGACCCCTTTTTTTATAATCCGCAAAAAATATACATAAAATGTATTCGCCATTTGTTCAAAGCGAATTAGTTTTGCTTACAAACATAATTTCTAACGTTTTTTTGGCCAATTAAAAAAAAACGTAAATACATTCATCCTAGTTATTTACTCTCCTGCAAATTTCACAGTTTTCTTCGTATTAGCTAGAGAGTGGTAGTAACTAGGTAAATATGTAAATTGACATATCCAGGTACTGTACCAAAACCGATCGAGAAGCAGGTATAAACTAGTATATCTAAAAATCCACAGCTTAGTCACTATGACCAAGTTAAAAGTGATCACGCTTATCTATCAGGATTCATAAATGTGATTAGCATTTTTTTTTAAAAACGTTTATTCGCTCCCAGCAAAGTATATTGCCACTGAGGCATAAGGGGCTACTGGGGTAGGGGCCAGATTTATAGGGGGAAACCTGGGTGGAGAGTTGAAAAAGAGTGATTTATGATGTTAAGGGGATATTTTCCATGCATCGTATTAACTAAGACGGATGAAACAGAAAACAAGCTTTGCCATGTAACAAGACTACAAACTGGTTTCACAGGAATTGCATCTTGTTTGTTCATTATCCCAACTATATCCTTGGTCTTCAGTCTGAGATCAAAGTGTAGTATCTGTTATATATATGTATTAATAAAATTAAATTCAAACAGTTAGGAATATATTAAGTAGAATGACCTCTAGCATAAATATGCTATTGTAGTGACTGCTAATGAGTCTAGTAAAAACAGAGGACGACCACCGACCCGTCACCACTCCCAACACTCTTGATGGCCACCGACCCCTCCCCACACTCTTGATGACCACCGACAGACGATGACCACCGACCCCTCCGAACTTCCCACACTCTTGATGGCCACCGACCCCTCCCCACTCCCCACACTCTTGATGGCCACCAACAGAGGATGACCACCGACCTGTCCCCACTCCCCACACTCTTGATGACCACCGACAGAGGATGACCATCGACTCCTCTCCACTCCCCACACTCTTGATGGCTTTATATCTAATTTGTTAAATAGTAAATAAATAATTCAAAGTGTAGTATCTGTCCTCGGTTAAAAGAGAAAAAATCCTATTTTTCTCCCATCAAGAGTGCCCCTTTTTGGGAGAGATGGAATCCCCACATAAAAAAACGACCTTGTGTCTAACTTTGCCCTCGTGGGGAGTCAAGTAAATAGGGACTGTCACTTATCCTAATCCACTCATCAAAGTCAATGCCAATATTCTAATTGAATTCGCTTCCATAAAAATTAAGGAATTCATTTTGACTTTTGTAACTTGTGCATGATTGTTACTCACATCTCGCTGCACAGCTCCCAACTTAGAATGACACCCTAAACTTACTCTCTAATTCTCAGTAGCCCCTTACGTCTACAGTGGCGTCCTGCCTTGTTTGAGGTGAAATATAATTTTAAAAAAAAAAAAAATTTCTTCAAATTTTTATTCATGTTTTGTAGATGAATGGTTTCTAGATTGAATTGTCTTGTAAATAAAAAGTCTGCAGCGTTAGTTTCCATTTATCCCACTGATGGGACCCTGACAGGTGCTATCATCCCGGGTTAGAATTTACCTGGTAACTAAGGAATGATTTCACATTTGTCCAAACTCCTTAATTCGGGCCTCACCACCGAATGTCATGTAAGGTCATACAATTGTGTTAGGATTGAGGACTTATGTTGCATGGATAGATAGACATTATATAAGAAGGATATGATGGATGTGTAATGTGAGTCTTAACGACAGGCTTAGATCTGATGACTTCGGAGGAAGATTAAATCTGGACAGTATAGGCAGATCACTACAGAATTGGCGACTTCACTTACACTTCGGTGTAGAAGCTAATGAAAAGGGAGTCTTTGGTGGACCACTTTTAGTCTGTCAGTCCATCGATCCATCCATTGGTCACACTTATGTTGGAAATAGAATTTTCATTCCTAAACGTGCAGATTAAATGGACGCAACTTATTTTAGATGCGTCTAAAAATCTTTATAATTGTCGGTTGGTCAGTTAGTTGTGTTTGTATGTCATACCTTCAGTTTGAAATAGCATTTTTTCTTCAATGGTAAGTTTAAAATAGCATTTGTTTTTGTTTTTTTTGGGGGGGGGAGGGCTGACAAGCTTAAGTTCGAAATATCGTTTCCATTGGTCTGTCACGCATAAGTTTGGAATAGCAGTTTTAGATGCGTCCACGCATTTCTATAAAGGCTCTGTCCATCGCTCTGTCACACTTCGGTTTCAAATCGCATTTTCATCGCTCAATGCATAGATTTAATGGCCCCATTTTTAAGAATATCCATTTTTCTTCTTTATTAATTTTATGTTAATTTTTTGTTAATTAATTTTTTGTTAATTAATTTTCCGATCATTACAAAAATTATAATTAATGTTATTGTTGCTATTAAGGGAAATTAATGACAAGATTAACACGATTTGAGAGAAACGAGGGAATAAGGGAGGCTATATATGGTAATCAATTGAGTGGATAAAATAAAACCGAAAACAGACAAGCAAATAAAATGGTGGCCATTTTGTTTTAGATAGCTGCCCCCCCCCCCCCACCTCACATTCCTCCTCCACCTTAATAACCCCTCCTCCTCCACCTTCTCATCTGGGAAAAACACTTGGTTCATTAATTAATTATTCAAAACATGTGTTTTAAATGAGAGTAGATTAAGTCTGGTTTTGTCAGATTCTCAGCTCCATTTGTGATTTGCTAATAAAACAGATTAGCTTAGATTTTTCCAGACAGTTTTCTTAAATGGTGGCAATTTCAGGCGCAGACTGGGTTGCTAGGTGTTTGGGCCGAATTCTACTGATGCAAAAAGTTTGAGGCATTGTGTCACATGTCACTAGGCTAATAACCTGATTAACATTCCTACAATAATTCCAATGATATTGCCACTGAGCAACATTTAGAATTCTACATATTGGAGGAGGTGCTACACAAAGACCTTTTCTGGTCTTGACAGAGTTCAAAAATGACTTTGCAATCAAGTATGAAACTTATACCCAAGCTAAGGTTGCTGGAAAAATGGTTGGATTATTCTACCGCCCCAGAAAGTACCTGACTCTTGATGCAATCCTTTACCTATATAAGAGTCGGATTTACTGCTACCACATCTGGGGAGATGCCACCCAGAGTACTCTTTCTTGCCTTCAAAATCAACTTTGCAATCTAGTGGGGGGATGATCGTATCTGTTCTCTACAGGCGCTTTCTCACATAAGAGAAACTGATTTAAACCCAGGTTTTTCATCAGGCTTCGGTTTGTTTGCAAAACCATTGGTACCATGAGATCTAAACTTCTGTAAAATTTATAAATAAATATTATGCTCTTATAGAATAATCGAGCACTCTGTTGGATTTCTTTTCACCCAACAAATATATACAACAGGTAATATAATAATATAGAAGTAATTTTACAAAATTCAGATCGATTCGAATAGGAATCAATTTCCAAAAGCAAAGCTAAATAGTTAATATTTAAAATGTATTTTTTTTTAATTTCAATACATTAATATTAATATTAGTATTAATATTAATAAACAAATACAGTATCAAATCATGGTTATATCACTCGATGATTTAATCACAATTTCGGAACAAAATAACTTTTATCGCTTTGTCTTTAAGGATTTGTCCCCTCTCTAATCTTTCTGATGAAGGGGGTCGTTTATATCACTTGCCAACAGCGCCTGCCTCGTAGTCAAGTGGTTAGAATCGGCGACTATCAACTAGATGGTCGTAGGTTTTATTCTAGCTTGGGGCGGGAGCAAGTCTAGCCACACTGAAGAACTGTAATACAACAAAGCAGTCCGTGAATGACTATTTATTATTAAATAATTATATATATATCTGACTGATAAACTTCATCCTGGATCCTTTGAATTGGATACTTTTACCCTCGGACTTCTACACGCACAGGATACACAAACTCAACTGACCACCGTCGAATAATCAGCTTCTTAACAACAACATTTGTACTCCTAAATACTTTGAGTATTCTTTTTCAAACATTTATTTTCAATATAACAGCTGTTTTGTTTTTGACGGTAACTAGCCTAACTTTACGGTTTCTTCCCAACCAAAAGTTCTTTATCTTTTGTTTTTGTTTTTTTTGTTAAAGATTTTTCAAAATTAAATGTTGCTGGTAATATTTACACTTACATTACCGGTTTTTATCCTCTGATGAAAAGAGTTTGTTTTTGAAAATCCATGGATTAAAGATATGAAACCCTTGCTTTGAACTTCTGATGTTTAAATAAATATTGTATCTATACAATTTTTTATTCTCATCTTTCATCTCTCTTATATATATATATATATATATATATATATATATATATATATATATATATATATATATATATTAGTAAGTCATGAAAATATATTTATGGCAATTAAGCTACACAGACGCTCCAGCGTTTCATCTCCGGGGAGAATCTTCAGGCTAAAAAATTTAGCCTGAAGATTCCTCCCGGGGATGAAACATGGGAGCCTCTGTATAGCTTAATTGCCATAAATATATTTTCATAACTTACTACCTAGCTCTACTTACGTATCGAGCACTGTTGAAGTAAATACTGAAAATTGATAGATAAAAAATTATATCCCCATATAAAATTTTATGTGGATACATGAAATACTAATATATATATATATATATATATATATATATATATATATATATATATATATATATATATATATAAAGAATTAGAATTTAAAAAATATAGAATATGTACTAAATCAGAGCATGCACGTTCAGAACAATTCCAACTCGGAGTTGTTTTTGGGGGCAACTATTTTAAGAATGAATAATCACGTTTTAGAGATGGAAGCTGAGGTTACTAAGCAACTTCCCCATTTGCAAAGAACCGATGAATAACAGATTTATAAAACAAACTGGAAATAAAACAGATTCCGATCATCTGCTCACTGACAACAGGTATGAAAATTGCCTTTTATTGTCGAATGTCATTGTATTAATAAGGAATTCTGGGAAGAAGGCATTGCTAAAAATAAAAGGAGGGGAAGGATAAAAGGTCGCCATTGTGACTTTATTTCTACATGTTCATGATGTATCAATGGAACTGATCTAGACAAACGGTAAAAAAAACAAAATCTGGAAAGCCGAAGCCGAAAGACAATGTAATTCACACATAGAACCACATAACAAGAGCGATATGCCATTCATGGAATCGTTAATATAATTCACAATCATTTTTGCAATCTAACCATATAGAACCGTAACCCCAGCACCAGATTTTTATCTATGGGTTATCTCAAAGATAATGTCTACTAAAAGAATCTGAGCAAAACTCAATTCAGTGCCAAGTGAGAAGGGTGTCAGAGTTATCGACAATTCTGCATGTTGTATCCAGGTGTGCATTGAACGACGATATACAAATCAAAAAATGTCAAATGTGTCTGATTTTGAAAATCCGACAAGATAACTTTATATGTTAGCTGATTATGTTGTAAAATTTCCGCTTCTTAGTATAATAATCAAGTTTGTGATCAAGTTTATGAGAAGTAAGATAATTATATTCTCCAGATGGTAAATTGCATAGGAAGGGAATTATTCCTACCATATTTCATGTTTCTAGGTCTAATAGCCTAGAATTATTTATCGACAAACAGACGAAGAGATATATACATGATATATATCATGTTTGTATATTAAATATTATTGACACAAGGACTATTGATATGGGAAAGACTGGTTGAAGGTGTCTCGGCTTACAACCCAACGTTTTAGAGTGTTACTCCAGAAAAAGGTTAATTTTTTGCTTACACATGGAGAGATCAATCACCTGACGATGTGGCAGTCTTCCATGGGTTGATTCAACCTTTGGTTGATCTAAACCACGTGGTTAACAAACATAAAACACACGGCCAGACCACTTACGTGATCACATCGCAGCTCTCCTTTACTCATCAGTCCAAACTTTGAGACAAGATCTCTCAGATATATTTCTCCATCATCATCATCATCATCATCATCATCATCATCATCATCATCATCATCATCATCATCATCATCATCATCATCATCATTATCATTTTAACTTCTGTTTGGACATGTGTTGGACGACTTTTAGAAATTGACTTTAAAACTAACTTATCTCTTTCTCTCAAGTCCATTCTTCTCACTTCCTCTTATGTTATCCTTGCCCTTCCCCTGCCAACTGACTCTGCAACCTTTACTGTTCTTCTACGGTTGTGGTGAAAAGCAAGCTATCTGCCCGTTACACGGCCACTGTTGCAGGAAGCGACATCAGAGGGGGAAAAGTAGCGAGGTTAATTCTGCTCCCTGTATTGCTTGCTTTCTTTTCTCGTGGATCTCAGCCAGAGCAGACATGTTTTTCATGATCGATATTTAAGCTCATGTAGTACGTTAAGCGATTACAGTCCACTACTTTTCTTTTCAGAAAATACAAATAAACGTGTGAACCAACAGAAAGTGTTGTTGTTTGTTTGAAAACTTTTATTTTAAGTTGATAAGCATTTGTAGTCCTAATTCAAGATGGCGAACTTGAAAAACCAACACTACTAGATTATTAAAGAGTAGTCATCATCATCATCATTGTCATCAGTAGACAAGAATCGAGTCAAAGCATGGAACCGGCTCACGTTAGCTATCCTAAACTGTATTACATAATTATCTTCGTTAAAGAGGTTATCTATTTTGTTTATTATTCAATAGGGTTACCCTATAATTACGCAACCGATTTTCCTAAATGAACGGTCACATGATATATTTTAAATCTTAAAAGAATTTATTTATCCTAAATTTGTTTTTTAGAATATATTTTTCGATAATGAGTCAACACTTTTGAAAGCCAAAAGCCACTCGAGGATAAGGGTCAATGAGTTTGTCAGTTGGATGATGAAAAATATACTATGAGAAGATTAAAACGATGAAAGGTCTTTTGAAAAACATATGCCTCGTCTCGCAGATCGAATCACAAAATCTTGACTAGTCTAGTCCTTCTTTTCTACATCACTACTGGAGAGAAACTTGTTCTGTTTTCTACACTGTGTCAGTTATTTTGTTTTATTTTCATCCTTATAAACGCTTAGATCTTCCCAATTTTCTTTTTTACTTTCGTCCGCCATTTTGTTTTCGTGTTCTTAAATTGTTTGCATTTTCTGTTTTCCATTCCAGCTTGTCCGCTTAAAAAAACAACAAGCAGGAAATAACAAACCAGTCCGTTTCCAGGGTAACTGAAAAACAGGAGGATTGTGCGTCAGATTGTTGAGACAATTCCATTTGCATTGTTTCTTTGCATTTTTTTAAACAAATGAAAAATCTCAACTTACTTCACATTTTTGGTCCTCCTAATGTCAATCAGAAAGCACTTGTGTTTTTCACTGTTCAGTTGTCTTGTATCCTGCTATTCAATTACTCTTTTAATCTTCTATTTTCTCAGAATTGGTTCGTTAATCTTTTAATCTGATTTTCTCAAAATTAGTTCATTAATCTTTTAATCTTCTGATATTCTCAAAATTGGTTCATTAATCGTCTGATTTTCTGTAAATTGGTACTAATGTACCAATTCTGATATTCTCCAAATTGGTACATTAATCTTTTAATCTTCTGATATTCTTCAAATTGGTTCATTAGTCTTTTAATCTTCTGATATTCTCAAAATTGGTTCATTAGTCTTTTAATCTTTTGATATTCTCAGAATTGGTTAATTAGTCTTTTAATCTTTTGATATTGTCAAAATTGGTTCATTAGTCTTTTAATCTTCCGATATTCTCAAAATTGGTTCATTAGTTTTTAATCTTCTGATATTCTCAAAATTGGTACATTAGTTCCTTACAAAGTTTTGCATAATGTTTTATGACAATGAGTGCAGAAAACGAACTGAGCCATATATTTCAGGAAAATGTCCCAAAATCGGGAAAAGTTTTTTTTTTTCGGCAAATATCTATACAAAAATTTTAGAAAAAAACCCCGAGTTTTTTTCTGTGGCTACCAAGACTTGATTTATTTAAATAACTGCGAAACGCGATAAAGCCAATTTCTTCAAATTGAGAAATTTGACTTTACAAAGACGAATATTTCAAATGTAAAATTCGCGTGTAAAAGCTGATTTTAATTAAAAGTAATTCAGCCCACGTCACATGACTTTAACAAAATGATTTCAAGTGTGTTAGGGTCATGAAATGCAACACTTTTTGTAGTCGTAATTTTACAAGTTTGAAAATAGCGTTCATTGTGTTTTGAACTCTTCAACTACTAAAGCTTTCTTTTTATTGAAGAAAAATCTGTTCGCTATAAATATTCTTCCAATATCTTTTTCCATTTTCATACACATGTTGTTCATCTCGTTTTTCTTCCTTCGGCATTTAATCAATTCATATTAATTGTCAGCATGATTCTTGGCACCATCAAAAACACATTACCATCGTCTAAATAACTATATCAAAGCCAGGAGCTATGCTACAGAAATACAAAACAGGTTTGTATTATTTGTATTATTTAGACTATTGTTCTCATCTTGGATGTTATTCTCATAACGTTTCAGCCGATGTAACCCCCGACTTTTTTCAGGTGCATCTTGTCGAACTCGAGAATCTTATTTATGTCAAACTCAGAAATCTGTACAGAATTTCGAACAGAACCCTTTATTTAATCCACAGGGGTCACTTGTTCTCGTTCCGTCAGCCATGACCATGTAGAAGTCTTAAGTAATATCTAATTGTATTCTTAGTATCGCCCGCACTGAGGATTGAACCTTCAACCTCCAGAAGACTGTCACATTGAACTGATTATAACTTAGCACTTATATCCATTACGCCACATAATCCAAGATGAGAACAGTAATATAAATTACCAATCCTCATCTAAAAGATTCCAAAACAGTGTACAAGCTATGGAAAAATAAACAAATACGGCTCTGCCTTTAAAATTAAATTAATTGATATTTATATTTATATAAATGAAGCCTTCGTGACCCTAGGAAACTTCTGGGTTTCTCCTAGGAGAACTGAAAATGCCTTCAAAATTAGCAAAAATGTCACTATTTAATAAATATTTAAAATTATACCCATTAGTTTTTTCTCCAAATCCATCAACAGTTGTGATTAATAGTTGTTTGGGAGGTGACGGTGGTTAAGTGATTAACGACATGGACTTACAACCTGGGTGTGCCCAGTTAAAATCCAGTTCATTCCAGAGAAACACTTTCACTTAGGATGCTGGCAACCTACACATGGTCCCTCCTGTAAGTACTCGATGTCTTTCAAGCAAGAATTCTCTATGGACGTACTGTTTTATTTTGCCCAGGGTGCTTCTTTCTTTTTTTTGACTTAGTTCACCCCAAACAAGGCAAGTTGCAACTGTAGACGTAAGGGGCTACTGAGAATTAGGGTGAAAGTTTAGAGGGTCGTCCTAAATTGGGAGCCGTGCAGCGAGATGCTTGTTCACATTAGTTTTAAATTTCTGCATATCGGTAAAGTGGGAGAAACAGGGAGCAGGGAGAGAGTTACAAAGGTCGGCAGCTCGAGGAAAGAATCTATTGGAGTATAAGGCTCTCTAGCATCTGGGGACCACAGTGAATAGATTGGATCTACCTGATTGTCGGGTTGGTTGAGTGTATTTACGTAAAGGAGGCACCAGAGCAGCAAGTTCATCGGAGCACATTCCATCAAATTACTTGTAAAACAAGCACAAAGATGCAACATTGTGGCGATGGGACAGGGGCTGGTGCTTGGTGGATAGTGAGGGACCTATTAGATATTCTTTTTTGAACCTTGTCTAAGAAGAAGAGACTAGTGGATGGTGCCCCAGTCCAGATGTGACAACAATACTCCATGCATTGGCGGATGGTGGCTTTTTAGAGATATAGGATAATGTCAGTTGTGGGGAGTTTTCTAACACGATAGAGGGAGTCCATCTTATTTGCAGCAGCCTTGGCAATGTCTTCTATGTATTTTTTCCAATTCATGCTACCTGTGAATGTTAGGCCGAGGAGTTTGAACATTGGATTCTCAGGTATGGTTTAATTTGCCATGGCAATCGGTGGTTGAAAGGGTTTCTTGTAGTTGTTGAAGGAAACGAGTTTTGTCTTAGAAGCATTAAATGTTAACATCCATTTATGACTCCATTTCACTACAGACTGGAGGTCACTTTCTAAGGATTCAGCCATTGCCTCGGATATGTGTGCATCCGTTTTATCCACATGACGAGAGTAGAGCGTGGTGTCATCAGCAAATATACCCATCTCAGACACAATGTCATCAGGGAGATCGTTTATGAATATCAGGAACAATAAAGGTCCAAGGATCGATCCCTAAGGTACATTTGCATTTATGTCATGTTTGGATGAACAGCCATCGAGGACAACCTGGATCTTTTTTTCTGGATAGGAAGTGTCTAATTAAATTAAATATTCGTCCAGTAATACCATATGAGTGAATTTTTATGAGAAGACCTTTATGCCAGACCTTGTCAAAGGCTTTGGCTACAAATATCAACTTGTGTACTTTAAAATATCCCAACCCCAAATCGGAAAAATGGATTTTTTTGCAATTATAGAAAAATCCTGGAGTAAATAAAACTGGATCAGGCTACTGTTTGTATTCTACCTCCCACAGGACAACGACGCACGGTACCTATGGAAAGCGAAAGATCAATCAGTTATTAACTGATTTACACTTTGACGGACGAATGGACCTTGGTTTACAATTCTTCAACCAGTTATCTCAATGGGAAGCGATCTTACATTTGAAACTGACTACAACATACTGACTCAATAAGTGAAATATGCCTGCTTATATCGAGGCCAAAATGCCATTCATTAGTCAGCAAAACGAATCATTTGCATAACCTGTCTGTCCACATCCCCTTTCTACTGCAAGCACAGCACAGCATATGGGCTGTTATCCCCGAGGACAATGAGCAATTCTTTGTTCGTATCAGCTCCACTAACATTCTCATCATTATTTTTTCACAAAATCCACCAATTCTTTTTATCTATCATTGTTTACATGAATCATGAACTTTTGACCCTGGGAAAAATGCACTCAAATAGGCAAAGATTGCACTTTTTTGCAAATGTCTAAAAGAAAAACAATTATTCTTTCCCTCAAATCCAACAGAAGTTTTAATCAATTCTTCCTCACGTGATTAAAGTATAATGATGATTACAAAAATATCTGCTTTGCCACCGGAAAGGGTGGTGGGCAGTAAAAAAGTGCAATTGTTTGCAAATATTAAAAAACAAACATTAAGTTTTTCTCATTTCTATCAAAATCTGTGATGACTAATTATTTGTTTCAGAATTTTTTGAGATGAGGATTGATAATTTGTATTGTTCGGACGAGCATTCTCATCTTGTTACTTTCACTTATTTCAACGATGAAGACACAGAATACATAGAATTTATTATCCATTTTCTTTAGTGCAACTTTACCGGACACAAAGTCCCAGAATTGCTAACAAATGAGCATGTTTGTATTTTCCCCACTTTTGTAGCAATAAAACAAAGACTGTTGGACATTCTCGACTGAAATTTGGTGGACAAGTCAAGCATAGACTGAAGTTTATTTCTACCAAATATGGTTGTATTGCAGAAAGGATTTTAAATTTTATTAACGATTCCATGGGTGACAATTTTTGGGGAGGTAACCCTGTATATTAAGTGGCATTGAATCAAATTCAGATAGGAAGTGTTTGAGAAACACGTGAGATGAAGACGAGAAGCGGAAGTCAGAGACACGTGACTGAGGAAGAGATGATCAGAATTTGTTTAAGGATGGAAACAAACATACGCGTAGCTCTGAAAATAATAGCCAGTGTTAGACACTAACTCTGTCCCTCTTTGTCTCTCTTCATATATATATATATATATATATATATATATATATATATATATATATATATATATATAGATATATAATTATTAATGACAATATATGTATTAGCATATACTATCAGTGCCCTTTTACTTTGCAGTCTCCTTAAAAGATTCAGCTCGTTGATTGTCAATTACTGACAACAGAGCAAATATAAAATATATTTAATCCAAGAACTCTTTACTCTTTGTGAATTTTTCTGATGATTTTGTAATGTTGCAGAGACGATATTAACATAAAAATGTTGTTTGGCACAAGACAAATGAAACAGACCGTAAAAAATATATCTCACAAAAATGTTATGTTTTTTGGAAATGTGAAAAAATAATAATAAAAATAATAAAATAAAAACATGGTTATTGGAATATAATATGAACCTGACTTATATTATATATATATATATATATATATATATATATATATATATATATATATATATATATATATATATATATATTGTTGATAAATTCCCCAATTCACGAGCTGAAAAACTGGACAACGTATATGTAATTGTTGTTTAAGTTACAAAAGAATAAATGTTGCCTACGGTAAAAATGGAACGAAATTGAAAAGTGACCAGCTTTGAAGTGTGTGGACCGTTTCGCATGGTGGACACTCGATTTTCAGAGGAAAAAAGAGCCTGTGTTCATAGTAGATATTTTATAGGTGGCATTCATTTGCATATGAGGGGAGCAACTGCTTTAAGAAAGAACGTATTGCAGTTGGGTTAGTGATAGCAGAGAGTGAACAGTGATATTGAGATTGAGAAGTTGCTTTAAATTTATTACTGGATTACAAGCTATTTCGGCATGAAGAGGAGATTATGGAGTTCGGAAATTTAAGGTTAAGCAAAGATGTGGTATCGTCTTTTAGTGGAGAAGGTGATGTGATCAGGTGGATGAAAAAAGAGAAATTGGTGGCAATGCTACAAAAGGTACAAGACCTTGCTAGTTTTATTCCGCTTTTTATGCACGGAGATGAACTTGTTCTTTACATTGAAATGAATAATGAAGACTAGTTAAATGCGGAACAGATTGAGATGAGACTAGTGACAGCGTTCATCGAAGGGCCTTTTGAATTATAAAAAACTGAAACAATCCAGTTGGACGAGAGAATCGGTGAAAGTTTACGCTAATACGATCAAAAGATTAGCAGGACTAGCAGTATAACTATGGATTACCAGACGATGTATCTGTGGCACTGCAACAGCTACCTCACGTAGAGAGAATGGACGTCAGCAAACTGATACCGACTGCACGGCTTTTAGTTAGCAAAAGAATGCGAAAGACTGGGACGATGGCAGTGAGTCACAAAGCACTAAACTGAGAAATGAGGTTCAAAGGGAATCACCAAGCATCTGGTGCTTTAGATGTCGAGGAACACATTTAATTAAAGATTGCATGGAGCCACCTAGAGCCAGAGTAAAGTGCTATGAGGGTGGAAAATTTGGGCATATTGCAGAGTATTGTTCTCAGACTCAGGGAACCGAGCAGGAGGGGGGCTTCTGCACTAGTAGCAAGCTTGTGAAACTCTTTTCCTGCTGGCTGTTTTCCTCCTACCTATAGCCTTAGTCTTTTCACAACTACGGTCGATAGGCATCTCCTGTCTTTGCAATAATCATCTTTCGTTCTTGTTAGCTTCTTATATCAAGTGGCTTCATGCCTTGTCTGGAGCAATTTCCCTAAAGAAAAAAAGAAACTCTTGGGTTTCGAAAGGATGTCATCAAGGTTATACAAGAAAAGAAGAATAAACTAGTTTTGCCACGTTGTCAGAAGAGGTCCTGAAATCAATGTATACCGAGTTACAATGGAAGAATTTCCCGGTAAAAGACCGTGTGGTAAGCCTTCAAAGTGTTGGACTGACCAGATCCCCAGCGATGTAGAGTTTTCTTTGCTAACAGTAAAAATATTAGCAATATGAAATCGACAGAAAGTGTGCAAATATTCTCTGAGGATTATGCAATAAAGAAAAGTAAAAAAAACTGAGGGTGCAAGTAATCACGTGATCTTACTACTTACCTAATGGCTGAAGTGGCAAAGACTTGACCATTCGATCCAACACATAAGACCACAATTGAGGCCACTACAACAACGCAGTCTGAAAGTACATCAAAGGGAAGAAAAACATTAGTAAAAAATGCAAATTGTGTGCAACGAGCTAACATCCCATGAACAGAGTTTCTTTCAAAGAATTTCCATTCTGTGAAACACAATATCACGGGACTGCTTCCCAACTGACTACAATATGGCCGTTTTCAAGTCCTATGTTAACAAATACTTGTCGAGCCATCCTCTTAAGTAATCAAATTCTGACGCTTTCCACCCATCGTTTCCAATCCTCTCATAGTATTGTTCATCATCCAACTGACAATCTCATTAACCCTTATCCTCAAGTGGCTTTTGGCCTTGGTAAGTGGTGACTCATTAGTACAAAAAAATCTCTGGTTCCTCTTTATACAACATGCACAGCAAGAACTCGTCTTGTTACCACAAGTGCAAATAACTTTCCTTCCTCCATGTGCCTAACCGTCCGACAAATGTCAAATAGATGTTAAACCGATGATAATGATGATGATGATGATGATGTAGTAGTAGTAGTAGTGGTAGTAGTAGTAGTAAGACAATACTGACACCCATTTCCTTATACAATGAACTATCCTGGATAACATATCAACAAAAATGATGCTAGCCTCAAGGAGTATGGCGATAGTATCAGTACAACTCGGCTGTTCCTCGTATGCATTACAAGCCAGTTACCCAACTTTTAACTACTTGTTGCATTGTTAACTTACAATAATAAACACTTTACTATTTGTACGTTGGCCGCTCGAGTTATTATTACATACCTTTGAATAACATTTCAAAACAAACCAATTCGCTAAGATTTTAACTGAAAATGCAATCATGCGATGAACATATAATGCTCTTTTAAAAACAGGAAATCGCTTCACCCTCATCGTCTTTCTTGTCACTAAAATTCACAGATGCATTAAATGATCTCAAATAATTTTGGGTTTAAGTAGATTTCATTATTTACTCTTGATATATTAATGAGTAACCACTTACCAAGGCAGGAAAGGATGCTCTGAGCAGCACCTCCATCTTAGGGCGTATTTGGCTCTTATACAAGTAGAGGATTGCGTCAGGAGTGAGATACTTTCTGGAGCGGTAGAATAAGCCAAACATTTTTCCAACGACCGTGACAACGGATTTCATGTAAGTCTTCCATTTCAGGTCAGGAGTGAAAGTCAGTCCCAGAAGTTTGTCAAAGCAGGGGGCTTCCTCAAGGCAAAAATCATTCATTTCAATTGAGGCCAAGTGGAGATCAGAGCCTTGAAAGAGAGAAGCTTGGTTTTGGAAGCATTAAAAGTAACCAGCCCCCTTTTTCTCCATTGCACCACGTGCTCAAAGTCGGAAGAGAGAGAATCAGAAAGATCTTGGTCATTGCTGCTCTTCGAAGATGGTTGTGTCGTCTGCATAAATGTTGATGAATGATCTTAAAATGTGATTTTGGAGATCGTTGATGAAGATCAGGAAGAGAGTATGGCCCCAGAATGGATCCTTGAGGCACTTAAACGTTGATACTATGAGCTTCAAACTTCTTCCCATCAACGGCTACTTTTGAACCTATTAGAGAGAAGGGATTTGATGGTTGAGAGGACATTTCCAGATATTCCATAGCTAGAAATCTTGTGAAGTAGACCTTTATGCCAGACCCTATCAAAAGCCTTTGATATGTCAAGAGCTATTGCCCCCATCAATCGATTCACTGATCTTATGTGATATTACAGTCAGCACATCAGCTGTTGATCTCGCATGACGAAAACCATATTGCTTGTCACTGAGTAGGTTGGTTTTGCTGGGGTGATTGACAACTTCTCGATTTATCACAGATTCAAGCAACTTACTCATGACGCACAGGAGACTGAGAGGCAGAAGACCGATCTCCATTATTTTTAAGTACTGGGCAGACATGCGATGTTTTCAAAGGTGCTGGGAAGCATTTATCTTTTAAGCCACATTTGAACAGCTTTGTAAGAATGAAAGCTAATTCCGGTTGCAGCTTTTTAAGCATTATGATTGGAATGTTGTTAGGGCCAGTTGCTTTAAGTTTGGCAACTTCCCGGACAGATGTCGCTCAGAGTATTTTCAGTCATAGAGGGGAAATTCAGGAGGAAGGCGGCCCTGATTGCAAAGAGTTGAGTTTGATGCACAGTTCTGAGCAAAAGGTTTGGCTTTATCGGATCTTACATATGCAACTAAAAAAGTATACCGATATTGTTGTATACAAAAGCACACATATTTAAATAGAGATTTTTGCGACATACAAGTCATCCCTTGCCAATTGCCATGCTGCTGGCAAAAACATGTAATTGAATTTTCATTTGAAGTTTACTGTTAAAAAATATTATCGGAGAAATCTGTCATGACCACCGGCACTGCTTTAAAGAAGGGAACGTTGTCCATATCTTATATCTAAGTCACGAAATGAAATAACAAAACCTTTTTATAACAACAACTAAAAGGGTTTATTCTTTAAAGTTACCTATACCGTTTGGTATAGGTGGAAAAAAGTTGGTCAGTGTCCGGATGAGGAAGAGGAAAATAAGAAGTTCTGAGCAGTTATCTCTAGACGAAAATAGTAGTTGCTGGAACGTCTAGAGGACAGGAGCAGGTGAGAGAGAAAGCAGTGTTTCCTCGTTGCTTGCAGGAGTCTTTCTGCCGACCGAATGTGATTCCCAAAGAGGCTGAAGTAGTTCTTCAGCCGACAGAAGGAATCCATGCGCTCTGCAGGCTGATTGGTCTATGTGACCAGCTCACTCAATGGGGACATTTTTCGGAGGGAGAAAATAGGTCTATGTTTATGACCGCTACAAACCTCAAGTTTAAATATATATAAAATATTTCTTTTGTGAACTTATGTTTTTCATACTAATTAATTTGTGCTGTTTCTATATAACTTTACCCTGCTCCCTTAAAGGGGAATCTCCTAAAAGTGGTTACCTAAAAAGGATATCTAAAAATACATTCAGAATTCAATGTTGTAAATCAAATATACTTTTTGTTTCTGAATAACATAAACACGCTAGTTATAGTCTTTGGAAACGGCCATTAGATTTTTCTGTAATTTGAGTGACTAAGGAATATTTTAGCATGTATTTGTATGTATGAAATTTATTTTTCACATATAACTCAGTCCCATAACGAAGGAATATTTAAGCGTACATTTTGTGTTATTAAAGTATATAGGAAAAATATCTTGAGGGAAAGAAGCGTTGATTCACTCAGCTTTAGTATAATGCGTTGAATAAGATAATTGATAGATTTATGACATTGAGGAATTGAGTTTCAGGGGGAACAAATAAGACACGTATATTCCACACAAATTGCAATTTACGCCCAGGCAATAATGACATTCCGGTGCCACCTGATACTTCAGCTTCCGTTTTTACCCTGTCTTTATTTCTACCCTTGTATTTCTTTACCCGTATCCTGTTTCTGCTTAAATTACTTTTCTGCCATTTTCGGGCCTTTGCTAATCTGAGCGGCGTTCAATCATACCATACTGTCTACTCATTGATTGATAATTTGGGAAACAGCTGGATTTTACCTGACATCGTTTACACATCCGGATAACATGGATCTGTTCCTGCTCGATGAAACAGATCTCTTCTTGCCTTGTGAGTTTAGAGGCCCTACTACTACTACTACTACTACTACTACTACTATTACTACAAGAGGGTGAAGCTGCTACTTAACTTCACTTTCTGATGATGATGATAAGTGGCAGATAACGGTAGTCAAACACATTTTAATGAATATCAAATTCATTTTAATGTAAAGCAAATTCGTATGAATCAGCATTTTATGTATTGACTTTCTTCATTTTATTGTTTGCATTGGTTTCCCCGATTCTTTCAGGTACTTACAGAAAAGACCACATGAAGGTTGCCAACATCCATAAGTGAAAGTGGTGTTATGGAACCGACTGGATTCGAACTTGCCTCCCCCCCCCCCAGGTCGTCAGTCCACACCGTTATCCATTTTACCACATCCACCTTTATTTTAAAGAAGCAGTGGTACCCGGCTTTGCTTGGCGGATACCTAAAACAATAACATATCAGTAAATAAACAATTTTTTTAATAAATTTTCAGTCATAAAAATGTGTATCATCACTCAGCATAAAAGAAAAGTCGGTGAAATTCCAATTTCGCTGTTTTTTATGAGAAGAGGATGAAATTTGGTGACAATTTTCACATGGAACAATTAATAAAATAATTCGGCCTAAGAGTCGTAGCTAGCATAAAATATTAACTTTTTAGATGTCACTTTCAATTTAGATGAAAAAAATACATATGAGTCGAAATTCTGCTAATTAGCAGACAACTTTCATCCGTGGTCTCAAGCAAATAATTCGCCGTAGCGACTATGTGCACGTCAGAGTTAGGATTAAGGTTAGGGGTTGAGTTTCTAGTTAAGAGTTTCGGTTTTCTATATGCTATAACTAAAAAATAACTGGTTCTTCATTAAATTATAAGTTGGATTTGTAAAGGGAGTTTATCTTTTTTATTTATTTATATTTGTTCAACGTAAATTAAAACAGTTTCTTTAATATGCGTTATGTTTTTGTTAATGGCTAATGCAAAATGAAAATAAAGATTCCAGACATAAGGTTTAGTAGCATTATATTCTTATATATATATATATATATATATATATATATATATATATATATATATATATATATATATATATATATATATAATATATATATATATATATATATATATATATATATATATATATATATATATATATATATATATATATATATATATATATATAATATTACAGAAGTTTAGAGATCAACATGGTACCTTAGGTTTCAAGGTTTCAAGCTGAGAGAGCAGGCCCAGCCGAACAAACACAGTGTTTTGTTTTGTTTTGGATTTCACTTATAAACAGTTAACCGACTTTCTTCAGCCGTATTTGATCTAAAGGGAAATTTTTAAAAATGTCCTGGAAAAAAAAATGATAATTAAGAAAATAACAAAGAGGTAAAAGAAAATGAAAAATAATGGTCCCTCCCTGCATTAAATTCATTCAATGACATCAGGGAATTGATGAATTGATTATTCTCATATTTTTTTTCAAATTGAGTTTAAAATATTCGTGTTACTCCGATGGTGCCTAGGTTCTGAAATCGGCCTACTTTAAATATATACAATATTTTAAACTCAATTCCTTAAAAACTATTATTATTCGCAGTCCATGGAAGTATTTTTAAAAATGGCCCACATTCTCCAGCTTACATCCTAACAAGCCCTTTTTTGTCTACGGTTGAACTACACATCATTCTGTTAGATTATTTCTCCTGGATTTATAATATTTTGACCCTATCTGATGCAGTCTCCACAAAATCTCAGCGGTGAATTCTCTTGTCTTTCCATCTTTAAATATTTCTTCACTGGACATTTTGTCACCGGACATTTTCTAACTGGATGCTCTATATTCTTTTACACACACACATTACTTTATATTATTTCTGTAAATTTTTCAAATTTTGGCTTTTTCCCTGCCAACTTAACCATCTATGTAATTCTTCTGATGATAAGATTTTAATCTTTGAAAAGCCTGGCTTAAGGAAAGAAAAATAAACATGTTTTTACCGCGTACACCTTGCATTGAACAATCGAAGATGAAATAGATTTGTCATTCTCGCATCTTTATCTCTCTTCCTTGATTTGTCTACATAATTGCTCTATCCCATATATTGAGCTTTAATCATTTCCCTATAGGTTCAATTCTCTAAAAGTATACTTTATATATATATATATATATATATATATATATATATATATATATATATATATATATATATAGAGAGAGAGAGAGAGAGAGAGAGAGAGAGAGAAATAAATAAATAAATAAAGATAGATAAGTAGCACATTTGTAAAAGCATACCCGTTCCTCCAGCTTTAATATTGCTTGTCCTGATTTCACTTGGACCTTTTCACTCCAATTATATGGCAATTGGAAGAGAAGATAAATGTTTCATTTTCACATTTCTCTGCTTCAGTGAAAGTGTGACGGCAGCCATAAGATGTCAATCTTTAATTATGTCACGTGACCCTTGACAACAGCCAATCAGATTAGAACCAGGTTGGGATTGACTAGAAGACGTCTGAGTCCTGGAAGATAATTTAACAGAACCCAAAATGTGATAAATTACTGACGAGGTGGGAGAAGGGCCATTTCTATTTTAGCAGCCCATAATGAGTGGGGAAAGGGGTAATCCATAATGGGAAGCGAAATAATCTTACAAGCATTTATTTATGATAATCAGACGTTTATAGATACAGATGGCCCAAACAACTTATCCATTTTCTCCATCTCTTCCGAATACTAATTCAGCTGTGACAGCTGGCATATAGACGTAGAATATAAAATATATACTATGGTGTGCATGATCAATCAATATTTCCTATTCCCGATTCCGATTATGGTGTGCATGATTTGTATAGTGGATATAGTTGTATACGGCTGCAATTTAATTTATTCAAATATTCGAATGGGAACATTTGCTGTCTGTCTATCTGTAATTGAGACTACGTCACTGACTAAGTTACTGACTACGTCAAAATACTGGGAAATTTGTAACCCTAAAAAGTTTCAATATTTCCGATTCCCGATTCCGATTAATCGTCCAATCACTAGCATAAATCCTTATACCCTCGTGTCATCGTCGAGAACCTAAGTCAAATCATCTGCTGATAAACCTACAATCACTCGGACGCCGATGTTTAGTTTTTAAATAAAGGCTTATTACAAAGAGAAGAACAATCACAGAAAATATCAGAGACACAGGTTACTTTCGGACGTGTGAAAGAGAGAAAGATGGATAGCTCATCTCGCTACACCTAGCCACACTGTGCGTACTGCTCTCCATTGAGGGATGGCGCCCTAAACACGTCTTTCCTGCTTGAAGTATCACCAGACAAAAAGACAGAAAATCGCCACTTGGAAATCACATGGTTTTGCGACTTCCCTCAGGGGTCACCTCTGACCCTTAATTGTCACTCAAACTTTTCCACGGCCCTCGTTATCTTATAAAATAAATAAATCTTATATAAAATCTTGTATAAAATAAGGTAAAGTTATTCCAAGTTTGAAAGCAATCTAGTGGAAGAGGAGACGTTCTTAGTCTTTCTTTATTCTATTGTTATTGACATGGAAGGTGCTCGACTGAGCCTCAACTGTTGGTTCCTCCCCGTGAAACATTCACAGCAAGAACTCATCTAGCTACCACCGCTGTAAATAACTTTCTTTTCTTCCTTTGTGTATCTAGAACCAAACAGAGTTTCCATGAATAGTTTCTTTCCAAAAACATTTGTGAAATACATTACCACAGGAATGCTACCTTGTAGTCTACAACGTGATCGTTTTCAAGTCCAATATCCTCTTAAGTAATCAAATTTTTTCCACTGTATTCATCGTTCTCAATCCTCTCAGTATTGTTCACTATCAAACTGACAATCTCATTGACCCTTATCCTCGAGTGGCTTTTGGCTTTACAAAAACCCGACAATCGGCTAAACCCCATCCAATTACTGTGGAGGTCCTTAGATGCTGGAGAGCCTTCTACTCCAATAGCTTGTTTTCTCGAGCTCTCGGCCTTTGGAACTCGCTCCCTACTCCTTGTTTCCCGACTGTACTGACATGCAGAAATTTAAAACTAATGTCAACAAACATCTAGCTGCACAACTCTAAATTAAGGATGATCCCCTAAAATTTCACCCTAATTCTCAGTAGCCCCTTACATCTACAGTGGCAACTTACCTTGTTTGGGGTGTACTCAATTAAAAACACAAAAAGTGGTGACTCATTAGTATAAATTTAAAAAAAAAAAGCAAAAGTTTATCTGAACTGCTACAGCAGTAAAGTGCAATAAGACAGAACGCAAACAAAAATCTGTTGGTCATGCTAGGAAGAGTAGCATTTGAAATAAGGCCTTCAATATAGAACGCCATTGTTTAAATGGAATCTAAATGAAACAAGACCTAATGATGGTTCTTCACTTCTTAATTTTCGGCTCATCTTTCTCTTCTAATCATGAAACACTGACTTCAAAGCAAAAGAATTGACAAATTGTCTGATAAATATGTTCACAAGACTTTCTTTTGCGATAATTGCGCAATTACGCTATTGAAAAAAGTTCCAAGGACGCATTCCATTTATAACTGTGTGCAGGCTTTGATTGAGTTCTGCATGGCCATCCTCGACTGCATATTATTGTTCTACAACCTCATCAGATTTAAAGTTGCAGAAGCCAAAGAAACGTTTGATGGCCAATAAGACGGAAATTAATGTCTAATTTATTGCATGAAAAGATCAATACTTACGATGGAACTTCATAGAATGTGATGGCGGTGCAGAGAGACCAAAGGATTAGCGGCCACGACTAGCATGTGGCCGCTGCAAGGAAACAGTGTGCGAACCTGGAACTGTCTGATTTCGAGGTGATGGTCGTGATTATGCAAAATAGGCGCTTTTGGCAGTCCAAAAGAGCTAAATTAAAGAAATTACATTTTTGCTTGAGGCAGAGATCTTTTTTAGATGCCACACAGCTAACGACGTTCACGTGTGTTTGGACTGTCGTCAGAAACATGATTTCGTTTCAGGATGCTAATTAGTTGAATTGAGGCGAGTACTGCTGCTACTAAGAACGAACTTCTTATCTTTTGTTGGTGAAGAGAAGAAAGAAGAAAATAACCCGGCACCAGAAAAAGGCAAATATACTGCGAACAGCTGGCATTGTGTGTTCTTTCATAGAATTACCTGATTTTATAGTACAACTATTTTATGTTCAGATCATGCTTCCAGTCCACTGTAGCAATATTTAGATGATACACACCCTCGCTCAGGTGCACTGATTTCTTCTTTCTTTTCATTTCTTTACCGTCTTATATAAGATAAATAAATTTGTATAAAAATTATTAAAATGTAAATATTTATCTATTTATGTGAATATTTCTTTTCTTTTTAATGGAAATAATGGAAATCGCTCCAGACAAGCCACTTGACGTAAGGAACTACTTCAAGGTCAAAAACTAGCCAACGATAAGTGTTAGATGGATAGATTCCGACCCAGAAAACAGCAATTTTTTCCCCTTTGTCAGAAACATCGCTTATGGAATGTGAGGACTAAAGTTCAAAATAAGGGAAGCAAGAGTAACGAGGCTGTCGAAAGTAACCCGAAAATTCACTTTCTACTCTATTCATATGAATAAATTCAAAAGTTTTTGTCTCGTGTCTACAACAAACTGATGAATGAAATGTTTATTATTTAAAATTTTTGTTTCATGTATTTCAAGTAGCAAACTTTGCGAAGTGATAGCGAGTTTGCATATATATATATATATATATGTTTTTTGTTTGTTTTACTTTTCCCTCCAAATAAGACATGGTTAGAAGACACATTTATAGGGGGCCTCTTAAGTGGGAAGTTGTGTAGCAAGATGTTTATTATTACTTATATTTAAAGTAAGAAAGAGTGCTCTGTCAACTAAGCTCCAGCCCCTGTCCAATGTAGCATCCTTGTGCTCTCCGATGAACTGGCTACTCTGGTGCCCCCTCGACGTAAATTCACTAGACTAACTCGACAATCAGCTAAATCCCATCCATTCACTGTGGAGGTCCCCAGATGCCTTCTACTCCAATAGCTTCTTTTCTCGTGTTGCTGGCCTCTGAAACTCCCTCCCTGCCTCCTGTTTCCCCGACAGTACCGACATGCAAAGGTTTAAAACTAATGTAAACAGACATCTCGCTGCACAGCTCCCAACTTAGAATGACATCCTGAACCTACTCCCTAATTCTCAGTAGCCCCTTACGTCTACAGTGGCGTCCTGCCTTGTTTGGAGTGAAAGATCATTAAAAAAAAAGATACATCATCTCAGATATGGCAGCAATACTCCATCTTAGGATGTATTTAACTCTTATCTAAGTAAAGTGTTGCATCAGATGCTTTCTGGGGGTGTAGAATGATCCAATGATTTTCCAGCAACCTTAGCAACAAATTTAATATACCTTTTACCACATAAAATCTGGAGTAAAACTCAGTCCTAGGATCCTATCAAAACAAAGGGCGTCCTCAATGAGAGCAAAACTAGACTCTAAACGTTGATGGTACTTTTATGTAAGTGTATTGATTCATTTTAGAAACCCATTCTGAATGTTTAATTTTTGTGGAGTTAAGTCGTTTTAGTGGTATATATATATATATATATATATATTTCAACTGATCGCCATGATCCCATCTGTGAACACTATATTGACTTCTTCAAATGCCTAGGTCTATATCAATGTCATGCCATACCGAGGACCATCGTGAGTTGACTTGACTCTATGACTGCCTCCCCATCACCATTATTCGAGAGAATGCTTCGAGCTTGCTCTCAGCCTGCCAGGTCAGCAAGAAATTTAATAAAACTTCCTGATGTTCCAGATGTATCCACAAAGACGTTTGGCAGTTGAAAATTATTATTTAGAATAACCCTAAACCCTAACCCTAATCCTAACTCTAACTCTAATGACGGGGTCAAAGTTAGCTCGGGTCCTAATGTAACAAAGCACCAAAGACGACAACAAAGTAAATGTTTACATGAACTTTTTAACTTTTGTTGAAAATCGAACTTTTAAATTTAAATCTAATAATCATATTTTGTCGAATGTTGAATGTGTAATTATTGAATAAATATTATGTTATTGTCAAATAAAATAAAAACAACCTTTTAAATCATATATAGATGTGTCTCTTGGAGACGACAAGTTAAACTATTTTAATAGGTTGACATTTTGGACGGTGGAGCGGGGAGAAAAAATGTAGATAAACTCCAGTTAAAAAAAGGTCAATTTGACATTAGATTTTAGGTAAAGAAAGGTATACAATTTAGGGAAATTGTTTTGAAAATAACTAGGAAGAATCTATATAAAAAAAAGGTCACCCATTGAGTTCGGGTTAAATTGTTTGAATCAGAGAAAAG
Organism: Sepiola atlantica; assembly: GCA_963556195.1. Taxonomy (NCBI): domain Eukaryota; kingdom Metazoa; phylum Mollusca; class Cephalopoda; order Sepiida; family Sepiolidae; genus Sepiola; species Sepiola atlantica. Next base: position 1,059,859 of record OY744538.1, on the reverse strand, counting down.
TGAGTTTGCAAAACCAGTTAAATATAAAAAAATAAAAAGACAGAATTCAAAATTAGCCTCTTTTTACAGGGGGGGAGAGAGGGGGGAGTGTGTGTGTGTGTGTGTGTGTGAGAGAGAGAAAATCGGACTTATTCAAGCCAATAGTGAATGTCTATTCCTCCCTTTCTTTTGCAAAATGTTATTATTGTAAACAAATTCAACTGGTGGGATGCTACAGCTATTGAAAATCTCACAAAGCAACCGTGAATTTACTTTACTATTTCGGCCTTTGCCAGAGAGAGAGAGAGAGAGAGAGAGAGAGAGGGAGAGAGAGAGAGAGTAAGATATATATATATATATATAGAGAGAGAGAGAGAGAGAAATAGAGAGAGAGAGATGGGAAAGAGAAAGAGGGAGAGACAGAGACATAGAGAGACAGAGAGAGAAAGAGAGAGACAGAGAGAAAGACAGACAGAGACAAAAAGAGAGACAGAGACAGACCGACAGACACACAGAGAGGGAGATATATATATATATAGAGAGAGAGACAGACAGAGACAGACAGACAGAGATAAAGCGAGAGAGAGATAGAGAGAGAGAAAGTAAGAGAAAGAGAGAGGGAGGGAGAGGGAGAGAGAGTAAGAGAAAGAAAAAGACAGAGAAATACATAGAGAGAGACAGAAAGACAGATAGAGACAGAGACAAAAAGAGAGACAGAGACAGATCGGCAGACACACAGAGAGGGAAAGATAGATAGATGGATAGATAGATAGATAGATAGATAGATAGAGAGAGAGAGAGAGAGAGAGAGAGAGAGAGATGGAGAAAAAGAGAAAGAGAGAGATAGAGACAGAGATAAAGACAGACAGACAGACAAACAAAAAGACAGAGAAGAGACAACCGGACATATTAGGATGAAGCCAATAGTGAGTGTCTTTTCCTCCCTTTGTAAACAAATTCAACCGGTGGAATACTATAGTTAGGAAAATATAACAAAGCACCCGTCAATTTATTTTACTATTTTGGCATTTACAGGAACCAAGTTAACATCTTTCAATACTCACAATATCTACTCTCTACACAATGTTGAAGGAGTTGAAAAATGTCGTCTAGACCTACGGCAAGGTTCCCCAGTCAATGGCAAGGTTTTCAGTCTACGGCAAAGTTCCCCGGTCTATGGCAAGGTTTTCAGTCTACGGCAAAGTTCCCCGGTCTATGGCAAGGTTCCCATATACGGCAAGGTTCCCCAGTACACAACATTTATAAACCAATTCCTTATGAAACCCTTATTATATACAACACTTTGGGAAAGGCCACGCCCCCACATAGCTCCTATTTATCTACGTCCCACACAGTAGAATGTGACACAAGGTCGGAAAGTGGGAATGCACTCCAGAGGAGGAGTGCTAGGGGCTTTTAAAAAATTGCCTGGGCAGAGTGCCTCAGACATTAAGCACTAAACTCAATCCTCCCCAAAGAGGGGAGGCAAAGCCTGGGAGCGCCACTTCCCAGAACTGCACAGGACAGACCCATTGACCGGCGTAAATCGAGACCCGAAGATCCAGACAATACCAGTATGGGGTGCAGTATCCATCGGAACAGATACTACACTTTGATCTTAGCCAAAAGGCCGACAAAGAATAGCTAATAAACTAGAATTATAACAATAGTTATATAGGGTCACGGGTTTTAAAGGACGACGTCATCTTTTTATTATTTTAGCATTGATGATGTCATAAAGGATATCTTTCTGATGCCTTAAACCTGTTTTAGTAAATTACGTCATCGCTTTGTGGCATCATGAAGGATTTGCACTAAGTCTCCCAATTCTTTTTAACTGGATGATGTCATCACCTTGTGACGTCATCCGCTAAAACAAGACACGATTCACAGAGTAGTATAGAGATAGATAGATAGATAGATAAATAGATAGAGACATTGTGTTTCAACTGATCGCCGTAGAGATGAGTGGAGCGATAGGCCCCGCCACATCGGACTTCCTCAACAGCCTTGGTCTGTTAATGACACGCCACGTCTGTTAATGACACGCCACACCGGACACCATCGTGAATTCACTTACTATTGCCACTATTCGTGGAAACGCCTCGAGCCTGCTCTCGGCCTGACAAGCCAGCAAGACATCCGATAAAACTTCTTGATATTTTCATATTGGTTTTGAAAAAGGAAATTTTATTAATTAACTATTATTTGTTGTTATTTATTGAATGGATTCTTTTTTAAATATTTTTTTTTAAATTGTGTCTTTCTAAACCAAAAATCGATTTTGAATTATTCCCCCCCACCCCCCCAAAAAAAATTATAAGATATGGAGACATTTGTGCCCTCCTTTTCTGATCACATGTCCAAACCAGTTCAACTTCCTTCTTTTTACTGTTTCAGCATTAAATTACCAAAGAAATTAATTGACATGTCACAAAACAGACAAACCTAGTCTTATTAAGTAACGTATTAAGACTCAAAATCTGCCTGATTCCATTTCTTTCATTTTTACTTTCTCTTTTCTTCTGCTAAGACTACTAAACTAATGTAATTATTTCGGATTTGACTTAACCTTATTGAAGGACACCAGACAAAATCAAGAAGTCTAGAAAAATAAAGCGCAAATGTCCATTGGCTTGCCTGTGTAATTAATCTTGTCTTCTTTTTTTTCATGCAAAATACTTGTAGATTTAAGGAGATTTGGGAAAGTCCGGTTTCAGGCTGTAATGCTGTTTAATGAAGTTAATCTTCGCTTCAAAACGTATAAACTACACCCAAATGCTATTAACGCTTGCAAATGTGGTCAAGTATATCTATATACTACTAAAATTCCGTCGATTTTGTATGATTGTTTGTTTATTTGTTTCCATGCACACTGGATGACATCATGAAAGGATGGTCACAAAGGGATGACATAATCCACTTAAACAGTTGGAAGGGACCAGCAAATCCTTTATAATGTCACAAAGGGAAGACGTCACAAAGGGATGATTTTATTCACTTAAGGTTGAAGAGATTTGAAAGGGATCCTTTATGACTTCATAAATGCTGAAATACTGGAAAGAGTTCAAAGACTGGCTACTCGAATGGTGCAGGGTCTATGGGATCTGCCTATGAAAGCCGACTCAAGAAACTTAACCTTTTCTCACTTGAGTGCCAACGATTACGCAGTGATCTCATTTTGGCCTACAATCTCCTCAATGGTGATTACAATATACTTCATGACTTATTATTCACTTCTGCACCAGAAAGAGGTCTACACAGACACCACAAAAAACTATTTCACTGCCGATTTCGATTGAACCAGAGGAATGCCGTCTTCTCAATCATTATAGTATATAATATATATTGCGCGTGTGTACTGATGAAGATATCGAACATTTTCCAGACGCAATCACTTTAAACATAGTTTTGGGCTTATTTTTTCATATATTTCATACTATTTAAATGTTTTTATAGCTATATTCTAATAGTTTTAAAACAAAATTAGCTTCTTATGAAAAAGTTATTTTGAAATTTCTAAATCTAAGCATTTGCTTTCCTACAGCAGACGAATAAACAATCTTGCAAACAGGTTTGTATTTTAGGTGGACAAAACCTGAAATAAACCCTTTAAATGGATCATCTCAAATTTTGTGTAGCTTGAGAAGTGTGCTAACATAGATTCACTATAAATAACTATTTTGATCGGCCTTTTGGCTAAGATCAAAGTGTAGTATCTGTTCCGATGGATACTGCACGCCTGTCCTGTGCAGTTCTAGGAGGTCCACCCTCCCAGGCTTCGCCTCCCCTCTTTGGGGAGGAGTAAGTTTATTGCTTACTGTCTGAGGCGCCCCTACCGGGGAATGCCGACGGGGCTGCCCAGGCAATTTTTAAATGGCCAGAATGCTCACCTCTCGAGCGCTGGCTTTTAACCCCACTTGCTCGACCCGAGCTTGGGTCACATCTTACTTGTGGGAGTAAGATAAAACTGGCCTTGTGCCTAACTCCTAGCGAAGGAGTAAATAAATATATATATATATATATATATATATATATATATATATATATACATATATATATATATATATAAGGAAATGGTAGTTTGCTTGAAGCATTGCTGGTAAACAAGTAAGTATGAAGGTGGGAATTCCGAGGCAGAAGCAATGCAATGTTGAGAACCGGAAGGTGGGATATGAGATGAACAAAAATAAATGACAAGAGACGGTAAATGTCAGATCAATTCATTTATATTTCCAAAGATTTAAATATAAAGACAGTAAATTGTAAAAATGGTGGGCTTACTGCTAAATATTTAAAGTTTATACCATTCCGGACCTTTAAATATAAATATGGGTCCCAGAGCGTTGGGATAGCATGCCACCATATTGGCATCCTCTCCCAACATTTCGCCCAGCCATAATTGGTGATCCCGACGTGTCCGTTTGCATTTTCTAATACAAAAACACTTTTAGGTGTCATGCTGATGATCAATTCAAAAACATTATCTTGTGGGATTTATTGCCATGTTGCACACAATAATCTGCCTTTGAAGATGATTTCTAATCTTTTTTTTACGGTTTTCGGTCTAATATGGCCGAGGGTTGTTCAATAATCTTCATAAAAGTTTTTAATCTCATTTTGATGCATTCAATCTTGTTTTTTGGCTTCCCAGTAAAGGATCTAAAATGTTCAATAATTAAATTGTGATAATCCATTTAATTTGTTAGATTTGAATCTGAATAAAACGTCTCAAAATGATCAATATTTAAGCATATTTTGATGACTGATTTATGTAGTTAATGTCTCATTAAAAAATCTAGAAATTTGTAATAATAATTAAGCAAATTTTGATAATCTATTTAATCTTTGAGAATTGTAACGCATTCGAGCATCTCAAAATTGAATCGTTGATGATTGAAATTCTCATTAAGGCAGCTCAAAATAATCAACGTTTAAGCCTATTTTAATAATCTATTTAATTTTAAGCATTTAAGTTCTTTTTAGAGGATCTTAAAATGATCAACAATTAATCAAATTTTGATAATCTATTTAAGCTTATTAAAGCGTCTCAAAATAATCAACGTTAAAGCACATGTTGATAATCTATCTAATTTTATGTAGTTAATCTCTCGTTTGAGCATCTTAAAATGATCAAAAGTTTTCAAATTTTTATAATCTATTTAATCTTGTAGAATTGAATGTCTCATTACAGTATCTACAAGAACATTTTGATAATCTGTTTTATCTTTAAAACTGAAATTCATTAAAGCCTCTCAAAATGATTAGCGTTTCAGTGCATTTTGATAATCTATTTAATTTCATGCAGTTAATTAAGCTCACATTTGTTGATCTTAAAATGATCAACATTTAAGCAAATTGTTATAATCTATTTAATCTTGTAGAATTGAATTTCTCATTACAACATCTCAAAATTATTAACACTTAATAATTTATACAAATTGTGATGACCCATTTAATTTGTAGGATTAGAATCTTAATAAAGCCTCTCAAAATGATCAATATTTAAGCATATTTTGATGATCAATTTAATTTTATGTGGTTAAGCTCTCATTAAAGGATCTAAAATGATCAATAATTAAACCAACATTTAAAAAAATGTGATAATCTATTTAATCTTTTAGAATTGAATTTCTCATTAGAGCATCTCAAAGTTATCAACATTTAAGCAGAATTTGATCATTTATTTAATTCTGTATAATTTAACTGTAGTTTAAATCTTAATAAACATAAGGCCCTTTTAAAAAGATAAAGCATAAATCTGGCCTCTTTATAACAATCTGCAGAAGTAGAGTATCATTCCTACCAAATTTGAATATTTTAGGTTAGGGTTAGAATTTAAATATTTTAGGTTTAATAACCGAAAAGTAACATACAGACAGACAATTTTTGTGTTTTATATATAGGATGAGCATTTCGTTAGTTTAGCTGTGGATCAGAATTTATTTGTTTTCAATTTTGAAAAGAGCGGCAGACAATCAACCGGAAGTAATATAGAATTAGAAGTTTTTTTAATCCAAAACAATCAATAAAGCGAATAATAATAACAGCGAACAGTGTTTTTTATTTAATAATGTAACATTTTATAAAACAAACAGTCAACAGTGATTTTTTTTGTATAATTTAAAATTTTATAAAAACAAAGAGTTTATCTGATTTTTTATCAAACAAACAGTCAACATTGATTTTTTTGTATAATTTAAAACTTTATAAAAACGAACAGTTTTTCTGATTATTTTTATCAAACAAATTGTCAACATTGATTTTTTTTTGTATAAAACGGTAAAAAATTAAAAGTCTGAATTACTTCCGGTTGATTGGGTTAGGAGTGAATGTAACTCTTCAAAATTGATTTCTGATTCACAGCTAAACTAAAGAAGTGGCATAGGATGATATCATGTAATTGTATCTGTTGTGTACGTTGAATTATTTTCCGCTGATTTTAAATAATCCTGCCAACTCATGTAACGTATAGAATCCATGGAGTTTGCAGTAGGAGAATGTGTACTAATATTACCGCCTATACTGACGCCAGTTGCATACTTTTCCCGGTTGTTGATTCTTTCAATTTAAGGCAATAAATGAAAATAGAGGAAAGAGGAGGCAACCGAATTATCACCTTGGAAACTGCTTATTAAGCCTGTCGAATACAACGCAGCGAGCTGCGTTTTGCGTTGGCATCTTTCCACCCGCGTGAGCATTTAATAAGCGTGAACGATGGATCTATGCAAAGAGAGAAATGTGAAAACGTAATTATTGGCCCGCCTTTCGCGGGTGCCAGTCGTTATGAATCGCGCGTTGCGTGTTTGTCTTTGTAAACATTTAATCATTGGAATGGAATTAAAAGGTAGAAGAAAATTACGAGACGCAAAAAAAATGAAACGAAACGCGGAAAAAAAATGATTTAAAAAATTTTTTTACTTGACCAGCTTCAAATCTGCGTGATTCTAACAGAAAATATTCCCTGACGTTTAGGAAATCAAACGAAATCAAATTAGTATTACGATCAGAAAGAAAACATTCGGAATGAGATATTTTCTGGATAAACTATGGGGTGTGTTTAATTGGTTTAGTGGATACCATCTCAGCCTATGAAATCAGCTATGACTATTTCAAATCGTATCGGATCTATTTGGGGTCATTTGTGCGTAATACTATTGGGATAGGTATGCACCCACAACTTTCCCCTCATCTATCGGTAAGATTGCAAGTGAAACATGGGCTATTCTGGCAGAGCAGGGGAAGCTCAATGTCTTCGGAAATGAAATGTCTAAGGACTATCCTTGGAGTAACTCTTCGAGATAGACAAAGAAATGCAGATATCAGAAAGAAGTTTAATATCAACAGACTTATTAATAATGAGAATAATTTGGTTCAATCAGATATATCTCCCTTTTTTGTTTCATTTTACTTCAGTCGAAGTTTTCAGTAATCAAGGGGCCCCTTCCTAAGGCTAACACTTAATCTCTATATGAGATACAGATATTCCAATATTCTATTAAAGTTCCCCTCTATTTCTAAAATGTTGAGTTAGTAAAGAAGTTTAGAACATTAATTTTCCTCTCCCCCCAAATGACCAGCTAACTATGTTGTAGTATATCTTTCTTGTGGTCTCTTGGTTTTACTGGATTCCAGGACAACAATTCATCTAGTCTGGTGGAGTATCAACTAAGTGTTGTTACTTGAATTAACATCACTAGCAGAAGGTGCACCATTCCTTGTATGAGCAAGTGTATAGCCGTGCCGAGGGGATCTTATTTGTGCTGCGAATACTATGTTTTTAATATTTGGTCAGAGTTTACTTGTAGGTTGAAGTGTCCTCATGCCAGGTTGTCCTGACATACTCTTGTACAGAGAAACCAAAGACACTTGAGGATGGTGTCTAGTAGGTAATTCAAAATGTGTGTGTGTACCAAAGTACAAAGATTTTGTGTTTCTTGGCTCAATGGTTTCAGGATCCTCATTAACAGAAGAATAGCAATGGCAACTTTTGAATTTTGAATGACTGTAAGAACCTGACCTTGTGTCTAACCTCCCCTAGAGAGGAGGTAAATAAAATAAGAACAGGTATGGAGCAGGAGGGACATATCAACAACTTTGAAGTTAAGACTTTACAATGCATTGATAGTTCCTGTTGCTGTATATGCAAGTGAAAGATGGATTATACTGGCAGAAACGTTTAACAGGTATCCTTGGAGTAACTTTGCACGATAGACGAATAAATAAATTGCCAAGTTTGGCCTATAGAAGAATACATGGGGACATGATTGAGTGCTATAAATTGCTCTCTGGAAAATATGATTTCAATGCAGATAAACTATTGACTAGAAAAAATACAAGATTGGGAAACAGGGGACGCAGTCAAATGCTTTACAAGAAACAGGCACGTTTGAACCTGAAAAAATATTCATTCAGCCATCGCTTTGTGGAATAGATTGCCATCAAGTGTAATTGAAGCGGAAACTGTAAAGATATTTGAGAAGCGGTTGGATAAGTTCTGGATTGACCAAGAAATCAAATTCAACTATAAGGCTGCTGTCGTCACTGGACACATACACAGATGATGCTGGTGCTGGTGCTGGTGCTGGTGCTGGTGCTGGTGCTATAGGACGACTCATGTCCTTCTACCAGAATTCATCTATGTTTCTATGTTTAACATTAACAAATCCATTCGGGATGTTGTTTGGAAAAAGAGAGAATAACGTCGTGTGGAAGCCGGGAAGACTTCCAATTCAAATATTTGTTTGCATGAGTTGGCATGTTTTTTCTTTCGTTATTTCTGGGGTTCAATCTGCCACTTGTGAACGTGCAATGCCCCATTGTGCCAAAGGTAGACTATCCTTGAGTTAGATTCAGAAATTTTAATTTGATCTGTCATCGTTGGCCAGTGTCTGGTTGGCGCAGATCACAACCAACGCACGTCCAACGAATTTCTGCTATTGGTACTGGTCCTTAGCTTGCAAGGACATTAGGACATTAGGACCAAGTATTTGGTATTTTCAAATGGTCACCTATTCTAGGCGTATGGTACCAACATCGAAGCAGTACAGGACGATTCGAAAAAGATATCCGACAGTATACTTTCTTTTATTCCCTAATCGACCTGGCATACTTTTTATGTTGACCTCTAGACATGCTTGTTATTGCTTTGGCTGTCGTCACAGATTAATTAATCTTTTCAAAATTTTCTTTTAACCATAACTTGCTAATTTAACCATAACTTGCTTAAATTTCTTCTCGAAATCAGTTAACATTTTCTTGTGTATGATCAGACATGCTTTTTTTCTTTTATCGTCTCTGGGGTTTGGCGGGCCATTTGTAATTGCGCAATGAGCCACTGTTTGCACATGCACCATAGGTTGGCCATCCCTGTTATAAAAATATCTGTCTTCCATTGGAACGATGAAATAGTCGCTTGTGTAGGTTGCATATATTTGCTCGTGTCTCTAATAATTATTTCTTATTGTATATCGTGGTTTATTGACATCTGTTGGAGGCCATCCATAATGTTTTGTGTTTGCGTTTGGTTCCCTCTTATTTTCTCTCGTTTCACATGACTCATTTAATCCGGAATATCCTGGGACTGGAATCCATTCATCCAATCATCGATTCACACAACCAAAACAGAAAGAAAACAACAACAAAAAAGCCCTCCCCCCCTATCTAAAACAAAAAAGTTGAATAAAAAAGAAAAAGAAAAAAGGTCACTTAAATTGCATTTTAGATGCCGAGGCTCGGTCGGTTAGTCTGTCACACTTAAGTTTGGAAAAGGATTCCCATTGTTAAACGCACATATTGAATGGCCGTATCTTAATTTTAGATGCCGAGGCTAGGTCGGTTAGTCTGTCACACTTATATTTGGAAAAGGATTCCCATTGTTAAACGCGCATATTGAATGGCCGTATCTTAATTTTAGATGCTTGCAAATATCTCTATAAGTTTATCAGTTGGTCTGTCACGCTAAAATTTTGAATAACAATTTCGTTGGTCTATCACGTTAAAATTTTAAATAACATTTTAATTGGTCTGTTGTTATTCTTAAATTTAAATAAAATTTTCGTTGATTTGTTACTCTAAAATTTTAAACAATATTTTCGTTGGTCTGTCATGTTAAAATTTTAAATAACACTTTCGTCAGTCTGTCATGCTAAAATTTTAAATTACATTTTCATTGCACCGATGAAATGGACACAACTTATAGACGTGTGCATGCATCGCTATAAGAGCGTCTGCCAGTATCCAGATTGCAATACAATTTTCTTTGGTCTGTCACGCTAAATTTTTAATTTTCTTTGGTCTGTCATACCTCAGTTTGAAAAGTCATTTTCATTAAGTTTGTCACGCTTAAGTTTGAAATAGAATTTTCGTCGGTCTGTCATACACAAGTTAAAAATAATATCTTTTTTCAGTCTGTCACATTTAACTTTAAAATAGCATTTTTGTCGTTCTGTCTGTTACACTTAAGTTTGAAATAAAATTTTCGTTAGAGTGCCATGTTTAAGTTTGAAATAGACTCTTTGTTGGTCTGCCATGCTTAAGTTTGAAATACCATTTTCAGAATATTCAGTTTTGTTTTTTTGTCTCTTCCTTCAATTTGTCAATGTTGTTGTTTTTTCTTTCTCTCTCAACTGTGAATCTTTCGTGTCAATAAAGATGAATGAAATAAAATCTTTATCAGGGTGGAAATATTTAATTTCAGACTTTGAGATGATTTTTTTTCGACGTTTGTTAAACATTTCAAGTGCAGCAGAAATAATGTTGCTGCGATTGATTTTTTTTTAAAAAAAAAGAAAAAAAAGATAATCGAAAATATTGGACACTTGTTCCAGTGGCATTATCTGGATTTCCCACGGGTGTGTCTCGGCCGCCATCTTGGATTTCATTCTTCATGGACTGCATCAATGAATTGATGAGCGTGAATGATTTTGTACCTTCGTTTGTACCTTCGTTTGTACCTTCGTTTGTACTTTCGTTTGTACCTTCGTTTGTACCTTCCACATCCAATGATATCGTCCGAAATATCTGGTGTCGCTGTTGCCGCAAAATGTTGATTTTATCCATTTTCAAAATAAATTATTCCAAAATCATATAAAACGTCATGAACAGAATTCTGTCATTGTCGTCGACAGAAAAGTGATATTCATTTAATTTATTTGAAGGATAACAATTATTTTTACGGTAAGAAAGAGGCTATTTATTTAAAAAAAAGATTTATATTGTTACAATCAATTAAAAGGTTAAGTAGATTTGTAATGATAGGGATGGTTTGTCCCTTCCTTACTTTTATCACACGAAATGAATTGAACGAATAACTGGGTAACAGGTAACAAAATAGAGGGGTTATTGACAGAGGATACCTATACCGTTTGGTATAGGTAGAAGAGAGAAGTAGACGGTGTCCGGGGAGGAAGAGGAAAAATGTAAAGGTTCTCTTCAAGTGAAGAGGCTGTTGAATGAAAAGAGAGGGAATTTCCGTTTTGCACCGGCTTGTATAGTCCGAAGGGCAGATAACTCTGGTGTCACTTCTCAACGCCATCTGTCGGTGAATAAGCGACACCTAACGGCCAGCCGGTGCAGTTATGGATGAAAGGAGGAGGTAACTGCTACAGATTATCTGTTGATAAGGAAAACAAATAGAAAGCTCTTGAGTGATGGGAAAGTAATACTTGCTGAAGAAATTGTTAGATAGCATAAATCAGTTATTTGTGACTCATACAGTAAATAGAAAGTTGTGGAAGTTGTGAAACACGAGTTTAGGCATCAGGTGATTGAGTACCAGATCCCCTTCAGGAAGTTTTTTTATGGAAATCGTTCTAGACAAGGCATGAAGCCACTTGATGTAAGGAGCTAACAGGAACAAATATGATTATCACAGATATGAGATGCCTATTGGCCTTAGTCTTGAAAGACCAAGGTTATAGATAGGAGGAAAACAGTCAGCATGAAGAGAGTTCCACAAGCCTGTGGTTCTTGGAAAGTGTGGAAGAACAGTGGAAGAAGTTGAAGGATACTCTGTTGGATGTAAAAAACGACAGTTGTGGGTGGAAGAAAGGGCCTCTAGAACATTGAATGACATCGTAGTGGAATGAGGAAGCTGAGAATTGTATCAAAGAAACACATAAAAGATGGAGTGAGTGGAGAAAGGTTTAGCGAATAAGGGTATTACCTGGTTGCAAAGAGGACGGCAAGAAGAGCACTCTTCAATTTTTAAAAGGCCAGAGTGCTCCGTCTTTAGGGGCATTGACTTGACTCTTCCCACCTTCCGACCTTTTGCCACATCTTCCAGCGGTGGGAAGGAAGTAAATACTAATAACCACACCAGTCTATACTGGCAGTCAAGACAGACGTACAACCACTTTTGTTCTCTGTTGTATTATACTTTTTTCAATATACTTGTTTTCTCTAAACTCTGAGTTCGTGTTTTCCTTCCGGACCCTTTACAGGCCCATAACAATTATATTAAAATTATTTTTTTTAAATTGTCAATTGGCAAATAACGGGTGACTCTCCAAAAATGCCACCCATGTAATCGGTAATAAAATTCACAATTATTTCTGCAATTCAACCATATTTGATACGCATAAACTTCACTCTATGCTTGATTTATTCACCAAGTTTCAATCATGAATGCCCAACAGTTTTTGTGCTATCTGATCAATGATAAGCCCACCTGGAGACGAAATGCAAAATTGTCAATACATTTGACACACTTCTCTTTTGAGACTTCCCTGATTTTGCCTATGATGGTCTTTTCTCAGTTCACGAATAGTCCCACAGATAACAATCTGGGGAGGTATGGTCCGGTGAATGTGAAGCCCATTCAGGGTCAGACTTCCTACTGATCACCAAAGTGTCTCCACATATTGAATGGGGATAAAACAAAGACTGTTAGACATCCATGACTAAAACTTGGTGGACAAGTCAGGTATAGACTGAAGTTTATTTATCCCAAATTTGGTTGGATTACAGAAAGGATTGTGAATTCCATTAATGATTCCATGGTGCAATATATACTAATTTGTAACTAATGAAAAAGTAGAAGATGGAATCAGACTTTCTGTCACTTCATTAAGTTGGTCAAGTCAACTTTGGAGACAGGATATCTCTGAACAATTAACAAAGTATTCAGATCTTAGGATTTCCAATTTGATGTTTGATCATGAAACCAAATGGGCCTAGGAACAAAGTCTGAAAATTCAGATCTTCTTTTTCTCGCTCGTTGTATTCATATTAGTGTTTTTATATATTGCAAACACCTGCAGGATTTGCATATGTTTGTACCCTGCATATGTCACCAATGAGGTCCATCATCTATTTTGACAATATTTGGACAAGCTTTTCATAAAATCCGTTTAGATATGAAATTGTTTGAATTTAATTTTCTTAACGTTGTAAAAAGTTGAGGCAGATTTTTTAACAGAACAGAGTTACAAAAAACACACACACAAAAACAAAATTTACTTGCCTATAATTGAAATTGGTTTGCGAGCAAACCGTATCCGTCCCCGGAGTCCCATATATTTGCTCCGACAGCCTGCCGACCACAATCTGATGCCATATTCCAGACCAAAAAACACTACAAGTACTATTTCCTGTAATTAAAAAAGAATAAGAAAATAATTTAATTTTTATTTTTTTGTGAAATGTTTGTTTTTTCAAGTCTTCTGTGGAAAAATGTCGGCAAAAGCGTGCTTCTCTTTTCTATTATTTTCTGAAAAGTTAAGTGAGGAAAATTTCTTCAGTATTTTGCATTTTAAACATATTGAATCGTTTGAAAATTCTGAACACTTTTGAATGTTCCTTGATATCATTTTTTTCTAATGAATCACCACTTGTCAAGGCCAAAAAGCCACTCAAGAATAAGAGTTAATGAGATGGATGAATTGTGGGTTTAATAATGAAGAATATTATGAGAAGATTGAAAATGATTAATATAATGAACTATGTTTGATTACTTATGTGATAGTTCATAACAAGTATTTGCTGACATTGGATTTCAAGACGACCATGTTGTAACCTGCAGGGAATCAGTCTCGTGGTAATGTGTTCCCAAAACAGGAAGCCCTTGCAAAGAAGCTCTGTTCAAGGAGGAAGAAAGGAAAGTTCGTTTTTCGTTGTGTTAGCGAATAAAATTTTACTGTGAATGTCTTACAAAGAATAACCAGCTATTAGATCTCAGTCGCACATCTAAAAATGTTTTGCGACTTTCAATGTTTCTAAAACTTACATCTTCAATACCTGCATTATTTTGATTACTAATTACTCGTTTTCGACATTAAATGACCATACTGTAAAACAAAACAAAGTTTTGTTAAACACATTCATTTCCATTGCAATAGTGTTCACAAAGTGTTCATTAAATGTTCATGAACATTAGTTTTTGGACTTCTCAACTAACTTTGTCATCATTATTTGTTGGTTGCCTTCAATGTTGACCTTCAATAAATTTATCTGGTTAAGAATGCAAATGGCGTAGAGCATTTAAAAACAGAATTAGATGAATTCACAAAATGGTAAAAACATAGAATTAAGAGAGCATTTTTGAGTACTGTCAGATGAACTATTTAACATAATTTGATCATTATATTGATATCGTCTAAAGCTTCATTCTGTCTCAAGACAATGGATACCCCCGTCAGATTGTCTGTGTAAGAAGTCTATGTAAAGTGAGAATTTCACAATCTTCAACAACACCTTTTCTGAAACGGCATTGGCAAGAAGACGCCCAAGAGGACCAGAAACAATGTCGGGATGAGCAGACAAAGACTGGTGGTATTTTGGAGTTTTTCTTCTCCTGAACTAATTGCATAACCTAAGCATGGGCTTCTAGTCTACCCTACTATTAACCCACAGCTGGGGAGAGAATATATGGATTCATACCTTTCACGAGGATATTAATGAAAGTGATGTAGTAACCATGACAGTGTTGAATATCTGTTGGGAAAATGTCCTTGCTGATCCCACTTGAAGTGAAATAAACAGAATATTGCATCCCGATGACTATAGCAAGACAGAGATGCCACCTATATGAGCAGAAAAATAACATTCGGTGGCTATAGCAAAACCAGGATGCTACCTGGATGCGTGAAAGAATTGCATCCGATAGCTACAACGAAAATAAAGAAGTCACCTCGATAAAACAAAAAAAAAGGAATACATTTGTTTGCTAAATAAACTATATACAGCTAGTGGGAGGTGTGGCTACAAGAAGTTGCGTATGTGACATGATGGTAAAGGGGTGGCTACATTGGGTTGTGCAGACAACATGCTGGAAGGAGCAAGGGAGTTTGCGGATGTGTGGGGGTTCAAAACTGTAATTTAACGGGTTCAAGTCTTGATCTTAGAGAATCTAAAATTTTATCTCCCATCAATTCGTGCAGAGTTCAAACATCTACGACTTTTTTCAGTTGTCATAATTGCCGTAGTTCGCCTTGGTATCATTCTGATAACCTAGGGGCTGACTTGAACCATGAGACTTTTTGTCTGAATGAGGTATGGTTCGACTCTGTCCTAGATTTATGCTCCCAGGTATTACCTTCTCCTTCAGAATTAGGGTTTAATGCTGATCGCCTGATACATCCCTACTGGGTAATGCCGATGGGTGTGTTCTTGGTTATTTTTTACCCCACCATGGTGACCTCTTAGGGGAGCTGGTTTTCTCCACCTCTCGGCCTTGTGTTACACCTTGCTGCAGTGGAAAGCAAGTAAATACCAACTGAATGCCGTCCATAATGATAAAGAGGAAGAAGACTCGTTTCTATTTCTGAAATGATGTCAATGAAGAGTTCTTATAAAGGGAGATAACTTATAACTTGTAGCATCAAGAAGCAACTGTAAGAGTATAATAGCCACAGTTAAGAGTACATATACTGAGATGACTAGAAATCGCATCATGACATAGAAATTAGGAACTCGCAATTTCTTGAAAATCAACAATAGTGGGGTGAACAATAGGCAATTAACAATTCCCGAATTATCTAACCACCATGAAGCTGTTTGAATGGAGAATGTTGAATTGCTTGTTCCAAACTCTACCTTGGACTCTACAAATCAATCTCTTCCACTACAAACAGAACCCGCACTAGATAATCTGACCATCACCCTTTCCAATGTCCTGGCTATCATAAAAAAATCCTTGACACCTCCAAAGCATGTGGACCAGATCTTATTCCTGCTATAGTAATAAAGAAATGCTCTGCTGAGCTGGCCCGTGTCCTCTCCAAACTCTATACCAAATGCCTTGCAGAACCTTGCTTCCCTCATATTCCATCATATCTGTGAATTCCATACATTGTTTTGTCAAATATGTGTGACATTTTTCAGAGTATAAAATTTCCTTCCTTATTTCTAGAAGAGCGAATCGAAAGGGTAGAGAATTTAAATTTTTTTCGGAAGGCGAGATAATACAAAATGTTTTATTTCTGTTCTTAATTTTCTGAAAATGGATGTCAATGCATTCTATATCTAACTAGCGATAAGGCAAAGTTAGATTTTTTACAAATATTCTCCCAGATAATTGAATTGTACCCAGTGTAAAACTTTTTTCAAATTTTTCTACCTTATGTTTTTATATGATGTTAAAATTACTTAAATAAATCTAATTTATTTCCATTTTAATACCGTTTCTTAATGTATTTTATTACAAAATTGACATAAGTTCAAATATGTTAATAAAATGAACATAAAACTAATATTTTTAATAACAAGTATGTAATTATGTAATTATATATATATATATACGTATATATATATATATACATATATATATATAGTAGTGTAAAATATACTTATGGAAAGTTAGCTACATAGAAACGTTTGTGTTTCATTCTCAAAAGAAATGATCAAGTTATTATTTAGCCTGACGATTTACTTTGGAAATCAAAAACAAACGTTTCTTTGTAGCTAACGTTCCATAAGTATATATTATACTACTACTAAGCCTTACTTATGTATTGGTCACTATTGAAGCAAATACTAAAACTAACAATATATACATAATGTATAATCCTATGATTATATATATGAAACCATAGAAATATTGTGCATATATATACATGCACACACATAAATATTGTGTTTCTAGACAATCCAGTTTCTATACAAAAGTCGTGCATGCAGCTGTTTCAGAAGATTCAGCAAACACTTACAAAACTCATTATATTCATGGCACCATTACTAAAAAACGAATGAAGAATACATCAGAGGTAGACACTATGCAGGTGAGCTAACGTGTTATGTACTTATTGGTATATATATATATATATATATATATATATATATATATATATATATATATATATATATATATATAGGTGTTAAATTTATATATATATATATATATATATATATATATATATATATATATATATATATGTATATATATATATATATATATATATATATATATATATATATATATATATATATAAATTTAAATTACATGCTTTTATATTTTTATGTTTTCCATATTTTTATTTGTCAAATGTGAAGAAATTCATCATTTTTAGCTTAGAAATTCCAACAAAAGCATACATGGGTTTATCGCATCATCATTACGATATCATGATATCATATCATATCATATCATATTATCGTATCTATAAAGAAACATCAGTCGGATTCTCGGAGTTAAATATCTTAAGCATTGCATCCAACAAATCGATACTGGATTCTGCTTAGACAGTCAATTACAGGATTTATTGCTCTTTTTCCTTTACAATGAACACTTAAAATTCCAACTGATTTCATCGATTACATACTATATCCGGCCTGCTATTTCAATTTAGTAGGATACACTTCCAGACATACACTATAATTTGCATTGACTAATTGCTTATGTTCATTAGCCAATGATATTTCTGTGATTGTTTTTAAAAACTAATTTATCAATATTAAAGTATATATTTAAATTTACCCAACAAATTTAGAACAAATTCGATATTAAATTAAATATTTATGTATAATTTACACCTTGAATTGTAATTTTAGAAAATACAAATAGAATAAATCAACTTCATAATTCTATAATGAAATTACTCTTCATTTTTCCATATTTTTACTTGACGGAATTTTTATCAGAAAATGTCGACTTTAATTTCCAATCTCCATCCAGTAATTAACCTTTTCTCCTAATTATTACTTTTTTAATAGAAATTTTAAAGTTCAATTGAATGGTTGCAGCATCGTTTGGTCATTAAATTATTAAAACTTTAATTAAAATTGATAAAAGATAAGTTTTCTTGTCTAAAAAGCGAAAATAAAGTGGGAAAAAATGCAAACAGCTCAATGACAATATCAACAGACAAGTCTGTAGAGAGAAAGCGAGTGAAAAATTTCGTGGCAAGTGCAGGGAGAGGGAAACTGGCTATGTGCTGTCAGTCTTGTGTGCGAACGAAGGGGAGGAAAGCATTATTCTGTTAGATAAGAAACTGAAATGTATTCTGACGAATTTTAATTTTGTAAATAAATATTTTTTAAATAGAAATTTTCAAATTTCGTTTTAGTTTATGCTATTTTTTTATTTCAATAAATATTCGAGTAAATAAAAAAAATAATTCTATGTATAATAAAAGAATTATGTTTTTTGTTAACACGAGAAATAATACACGCACACACATGAAGCTGTCTTATAATTTTATCAGTATATATATTCAAGTTATTCTTTTGCTAATTATAAATTCAGTTTTTTATTCTCGTCTTAGCAAGAACAGATATTTTTGATGCTATTTTCTTTCAGTATCTTCACTTTGTAACTACGCCCATAAATATCTCGCCAAAGTATCAACTCGAAAACAAAGGGAGATAAAAAGTATACATTACCATCCAAAATAATGTTTCATTGGCGAAGTTTGCATACTGTTCGATGGTGGATAATACGCTGAATATCAGGCAAATAAGCACCATCATGAATCTGAAAAGATAAATAAAAGTTTTGTTAAAAGATGAAGAAAATTAAGAAAAAATAGTAAATATGGCTGCCATGTTTAACTATAGAAACGGTAACATATGGGTCAATGTAATGTGTTCTTAAGTTATTTATATGAAATACCCACCGGTGGCATGAAGACAACTCTGATTTTCTCCCTAAATCCGTTCGATGCGTTCCAGACGACTTCTTAAGGAAGTTAAGGCCTATGTTACATATAGTTTATTGGTTAGTTTAGTTATTTGACATAGGAAAGATTTGAAGGTAGATTTCTATTGCTAGTATTGCTAGAGAAATCTTAGTGAAGATAGACATTATGTTAAGTCTTGAAAAATGAGGATGCTTCGACACTATTTCGGGATAGTTCAACCAGAGGTAACTCCAAGATACAGGAATGGATATGCATCGCATGAGTAAATAAAATATAGTTTAATATAAAAATCGCAGTCTCCTTCTTCATGAATATACCAGCTACCCTAGAAAAGAAAAGACACCATCTTCAAGCTGGACCTCAAGACAGACAATGTGGAGACATACAATAATTTTTTAAGAATTGAACTAGTCTATGGACAAATGAACAAATTGATAAAAATAATAAACTCTAATGAAAGTCAATAAAATATCATTTTCCTTGAAAAAAAATTTTTTTTAATTAAAATATAATTTTAAATTATCAATTTGTTTTTTAAACTGTTGAAAAAATTTAGTTGAAGTAGTTTGTGACGTGTATTGAAATGGGAGAAGACGCAATACCTCAAAGTACTGTTCAACGTTTCGTGCTTCAAAATATATAATTTTGATCTTGAGGGTGGGGAGGGAGCACAACAGCCGATCAGTTTCTTTACAACATTAAACCAGTTTCTTCACGAAAATCCATGTCAAACGAGCAGAGAATTGGTGGAACAAATAAATTTGTGGTAACAAAACTATGGTCAATCACCTACATTCAATGAGGAATGTTCAGAAATTTGGTTCATGGTTTTTTTTTTCTTATACTATTGTTTCAACACTTACCAAGACTAAAAGCCACTTGAGGATAAGGGTTAGTGAGATTTTAACTTGGATGATGGAACAGTACTATGAAAAGATTGAGAACTTTGATTAATTCACACAACGACTTGACAGATTAACATTGGACTTGAAAACAACAATGTTGTAGTCTGTAAGGAAAGATTCCTGCGGTAACATGTTCCACAGAGTGGAAGTTCTTAAAAAGAAACTGTTCATTGAAGTTCTGTTTTATTTTAGTTACACAAAGGAAAAAAAGGAGAGTTCTTTGTAGTGTTGGTAGAAACACGAGTTCTTGCTGAGAAGGGAGGAGGGGACTGTAAGTCCATGATAATAAAACATTTAAAAAAAAACTCACGGCGACTTATTCCCCAACTAGGCTCAAGATGGCTTTATGTTGGTGTTTAAGTGAGAACCAATGTTTCGACATGATACAGCTGTAAGTAATGAGGCAGTAAAAATAGTGCGTTTTGGGCAATCAAATAATTGTTTCTTGGTATCTGTTCAAACCTGTTCATATGTCTACCCTTGAGCTCGATTGGTTAAACGTGTAATACAATTAAGCTTATTTTAGTATGAATTGAATGCAAGTGAAGGAGTCAATTATGTGACCACATGAAGTCGTGCATGTTTGATTCCGTGATCTCTTCTCAGGGCTAAAGCTTGATGGAAACCACAAGATCTGACCTCCCACGGCAATTGACCAATCCTATTCATTGTGAAATTTTAAATGAATGGCTAAACGGCAGTCTGACCTTTGTGACCCCGGCTTGTTCGATAGAATGAAAGACTTGATTGAATGAAATTGAAGAAACAATTTGATTTTCTTTTCAAGTTGAAAGGAGAGAAAGAAGTAGCAAGAACACATGGGTTTAAGATACATCCGTTCAAATTACAAATTTATTGATGAAAATCCTTCAGAATGACTCCATAAAAAAATGCCACTTTATTATAAAGACCAATGTGTCCGCCTTTTTGACACATATATAGGGTTTATTTCTCATCTCGTCTGTAGCCATTTACGGTAGCCTCATTGATTAGTGGGGTCGGAATTGGAGTTAAATCTCTACACTGATGATTCCACAAGGATGAAACGTATACATATGTAGATAATATTTAAATGTTTATTATTAAAATAATTATATATATATAGTGAAAAAGGAAAATAAAGATATAAAGTATATCTTTAAAATATAACCTATCATGAAAAGTCAATGCCTGATATACGAGATACAGCAATAATATAAATAAGTAAATGATGAGAATAAAAATTGTGTAAAATACAATATCTATTAATTCTTCAATTCTTCAAAACAAGAGATTTATATAAGAAAATTATTTTATTATTCCTTCCTTAAACCATGACTTTTCAAAGATGTAATATTATTATCAGAAGAGATTTGACAAATAAGTTAGTAAAATAAATTTACTAAATATATATATATATATATATATATATATATATATATATATATATATATATATATGTGTGTATATATATATATATGAGGGTAAAATGCACGATATATCATAAAAATGAAATGCTGTGAAAGACAAGATGTTCGATAGCGGTAAAAACATATGAAAAAGAAGAACGCACAGAAACGTCAATGACTTTTTCCTATGTTTTTACCGTTATAAATCTGACCCCTAATTCACGGAAGCCCCTTACGCCTCAGTGTCAATGTGCCTTGTTTGGGGTGAATTGAAGTAAAAAAAAATTTTAAATCCTCAGCTAAAAAATTAAAAAACTGTTATCATCATCAGGGTCTTTTTATTTCACTCCTGGTGGAGAACCTTTCCCTAGTTTCTTTCCACCTTGTTTTATCCCTGGCTAGGCGTGGCCAAGTAGGACCTAGTTGACTATTGAGGTCGTCTCTCCATCAGATTATTCGCCTTTCTCTAGGTCTTTTCCATTGCCTCGAGGTCCATTCTGTCGCTCTGTCGCTCAAAAACTATAACATGTGTTAATTAAAACTTTGCAATTGATTTCAATACTAAAACCAGTACCCGATACGTGTTAGAATAACTTTCTAAGTGTTTTCAAATGATTTTTTGTGTACTTTGAAATGAAATATGGTCTAGAATAATTATGCTTCCTAGTCTTTCGATGGACATTGTGGCAGAGTAACTCGCAATGGGATTCACTGAGTGGCAGACAATGTAAATAACCACTTATTAAACTAGAAACGCAAACGAATCTATTTATAGTGTAACCTCCAACATACAGCGAGCATGTGAACCACTGACTGCCATGAACGTGAAAGTGTCTTTATTGAGCCTCAGATAACCATTGATTGGTTGTAATGGAGTGTGGTATCTGAGGCTCTATAAAAACAGACATTGGTGGTGATGTATGGAAGTGAAACTTGGCAAGTAAGAGTTGAGGATATGTGTTGCATGGAGAGAAATGATATGAAAATAATATGTTGGATGTGTAATGTGAGTCTTAAAGACAGGCTTAGATCTAATGACCTCAAGGGAAGATTAAATCTGGACAGTATAGGGAGATGTGTGCAGAACTGGAAACTTCGATGGTATAGCCATGTTGAAAGAATGGATGAAAGTTCTTGAGTTAGTAGATGTAGAACAGTTGAAATAGCAGGTTTAGTTCACAGAGGGATACCTAGGAAAACATGCATGTGAGAAAGTGATGAAAATGAATTCGAGAGAAAGAGGGATAAAGACCTGGTCAGAGATAGGTTAGTTTGGAAGTCAATTTCTTAAAGCCGTCCATGCATGTAAAACGGACGTTCAACCGATGATGATGATGATGATGATGATGATGATGATGATGATGATGATGATGATGGAGGTTTGTCATGATGCTGCAAAGGGAACACGACAATCGGTTTTTTCCCTGTGGTTGATATAAGGTGGACACTGAAGAGTTGAGTCAGTCAGGCTGGGAATCGCCGAAAACTTACTGACGGCTATGCTTTTTATTAAAGGTCACTCATTTGTTGAAGGTTTTAAGTTCGGTAAAGGTTATTCGATCGTTGAAAATTACCTAGGAAATGTTGAAAAGGGAAAATTCTAAATGACAATTCTTCATCTTTTCAAACTTTTTTATTTACTAATGAGTGATAGCTTATCAAAGCCAAAAGTCACTCGAGAATATGAGTTTGATAGATTTTCACTTGAATGATGAAGAATATCATGAAAGGATTGAAAATGATGAATAAAATGAACAATTAATTATGAGGATGGGTTAGTACATTTGTTGACATTCGATTTGAAGACGATCATGTTGTAGCCCGCAGGGAAGTAATCCTATGCTAACATGTTCCACAGATGGGAAATTCTTGGAAAGAACTGTTCATGAAAATTCCATTTGATGTTAGGCACATGGAGGGAAAAAATGTTATTTACAATTGTGCTAGGGAGACGAGTTCTTGCTGTAAATGTCTTACAATGAGAAACCAGAAATTGGAGATCAGTCGAGCATCTTCCAATAGAGTAGAAAAAGACTAACAATGTCTCTTCTATGAGAAAAGGGCTGTAGAGAATATTATAAACTGATGGGACCTGTGGAAATTCCACAGTTGTATCCTTTATCTATTGTATATTGCTGTCGTGCATTCTATGGATGTTTCTGGAGCGAACGTAGACCCCACAATATTATTGTATCACCTTTGTTCAACCTGAAACATACTTATCTAAGTACTTTAGTCAGAATATCGGTATGGGGGTCTACTTCCGATACCCTTGTAGGAGTTTGTGACATTTTTCCATGCTATGGATGTCTGGCACGAATGCAGACCCCACAATATTATTGTACCATTTTTGGAAAAAACAGATACTACACATTCATCCTTGCCAGAAAACCAAGAAAGTATTTGAATTTAAGTTTCACATTCGACACAATAGCAACTTCAAAATTACCTTTTTTCATTGCATCTTTAGCGATTTGGCAATTCCATCTTTTAAAAAACAGGTGGAGAGTGATGAACATGAAATTGTCATAGTGTATGGTTATATACAATGTGATTGGAAAGTAACTCCCTATTATTAAGTGCTCGTAATTTATTACTGAAATATAATTTTTACAAGAAATGAATATGATAAGAAAGTGTATAGCATGGAATTTATTCAAAATCCAATCGCCACCAACTTCTAAAGCTGCCTGGAAACTGCATCAACTGATTTCATAAGGAACTTCTTTTTTCTTTTTTCTTTTTCTTTTTTCTTTTTTTTTACTAATGAGTCAACACTTATCAAGTCTAAAACCCCACTCGAAGATTAGGGTCAACAAGATGGATAGATTGACAGATGAATGGTGATGAATACTATGAGAGTATTGAAAACAGAAACCGACCCAGAAAACAGCATTTTTCCCTCAATGTCAAAAACATTGCACATGGAATGTGAGACTAAAAGAAAAACTAATGCATAATTCATAACTATTGCTTCTCCCATTCATTTCTTGTCAGTAATAACTTACAAGTATAATTTACAAGTATAGGGCATTACTTTCCAATCAGCCTGTATTATTATATATAGATGTATTATA
Organism: Sepiola atlantica; assembly: GCA_963556195.1. Classification (NCBI taxonomy): domain Eukaryota; kingdom Metazoa; phylum Mollusca; class Cephalopoda; order Sepiida; family Sepiolidae; genus Sepiola; species Sepiola atlantica. The sequence goes on along the minus strand of OY744538.1, from coordinate 1,035,434 downwards.
TATTATTATATGTAGATGTATTATATATTATTATATGTAGATGTATTATTATATGTAGATGTATTATATATTATTATATGTAGATGTATTATATGTAGATGTATTATATATTATTATATGTAGATGTATTATATATTATTATATGTAGATGTATTATTATATGTAGATGTATTATATATTATTATATGTAGATGTATTATATGTAGATGTATTATATATTATTATACGTAGATGTATTATTATATGTAGATGTATTATATATTATTATATGTAGATGTATTATATATTATTATATGTAGATGTATTATTATATGTAGATGTATTATATATTATTATATGTAGATGTATTATATGTAGATGTATTATATATTATTATATGTAGATGTATTATTATATGTAGATGTATTATATATTATTATATGTAGATGTATTATATATTATTATATGTAGATGTATTATTATATGTAGATGTATTATATATTATTATATGTAGATGTATTATTATATGTAGATGTATTATGTATTATTATATGTATATGTATTATATAGCGTATTATTATATAGATTAATTGTGACATTTTCCTGGGATTTTTTTTCTGGTCGACAAAAAAGCTTGTAGTGCTAAGTGAACCGAAGATTCTGTTTTGTAGACAGAGTAGATAATGCGCTACCGTTAATTGCTTCACAGCGTAATCGCTTTGGTCACATGTTTAAACATAAACATCTGAGGTTTATTTTCTCCTTCATTCCATTAGATGATTGATATTACTGAAACTATATTTCAGCCTAATGGGATCACAGTGTACACGCAGTTGGACATTGGCCGACAAAGACGTTTGAAATGGAGCAATGAAAATAGCTTCTCGATGGATTTCAGATATTTTCCTCGGATCATTTAACTGAATTTGGTAAAAGCCATTAACGATGAGACAAAAATAAAATAACTAAAAATATTATTTTAATAAAAACTATTCAGTCATCATTTTTTTTTCTTCTATTTTTTAAACTTTTTGGTCACCCCAAATACGGCATATTGCTATTGAAGCATAATGGGCTACTGTGATGTGGGCCAGATTTATAAGAGAGAAACGTGAGTGGGGAGTTGGGCAGCAAGATGTTTGTTCGCATAACATTTGAATTTCTGCACGTTGGTATGGTCGAGGAAACAGGGAGCAAGGAGGGAATTCCAAAGACAAGCGGTCTCAGGAAAGAAGCTATCAGAGTAAAAATGTCTTCCGGCATCTAGGGAGCTCTAGTGAAGAGGTGGGATTCTGTTGCCGGTCCGGTGGGTTTGGGGTATTTTCATGGGGGGGGGGACAAGTGAAGTAAATTTATCAGAGCATATTTCGTGGAAGTACTTATAAAACAAGCACAGGGATGTAACACTTCAGCGATGCGACAGGGGATTGAGCTTGGAAGACAATTCGAAACCTATTAGGTTAGAAATTTTTTTGCACCTTGCTCAAGAAAGAGAGGCTAGTGGTTGATGCACCAGCTCAGATGTGGTAACAATACTCTATGCACGGGCGAATGGTGTCTTTATAGAGATTGCTTCAGCTGTAAGATCGTAGGTTATGGGTCAGGCATTCAGTGTTCAAATCCTGGTGAAACTGTTGTGTCACTTTCACTAATACTCGTGAGAAAGATATGAATCCAACTTTTCTCCCTCCAGCTATGGGTGAAATAGTGGAGTCGACTATAAAATTAGGAGGGGTGGAAGATTTATTTTACATGCTTGGACTGCAGACAATTTTGTGAACTTTCATCATCTTGATGTTGTCAGCTGTTGGTATTTATTTAATTCCCACCACAGGAAGATGTGACACAAGATCGGAAAAAATGTGACACAAGATGGAAAAGATATGACACAAGATGGAAAAGATGTGACACAAGATTGAAAAGATGTGACGCAAGATTGAAAAGCTAGTGCACTCTTGCCATCAAAAAACGCCTCAGCAGTCGATCGTCATTTCCCCAGTACGGACGCCTCAGGCGATTAGTAATAAATTGACCCCTTCTCAAAAGACAGGATTGACCTCCTAGAACTACACAGAATCTTACCTCAGCCGACAAAAGCAAGATCACAAAACTAAAAAAAATGGCCTTGACTCTATCGGACTGATTGTCGAGGACGCATTCCCATCGAGTATAAACAATACAAATTTGGGAACTGTTGTTATTTAAGTGATTTCGCCAAAGCTCCGAAAAGCAGCATCTACTGTGTAAACAGGAATATGATAAAATAAACATAGAAATTCGTATTCGTATTACACACATTTAGTCAACCATGTTTCGCCCAGAAGATGAACATAAATATTTTTTACATTCTATACATACAGACTATTTCCAAGTAATGTACTTGTGTTTATAACTTTTTTATTTCTCTTAAACTATCCTGAGGAAGTCTTTTCTTGATGAAGACGAAACGTTGATGACTTTACTGATAATTTAGTTTCTCCTTCTTTCATTCATATATATATATATATATATATATATATATATATATATATATATATATATATATGAACAGGAAAATCGACTTCTCAAATCGGAACTAAACTAAATCAACACACCTCATACATGCATACATCAATCTGCTAATAAGTTTCAGGTATTTAAAATGTCTGGTTAATTCGGAAATAAATTTTTCTTCGAATTCCCATTTCCGTAACTTGTCTGCAATAAAATCAGGAAATTGATGCACTTTGTCACGGACCGAATTAGAAAAGTATTCATAAATCTTATTCCAGAGCGCGTGTACTTTCCACTAGAGGTTGTTGACAGAAGAAATTAAATTCTAAGAAAAGGAAATAGATAACACACAATTATTATGTGGATATCGGCAATCTGTAAGGAATTTCAAACGGAACTCTGCTATCGTTTCGTGAACCATGACCCGGTAGATGTTTTAAGTTAAGTTTGCAAGGACACGCAGCGCAACAGATAAAAGTGGTCAGTTATAATCAGTTTTAAGTGACAGTCTTCTGGAAGATGTTTAATCCTCAGTATGGAAGATACTAAGAATGCAATTATTAATTACGTAAGACTTGTACCCGGTCATGGCTGATAGAATGAAAGCAAGCCTCCCCCATGGATTAAATAAATGTTTCCGTTCAAAATTCTGTGCAGATGCCTGAATTTAACATAAAGATTCAAGAGTTCGACAAGACGCCCCTGAAGAAAGTTGGAAGTTACATCGGCCGAAACATTGTGAGAACAGTAGTCCGAATAATCCAAATAATACAAATCATCAATCCTCATCTAAAAGAATTCCGAAACATCGCACACAATGTCATATTAACTGCTGCTATTTTTATTATTACATTACTATGAGAGTACCCTAACCCTAACTCTAACCCTAACCTTAAATCTGACCCTAATTCTAACCCTAACCCTAACCCTAAATCTAACCTTAACCCTAACCCGTTTCATCAAAAATGACGATTGATGATTTGTACTGTTTGGTTTATTTGGACTATTATCCTCATCTTATTTGTTATATTGACAGCGTTTTGACCGATGTAATCACAGACCTGCTCCCAAAAGTAAATAAAACTAGCTTTTTGTAATATGGAAGTGTGTTCTGAACAACAATGATTGGCGAACAAAAGAAAAATCACATGCGTCAAACGTCTTTAATCACATGTTTGTCCTAATCTGATTGAGTTCTTCCAATTGTTATTAATCTAATCAAGGAAATGCCCTTCTTTTAATCCCAAGCACTTGAACCGTTCTGAAGCCAGACAAGAATTAAGACTTCTACGTTCTTAGAGGAATGGTTTTGTCATATCCTTTTGCTACAAAATCATCACTTCGACTAGGAAATCATCAGAAATTTCATTAGCTGGCATTGAACCATGTCACTCAGACCATCCATGAATGTATTACATATTATCGAATGGCCAAAGTGTCATAATCTTGCATGGAATTGGATTTGACTTGGTATGTTTTATTAATACTCTCTCCACTTCTATACCAGCACAGGTAAGATTTGTTCGTTGAGGGATGCAGTGTCAAAGCCATTCTAATATCCCAATGAGCAACGTTTGGAATTATTTATTGCTTGGAGCCAATGAAATAAGCATTTTATTCCATTATTTCCCGTCTAGTGCTAATGGAATGGATAAAGTAGGAAGTTCACCTTATATTCAGTGCTGGAACGTGCAGTTTGTAGAAAACGTGTTTGTCAAACAGCAATCTCTGCAATCTCTGATCTGACGACTAAATGAATATGAAATATGATAAAAGAAGTTATAAATCCTATTTTATTTTAAACAACCCTAACCCTAACCCTAAATAAAGATGAAGTGATCAGTTGAACTTGAAAATGTGTAAAAATGTTCAGTTTCTTTGATGATATTTCTGTCAAGAGGAAAATCTCTTAATCAACGCCTATATCCACTAGGCCATGTGTACTACTAGCTTTGTTAATAGATCTTCTAGAGTTGAATTCTACCTAGAGATTGTAAGTTCAATCCCTGGTGAAGGAAATTAAGAAAACAATTAGCTGAAAGCACTCTATCCGAGTGAATTAAATAAAGGGTTCGGTTCGCAAATCCCAGAAGGTTATTGTAATGAAATTACCCGTGTGAAGGTAGAGAAGTGATAATACTACTATTACTAATAATAATGAAAATGATACTAATGTTACAAAAGTGGGTTATGCAAATATAGATTAGAGATTGAAATGCAAGTTCTTGGTCTCGTTTGGAATTCAAGGCTGAGTTTGTTTTGACAGTTTGTGATTTAGGTATGTGTAAAATAAACATTTGCTTCTTTTAGAAAAAAATTTGTAAAACAAAAACGTTTTTGATAAATTTGTCCAGCCGATTGAAAAACAGGAGAAGAGCAAAGATTGACACTGGGAAGTAAGGACGTTCTATGCTTTTGGTCTCCTTAGTGGAGTTCCGCCAGGGAGCTCACTGTCTATAAAGAAATGAATGTGGAAGTAAGATAATATCGACTAACATAAGCAATAAAAGTAAACCACATAAAATCTTTTTTGTTTTGAGTAAAATAAAGTTATCGAAATACTTAACGAATTCAGTGGCCAAAGAAAACAAGTGCTGCTTTTCAGTTTTCTGTAACATGGCAACCTTGACGAAGATGTGGCTTCGTGACACATTACTATAATACGTATGTATGTATGTATAACCATTTGAGGAACATTACAGACTTCCATATGTAAAGAAGATAAGGGGCCACAATGTGACAGTTACCAACTATAACAAAAGTCACTCAAAAAAGTCTGGAGAGTAAAACAGGTCAAATTTTGTGAAAATAGAAACGACTAAAATGAGAAAATATGAAATATTCAGCTTGTTTGCTTATCAGTGTATCAAGTTATTCAATGCTGTTGTGAATGCAAGAGTTTTCTATGTTAGCCGGTCAAAATTCAGGATGGGGACATTTTGTCTTCAGCACCGTCCTCTTCCGGAAGACATGCGCACGGGGAACTGTCTTGCCTCAACATCGCCTGCTTGCTCAGAAGTGGTCTTTTTCAAATGAGCTAGCATGGGATTCGGACGTCCGATGAGCTTGCGTTAGACGTTGGTCATTCTGGGACAAGTAGCTTGGTAAAATAGAGGTAAGCAACGCAGAGTTCTCTGAACCTATTTAAGTTTTTACTTTCTTCCAATTTTCTTTGTTTTGTTTCTTAGAACATGTTTGTAAGACTGATTCATTTCCTGTATTTACAGTTTTACGGTGAGAAAAAAGGTGTTACATTCAGCGTTGGCCACATGCCCACATAATAAATACATACGCCTGTACTACTCGTCTTCCGAGATTTTTTGCCCCAGATTTCTTGCTGTTACAGCTGTTATGTGGAGTGAGTGAGTGAAAAAGAAGAAAACTTCTGAACATGTTAATAATTTAACTCTCTCTCTCTCTCTCTCTCTCTCTCTCTCTCTCTCTCTCTCTCTGATTTTTCTTTATTTGTGAATCATTAAATATTGCCAATCATTAAATAACTTTAATTACTTTATCGACTCTGACAGCAATCTTCCAAGTATCAGGAGTGGTTGTGTAGTAAGGATTCAAGGTTGTTGTATGTCCATCTTAAGTGTTTTCGATATTGACCACTTTGAAAAGGAGGTTTTAACTCCGAAATATTAAAAATGTTTGGACACCATACACACTATTGATTGAAGATTAAAATAAAACAGTGAATAAAAAATAAAATAAAATCATTACATTACATATTGTCTCTTTATGTCTATCATCATGTTGTTTCTCACCCAAACATTAATTCAATTTACCCAATGCCCATGAACTTACAATGCATTGTCAAAGCCTTCTAAACCTGAAACCTATCTATACACTACACACAATGCTTTAAGCAAACTACAATACTTCTTATCTCTTAGTGCATTTGATTTATTGTTTTACTTTATTATTTTGACAGAAAAAAGGTACGATTTGATCGATTTGTCATTTATTTATGTATTTTAGTTTTTTATAAATATATATATGTACATAATTTTTTATCATTAAAAGTTGAAATGGGATTATTGCTTAGAATAAGGGATACCCGAAGATCATCATCATCATCATATAACTTTATGAAGCATCAGCATTTTAAACTGTAATCAAATTTAAAACCAGATAAGTGATGCAAGATTTTTCAAAAATTAAACATTTATTATTATTTTTTTATAAAATATTTCGATATACACATGTCCTCCTCAGTGGTTACATTGATGTTTTTTTTCTTCTTTTCATTGTTGAGAATGCAGATCGGCCAACCCGACCCAAGATCACAGAAAGTCCCATTAACATCGGGACTGTCCACCAAAGGGTTTATTTCTTTCGACTCCTCCTTTTGGAGAGGGTGGGTAGATTTATTGCCTCTCGCCTGAGCCTCCGTCCCTTATCTGTAAAAGAATGCTCACGGGACAGACCAGGCTATTCTTTGCAGCCTGATCAGTGTCTTTTTAGTGAGTTGGATTTCCATTATAAATTGGCTTTGCGTCTAACCTTGCCACTTCTGATGTGTGAAAATTGTTTAGCATATCTATTCAAAATGTGGGAGATATTTATGCCCCACTCTGTATAAGTATACAATTGTTCGCAGCTACATCCTTGCCTGGGATGGTAGCATTTCTCAGGGTTTCATTTATGGGTTAGATAGTTCAGCATACGTGGCACACTATAGAGTGGAGATATCAAAGTCTATCACATGGTCAAATCAATGGAGTGAGAGTGACAACGTTGCTTCTGCACTATTCCTTTGTGTGTTCTGGGCCAAGTCTTCTCTGACTTTGTATGCAAATACTGAGCCTTGCCACTTTCGATGTCGAAGGTAAAAACCTGTAATATTGCGGGTTAACGAATAACTGATCAACGAGGAGAACTTCACGCAGACCAGACAATCCTGAGTCACCATCTTTGTGAGCTCGATGTAGAAGTTCGACTCATTTAACAACAATATCAACAGCAGCATCATCATCAACAGCAGCAACAGCCCTAAAGTCCAGCCCCTCTTCAACACAGCAGGGCAGTGGCAACAGGTAGTGTCAAAGAACTTCAGTTCCTTGCCGGGTTACCCAAGGTGCATTCGTCTTGCACCCAGCGGTATTAGTGCTGCAGCTCAGCTAAAAAAAGGGTTCTTGTAAAATCCAAGGGCGTCTGCGTTGAGATCTGGCAGCGTCTGGTCGTTTTGGCCAATGCATCTGTGGGCAATTTATGGCAAGCAAGGATGTTCAGTCAGCTATCGCAATCGTCGAATGAGAATAATAATGTTGTGAAACCTCACGTTATGTCTACACGTTACGATCTTCCTCAACGATTTGGAGAAACCACTGATCCTTGTTGATTTTGGTGTTGGATAACTTGAAATCCTTCAGAACATGAACTGCTCCAAATGTATGAGAGTACCTCGATCAAAAGCAGACGATATCGACATCTCGATGATCGACGTTTCATTCAAGTCCAACTTGATAAACAACATTCACAACACCAACAGCAGCAGCAGCAGGAATTCTTTTCTCTCAGTGACATTTGTCATGTAAAAGTTGACAGTGCTTCAAAATCTTTGCAAGCAGTTTTCATGGAATGGTCAAAAGAAATTGAATCATACCGGCTCAAAAGTCCCCAGTTAAAAAAGGTTCACGCTGGCGATCTCGCGTTCCAGCCACCAATAAAACTGTATGATATCAGCATCAGCAATTGACGATATCATGCAAAAGACAGAAGCATACAGGCAGAAGTATGATTGTCGCTTACTGACCTTCGTGAAACAGTCAACGTCACTTCGACGGACTTCATATGATGATGTATAAATATGTTTGATTATTTCAATTTCTCATCAAACTTGAAATGAGAATTCTTAATAGGAAATGTTTCCAATTTGTTTCATTCCTTTGGCCTTTCCAAATCAATCTATTTCCAGGATTATTTCTGTCATTGGATCATTCACAAGAAGTAAGATTCCAATTAATCATAAGTAAATGAAAAATATATATTCATACACACACACACATACATACATACCGATATGTTGGTATTATGTGTATGTGTGTTCATGTATATATATATATATATATATATATATATATATATATGCAGCATCCTCTCTTGCAGGCAAGTATTGTTGAATATAAGAGACAACTCATGTCTAGATATCCTTTGGTAGATCCTTTCAATAGTCCAGGATCTTAGTTTCAGAGGGGAATTGCCTGATGAATTTATCATAGTTTGGATTTATCTCCCAATTACTTTCAGACCCATCTGGGGAATGAGGTTAATCAGGTACAGACCATGTGTTAGTATTATATTTAGAGCTATAGACATTTTAGAATATTATTACTGATATTAAAATTAATTCTATTAATTAGGTTTTTTATGGAGTTTTTGTTTGTTAGCATTATATTCTAAGATTTTGGTATTTTCTACTAAGAGTTTTTCGGGGACAGGAGTGGTCGTTAGTTAAGTGTTGGGCTATGGCGCTAGTATCAGACAAATTCATCGTCAATCTTCTTGACAAAGTCGTGGTAGTCAAACCTATGTATATGTTTTTTTCTTGGTTTGTCTCTTATATTCAACAATATATATATATATATATATATATATATAACATCATTAGTTATTCAGGGAAAACAATTTCATATATCATCCAAAAACACTTTTATTTGCAAACAATTGTTTCTGCTCATTTCAAGATCAAACATTTTCATGATATACAAAATATCACCGATTTTTCTGAGAAAGCTTCATTAGTGCATCAAAAATGTGACCAGTCAATTAGAAAAAATTGAACTTCATCCAACATTCATTTATCTTTTACATATTTCCGTTTCCTCACAAGTTTTCAAAGTGTATATACTTATTTAACCCCATTTTATCATATAAACGTCCATATTGTAATGCATCCATGTGCATTTCTCCCCTTTTATCGTGATTATATTCCATCGATAAAAATCAACCAAAACATATTTCAAAAATTCACATAGAAGTAATGAATATTTCCGCCAACCTCAAATCATTTGAATTTAAGACCTTTTTTCACAATTTCTTCCTATTTCTTCATTTTTTACTCCTTTCTTCATATTTTACGCATAAAGGCACCCAAAATCTCACTATTTAGTTGTAGTATATAGGGAATATACATGTACACACACACACTACAAATTCTTTTTTCATAGCAAGGGTCGATTGGATAGGGGTAACAGACTCCGACTGATGACAAGGCAGTCGGGTTTCGAATCTCAGTTTAAAGCACTCACTTGTTTAGCCACACTGAAGAGTTGTGATACAACGGACAGCCTGTCTGTGAATTACTATACATAAATATACATAATCATAATAATAATATATATATATATATATCTAAATGAATAAATGTGAAAGCCTTTTTTTCATTTATCACTCCTGTATTACCATCAAAACGGGTAACTGTTATTTAAATCAATAATACAACAGAGTACTTTGAAATCTCATAGAGACGAACAGCCTAAAGATAGAACTTTGAAAGCCAAATTTGCCTATCTATTTTTTTAACAATAAATAATAAATTAATGTTTGGTGTTATTCATTCGTAATTCTTTTGTCTTATTATTCAATATATATGCAATAGTTTTGTCGATATTACCAGTAATTAATTAAAGCGGCTTAATAAAAAAAAACGATAAATTATCAAACCTTTCTTAAAATATTTGCTTATTAATTTTCAGGGAATGTAATTTAAATTAAACAAACTAGAAAGAATATCTATGAGACATAAATACAAGTTCAAAAAAGGGGAATGTGGATTAGCTGCCCCCCCCCCGCGTTTGCGATGCCATATAGGGAAAGGGTGACTGACTGCTTCCGCCCGTTAGTGACCGACGTCAATTTTCTTTTGTTTTTAATAGGCAAAAAAGGCACACACGCACACATACACACACCATCACTCAGGCGAATTGATTTCCCCTTTCTGTTCATATCTATTTATATAAATAAATGTTAATGTTAACATATTTATATGAATAAATGCAAAAGTTTTTGTCTTGCGTTTAGAATAAACTTATGAATGAAATGTTTAATATTTAAAATTTTGGTCTGAAGTTTTTCAAGTAGCGAACTAGAGAGAGAGAGAGAGAGAGAGAGAGAGAGAGAGAGAGAGAAACATTCTCCTATACCATTGACCGAAATACCTTTCTAGCAATCTAGATAAAAAATCTGCTTCGTCAGTAAGATAGATTCGTGTTCTAAAATGATTTTTTTATTTTCAATTGATTTTTAACTTTTTATATTAAATCCGATCAATAGTTTTCGTTTTATTTAATGATATTGTAGAGGGGATCGCAAGAGATAGCCATTTCTCACCCACAAATTCTCCTATTACTACTCGAATCACCGGGTTCAAATATTTAGTAATAGACTATTTCTTCGATGCACCGTTTACTCAGCAGTAAAATAATAACAGCAAAATATACTTTGGTAACGAAATATTACTTCGGTAATAAATAATAAAATGTTATTTAATTTTATTTTAATAATCTTATATACTAATATTATATAATGATTCTTTATTTTTTATTCAATTACACTTCATCCGGCCTATTCAGAAATAAATTATTGTTATACACAAACACGCGTTTATTGCCATTGGTTAAAAAAAAAACAAGTCAATAAAGTACAGCGTTCTAAATTCTTATTTTGACATGTCTTTAAATATCTTTAACATGGCGGACTGCACATGGCCAGGGGAGATTATTCTAAATTCATTAACATTTCTGTTTTCATAACTATATTAGAAGAAAGTTTTTTAAAATACATGAAAAATACTTTGCACTCGCCCCTTTCATATTCAAGAACATCAAACAATAACTGAATCAAGAAAAAAATTCTGTACGTATGAGTGTGTGTTTGTGTGTGTGTGAGAATTATTCTTTTTTTCTAATAGTAATAAATATATTATTCCATTCGAACTTGCTTCGGGGTTGTTTCTTTTAATAATGTGGCAAGTGTTTTGTTCTTCCTTTTAGGAACATTTTTTAACGTACACAAATTTGGACTTCAGACTTGGAAATTTATTTGCGTCCGTGTGGATAATTCTCATCAAAGTTGGTTTGTGGTGGTCGTTTGGTTTTAATGAAATGGCGTTTGTACTTATTTAATTCTTACTTTTATGTTTTTTTACGCACAGTAAATTTATTTTAACACGCACTTTGAATTTTATTTTTTTTTAGTTATTAAATGTAACATATTTCCCCTCCACGCCCCAACCACAGTTTTTTCTTTCTTTTCTGGATTTCATCAATTTTTTAAGCTAAATGAAAGCAAACAGACTCCCGGGCAACTTCGGATAGGATCGGCTAGTATATATATATATATATATATATATATATATATATATATATATATATGTTTATACTTAGGCAGCAAGTCATTATCCAAGCAAGCGTTGTTGAACGTCACGGAACTTTCTTGTTTGTAAATCTTCTTCGTGAGGTTCTCAAATCATCGAGCTATCCTTCTTATTTTAAAAAAACCTAATCCTGAAGACAGCTAAGAAAGTCGAAATCGCTCGAAAGAAAAAAATGGCCGAATTAAGAACAATCGGGGAAATACTCTACGGATTGCCACCTGAAACCAGAAGGATAGCTCGACGGTTTGAGAACCTCACGATATTTACAAACGAGAAAGTTCCGTGACGTTCAACAACGCTTGCTTGGATATATATATATATATATATATATATATATATATATATATATATATATATATATATATATATATATATATATATATATGTTGTTGTTTAAGTTAGTAATTTTATATATCTGACTGACATAAGTATATATTTATATGAGTTCTACAATATTCATTGATTATAATTGCATATATATATATATATATATATATATATATATATATATATGCAATTATAATCAATGAATATTGTAGAACTCATATAAATATATACTTATGTCAGATATATAAAATTACTAACTTAAACAACAACATATATTGCATTGCCAAGTCGTCTATAACTCATTATACACACCGTTGCTGGTACACCGGATGTTGTCATCGTCGTCTCCAATTAATTCTCAAGACACATAAGGCTTACCGCGTTCAACAAGATGCACCTGAAGAAGGTCAGAGGTTACATCGGTCGAAACGTTGTGAAAATAATATCAAAGACGAGAATAGTAGTCTGAATAATTCGAATAATCAATCTTCATCTTAAAACTTCCCAAACATAATTGGTATGAGTTCTCAGTCTGCATTGAATGAGAAAAAGCGTGAAAAGTTGACAGACATGCAGTTGTTATTTATAAACAAAATAGATAAGAGAGCATTATTTCGTTCTTCTTCGTTTTCAATCAATTAATCAAATCAAATCAAATTTATTGGCAAAAATAACACAGTGCAACAAGCCATGTAAAAAGACAGAAGATGTGTACATCTATATACCGTCTGAACGTTTGTCCAAGTTGAATTTAAACATGGATATGGTAAGCATCGTCACTACCTCCGCTGGTAGACTGTTCCAGGGAGAAGAAACACAGACAAAGAAAGCTGCCTTTCTTCTATTAAAACGAAAGTTGCTATGGTACATCTTTTACTGTGTCCTATGGAGACCATGACTTCGCGCTGAGTAAAAAACTCCTCAAAAGGTAGATTTAAATTCCGATTGATTGTGGTTTTTTAGTTTTTTTTTGGTTTTTTTTAATGGAAATCGCTCCAGACAAGGCATGAAGGCACTTGATGTAAGGAGCTAAAAAAATACTACTTGAAGGTCAAAAACTAGCCAACGATAAGTGTTAGATGGATAGATTCCGACTCAGAAAACAGCAATTTTTCCCCATTTATCGTTCATGGAATGTGAGGACTAAAGGACAAAATAAAGGAAGTGAGAGTTACGAGGCTGCTGAAAGTAAACCAAAAGTTCACTTTCTACTCTCTTAAACGATCAGAATCATGTTCCCTGGCATCCTCTTCTGCTCAAGTGAGGGGTATAATCCAAAAATACACCGGCCATGATTCATCCAGCTTCCAGCCACTTTGAACTTTTGACATTTGCAGGCTGACCATGGTTACTGGCAGTTTGTTCCATGGTGCAGTGACCTAAACCAAAAAATAAGTCTTCCAGCGATTCAACCAAAATCGTTTTAGATACAGCTACTCTGAGTTTCCACAAACACATCTCTGCAGAGGTTGTGTGAAGAAGAGGTCACGGGGCACATTATAGTTAGCGCGTATAAAGTTAAAGGCAAAGATGCAGTCGCCACACAGCCACCTACACTTCAGTGAGTACAGGTCGATGGGAGACGTGTTAACCAGGATTAACTCCGTAAAGTTTTTAGATAGCTAGCATTCTTATCTGCACCCACCAGTACAAAAAAGGCAAGTGTCATTTTTAATTTTTCCTTCCCCTAGACGAGTTGCTCTATCAAGACTTGAGAGTCTAGTCAACTTTATTAGAAGAATGATGGATTCCTATTTTTTCCCAAAGGATAATAGTGAAAGTTTATTTACAGCTATGATTGAACTTAAATCGGAAAGCTACGATATTTTATTTTATTATAGAGCGATGTTGAAGCAATTGTTGTTTTAAAAAATGAACTTCTCATCTGTGGAACACATTACCACGGAACTGCTTACCTGCAGACTACCACATAGTCGTCTTCAAATCCAATGTCAACAAATACTTGTCATAGACCGTCCCCATATGTAATCAAACTTTGGTCATTCCGTTAAATAAAAATTAAAAACTAGAATGAATTCACTGCTCGACTGAGCTTCCTCCTTGTAAGACATTCACAGCAAAAACCCGTCTTATTACCCCAACTGCCAAGAACTTTCCTTCCTTCATCCGTGTGCCTTGTATCAAACGGAATTTCGATGAACAGTTTCTTTCCAAGAACTTCCCATCTGTGGAACACATTTCCACGAGACTGCTTCCCTGCAGACTACAACATAGTCGTCTTCTAATCCAATGTTAATAAACACTCCAATAGCTTCTTTCCTCGTGCTGCCGGACTCTGGAACTCCCTCCCTGCTCTCTGTTTCCTTGACTGTACCGATATGCAGAAATTTAAAACTAATGTAAACAGACATCCCGTTACACAGCTCCCAACTTAGGATGATTTCTAAAACTTACACACTAATTTTCAGTAGCCCCTTACGTCTACAGTGGCAGCCTGCCTTGTTTGGGGTGAACTATAATAAAAAAAAAACTTGTCATAAACCGTCCCCATAGCTAATAAAATTTTGTTCATTCCATTCATCATTTTCAATCCTCTCATAATATTCTTCATCATTTCAACTGAAAATCCATCCATCCCATTAACCCTACATCCTCGAGTAGCTTTCGATCTTGATAAACGGTGATTCATTAGTAAAAAAGTAAATGATGAATTCTGCACATATTCTGCACATATTCAGTGCTACACGACAATCTTCATCCCTTCATTTACGTTTTGAAATACAATTTATTTACACGTCGCACGGAGCCCATAAAATCCTATTTAAGGAGAGAAATTTCACCTTCTACGAGAATCTATGGCAATCCTTAATTCGTTAGAGGAAGCCACACAAGTCCATTAATTTAGCACAAAAGCAGTGCCAGATTTCAATTGAACGAAAGGAAAATAGATATCATTGCTCATGCATGATCAACTAAACCAAATCTCAAACCCAAAAGAAACAACTCAATTCATAATCGGCTTCTCATTTCATTAAATACGGCAAGAATTATACATTAATCTTTCTGTGTTATCGCTAAAAAATCATTTGAAAACATGATAAAAAGTTAAAAAAAACAGCTTCAAGATTACGAGGCCATAAATATTTTTTATATTATTACTAGCAAAGCTACCCGGCGCAGCCCTGGAGTATTTTTTAAGGGGTCCATTTGAACGGAAATCTGCTTCTGAAGACAAAGATGGCATCTGAAAGTATTCCTGAAGTTGTTTCTGAAAAGAATAAATTCGAATTACATTTTTTTATTCTTAAGAACACGGTGTCACCGTCTACCAATTTATCTAGCTATTCACAATGAAATATTGAAACATACTCTGGAGTATCTTTTTAAGTGTCCATTTAAATGGAAATTTGCTACTGAGGATAAAGATGAAAATCTGTTCCTAGTCGGATAATGTATTTTCTGAGGGGAATTAAATCGAATTACATTTTATTGTTCTTAAAGAAATGATGCTACAATCAAAAACATTAACTGGCTATTCAGAATGAAATATTGATTTTGTAAGAAGAAAGCGATCGATTGACAGACAGACAGACAGAGAGACAGACCGGCTTTGAAGAAGACACAAAAGAAAGAAGATGAAATAGTCCCAGCCGACTCTGAACATATTCCCCTACTAATTAAAATAATTAAATCTATTAATAATTAGTCTATCATTATTTCAATTAATAATTAGTGTAAATTCATTTCAAGTGTCTGCAGATAAGTTCTGAGAACAAATATGGCGTCCATTTAAATAGAAATTGCTACTGAAGATAAATATGGCACCTGAAAATATTACTAAAGTTGTTTCTGAAAAGAATGTATTCGAACTACATATTTTATTCTTAAGAACACGGTGTCATGTTCCACAAATTTAACTGGCTATTCATAATGAAATATTCCAGTAGACCGACTTTACTTTATTCTATAGAAGAAGAAGAAAAAGATAAAAGAAAAGAAGAATGATGATAATTATCGTGATGATGATGATGATGATGATGATGATGATGATGATGATGATGATGATGATGATGATGATGATGATCCCAGTCGGCTACCAACATATTCAACTATGTATTAATTAAAATAATTAAATCTATTAATAATTAGTATGTATTCATTTCAAGTGTCTACAACTAACTAATGTTACAAAATAGCAGGACTACCTGGTTTTGCTCGTCTATCACATAAAAAAATAATACCAGTTTTAACAATCACATAAAAAACAATACCAGTGTTAACAATCACATAAAAAATAATACCAGTGTTAACAATCACATAAAAAATAATACCAATGTTAACAATCACATAAAAAATAATACCAGTGTTAATATAAGATAATGAAGAGTGGCAAAAATGAATCGTGGACGAGTCCATTGTGGGTGGGACGTCGAGAAAGAAATAAAGGCGACTTGATAACTGTTAAAAAGAAAAAGGTTCGGCAGTGCAAGAAGAACGTGAACAACGACGGTTTCAAAAACGCGAAGAGCCGAAACGCTTGGTGATCGGACTATCGATGTACCGGAAGAATACGAGTTTTGTGTTCGCTGACTAAAAATGTGGAATGAAGGAATCCCCTAACTTGTACTTCACCAAAGCGCTTGTAGAACAATTGCTTCAGTACACGCTTGGATAGACAATGCAGAGCAAATTGCTTTCCAATCGAATGTATATACGAACGAGTTTCAAGCATAAACCAAGTCTGTGACCTCAGCAAGAAAAAGACTTTCATGAGACAAAAGTATGTCAAAAGATTGTTTAATATGTGTGCGTAGCCGGCGTAAACCATCCAGTAATGGCAAATAAAGAAAACCAAAGTTTTTTCATATACGTTCTGATCTTTGTCATTCTTATTGGACCTTAACGGGTACCCTGAAAGAACGGGTAATGCAACATTAACAATCACATAAAAATAATACCAGTGTTAACAATCACATAAAAAATTATATCAATGTTAACAATCACATAAAAAATAATACCAGTGTTAACAATCACATAAAAAATAACACCAGTGTTAACAATCACATAAAAAATAATACCAATGTTAACAATCACATAAAAAAATAATACCAGTGTTAACAATCACATAAAAAAATAATACCAGTGTTAACAATCATATAAAAATAACACCAGTGTTAACAATCACATAAAAAATAATACCAGTGTTAACAATCACATAAAAAATAATACCAGTGTTAACAAGCACATAAAAAATAACACCACTGTTAACAATCACATAAAAAATAATACCAGTGTTAACAATCACATAAAAATAATACCAATGTTAACAATCACATAAAAAATAATACCAGTGTTAACAATCACATAAAAAATAACACCAGTGTTAACAATCACATAAAAATAATACCAGTGTTAACAATCACATAAAAAATAATACCAATGTTAACAATCACATTAAAAAATAATACCAGTGTTAACAATCACATAAAAAATAACACCAGTGTTAACAATCACATAAAAAATAACACCAGTGTTAACAATCACATAAAAATAATACCAGTGTTAACAATCACATAAAAATAATACCAATGTTAACAATCACATAAAAAAATAATACCAGTGTTAACAATTTTCTTTTTATCCAATTGTGAACACAACAAATTTTAACAGGGAAAAGAAAAATAAACACAGAAAGAAATTTCAAATCTTCACTTTTTCTGAAGACGTTCGTTGATCTGAACGAAACTGGTAAATCTCTCGTTTGAATATTTTTTCCTATGTTTAATTGTTTTATTCATTTTTGTCTTTTTCATACATCCTGTCTCCATAGCATTTCATTTTATGATATATCGTGTATTTTATCCTCATATATATATAAATATAAGAAGAAATTCCCCAAACAACAGTTGTGCACCACTTTTATGTCCCCTTACGAAGATTAAAATCAAGACATAATGATACGAAACCTTATGTCTAGAATCCTTATTCCAATTTTGATTACATGATTTTGATTCTAGAAAATGTCTAAAATGTAAGGCTTAAGCTTGAAATCCTGATTTCGTTATTGTCGTTAAAACAATATTGTTGAAAACGTTTTGTAATTTTTTGTTTTTTGGAATCTGCCGTAGGTACTCCTAAATATTTTCGGCGTAAGTTCTTCTAATCTCGTGATCACTGTTGCATAAAAGGGTTCAATAGACATGGTTGTTACCGAGTGAAAAGAACAACCAACATGTTAGTATAAGGAAGAAAGGTTTATTGCCATAGAGAGTACAATAATGGAGAGAGAGAGAGAGGCATTAGTAATATCATTAGTAATATCATTAGTAATATCATAAGAAGACTCTTGTCAATTCGTGCTCATTTTATATAGAGTAATTTCATATAGGAAAAAGGGTGTGTAGGATATTCTATTATAACATATATATATATATATATATATATATATATATATATATATATATATATATATATATATATATTTAATGATACTAGTGCCATCCAGCGACACATTACCACACACAAAATAAACATAATATGAACCGAACTAAGACAAATATTAACAACTAATACTAAGATCATACATAGAAACAACTGCACCAACCGACTTCGAAACACTACACATAAAAAAATTACTACCCACAATTAATAAAATAGCATTCACCACCGGTACTAACGCTCTATCAGTCTTTAACAATTGCGGAAACCAACCCACATAAGCAACGAATGGAGAACAAACATATGGAAGCACAAGACAACAGAACCAGGGAAAATACAACCGCACGAGAGAGGCGCAAGCATAGGCTGACGCCACGAAAATTATGGACAGAGGATCGAGGAGGAAAAGCGCAAACCAGACCTCCACTGGAAGAGCGCGGACAGCTCTGGGACCTTGGGGAGGCTTGTTGCCACTCGGCCCCAGAGGGGACCAATGGCCCTTATCAGCGGGAAATCGGTGATAGGTGGCTGTTGCGATACCGCAAGGTCATAAGCGGTGATGAACGAAAAGAGGTGGAGCATACTGGATGTCTGAGGAGACTTGTTGTCACTCAGACTCCAGGGAATACCACAGGTTGTTGGCAGTGGGCGATCACTGACGATGACCAGTGTGATAACTCCTAGTGAGTAAATAATAATAATAATAATAAAAGTAAAAATTTAAAAAAACATAAATAAACGATTAATACAGGGTGGGCAAAAATAAGGGTCCTATTTTTAAAAATTCATAACTTTTTTATTTATTGATTTTTTTTTTTTTTTTAGAATAAGTAAAGGACCCCTTCCGAAGCAAGCATGAGCCGTATTAGCCCTAAGGAACGTACCCTCATTTAGAAAACATTATTTTTGCTTAAAAAACTCAAAACAGTGTAAAAAACAATACTTTAGTTTTTGTAAGTTTTAAGAAGTGTTTTTCGGCTAAAATTTGTTTTGTTTATTTCAAAAAATCTCGGAAGGGTCAGTCTACACACACATAAAGTTTGGTGAGTTTAACTTTTATTTTGTGGAAGTTATTCAAATTCAAGTTATTCAAATTTAAAGATAGGACCCTTATTTTGGCCCACCCTGTATATATATATATATATATATATATATATATATATATAATCGAAATAATAAAATTATAAAAAATTGGCTCTTATTAACGATAAGCCACAGCCTCCTGAAGACAGTCAAGAGACCGAAAGCGCTCGAGGAATGACCCACGACACAACGTTAAGTGCCATACTCCACCGGTTAACACCTGAGAATAGCAGAATCGCTCGCCGTGTCGAGAGATTGACACAAAAAGATTGTGAAAAGAGAGAACTCTGTGGTCTTCAACGAATATAGATATATAGATATATATATATATATATATATATATATATATATATATATATATATATGACAAAGTGCTGCGACCCTACGAAGGATTTAGGATGATTAAATCATAATTATAGTTCACACGAGTTTATGTGAGAATAAAGTTTTAGTGAAAAGAGATTGTTTAGATTGCCTAGTAACACGTTGTTTATGCTGCAATTGAGAGGTCAAGGAGTCAGCTCGAATGTTACTGCTGTCAGAAAGTGAAAGATATCAAACTAAAGAAAAGTGGATGCAAAAAAAAATCCGGCACACGCGAAAATGAGGCAGAGTGATTGACACGAGAAGTTCAGCCCCTAAGGTGTGTCGAAGTAAACCAGCAACCAATCAGATTGCATGCTGGTTGAGGTAAGTAGATTTCCTCCGAGCGATGCCATGTGATCTTGCCTGGGTATATAAAGCGATGCAGGGTGTGAATTTAACAGTGAGAGTTCAATAAAGTCAATGTGGAAGTTGGGAGAGCTGTGTGCTAATTTGGTAAAAAAAAAAACGGCGAAACAAAAATGAAAGTAAAATGACTCCCGGATAACGTCGGATCGATAGAGCTAGTAGATAAGTAATGTTCGTTTTTGGTTTAAATAAACAAGTGGATGATTTTTTTCTTGTAATTCTTCTCATTAAAACTAAAAGAAAAGGCAAAACTAATTTTTAATTAGCAATTAACAGCCCTTGACTTCACTTGTTTGGGAATAGTTTTCTTTTTATGAATGCATTTGTCACTAATCGATCGAACCTTTTTGATTGTTTTTATTTTTACATTAAAGAATTCCTGCTACCATGCAAGAGAAATGAGCGTGCGGACAAGTCTAGCATTATTTTGTTTATTTCGGTTATCAAAAGGCAAAGGAAAACAGGAAAGCTGCATTGTAATTAGTAGTAAATAATATCAAAGATAAGCAGACAAACGTATAGAAAAAGATACAAAAGACAGAGATTAATGATATATGTATTGAAATTATAATACAAGAAATGTCAGTGCTGTTACTTACGTGTTATGATTCTACTTTGGTATGATATCTAGATTTTGTTATGCGATCTACAGCTCATATTGCAAGGCAATCACCCCATGTAATTGGTTTTGAAAGAATGTGTTGTTACTTAGACTTGAACCCTAACTCTAAGGTTCAGAGAAGAGACCGGGCCACATTTCAGCCAATTATTCAACAGAAAAATCGCTTAAAGCTTACATTATTACACATTTCACCATTTTCCAAACTATTTTCGCTATCAGATAAACAATTACATTTCTTTTTACATAAATATTAGTATATATATTTCTTAAAATTACTTGATCATCGTACTGGTAGGTAAACATTTTTCATTTATAACAACAAATATTTAAAGTACTGTGTTACTCTAATGATGTAAACGGACATGATTGCAAATTGCCGAGTAATACTTTCTTCTCTTTAGTTCTACATAAAAATATTTGGTGCCGCTTTGGCTTGTTACTTAGGAATCTTGTATCTACTTTGGTATGATATCTACACTTTGTTATGCGATCTACACCTCAACACGATCAACACAGTGCAAGAGCAACAAAAGCACTTCTAATTGGTTTCAAAAGAATGTGTGGTTATCGAGCCTGGAATCTTAACCATAACCCATAATCCTAACCCTAACCCTAACCCTTAATCTTAACCCTAATGTTCAAAGTAGTGACCGTGTGACACTTCAGTCAATTGATAAACGAGAAGTCACAGAAAGCTCAGTAATCCATTTTGACGAATGGAGAGCTTACGGTTATTTAAACCAACTAAATTTTTGTAATTTCTCTGTAAATCATCAGCAAACTTTCCTTGATCTGAACAACGGAGCACAACATACACAAGGAATTGAAAAGTCATAGCTTGACGCAAAGATTCGTATATTGGAAAAAATAAGAGGCGTATTGTGTTTATACTTTTCCCCTGTGGATATCAAGCCAAAGTAAGATCCGTACGGTGTAGATATTTTTTTCCTTGTGGATATCAAGCCAAAGTAGCACCCATACGGTGTAGATATTTTTTCCTTGTGGGATATCAAACCAAAGTAGCATCTGTACAGTGTAGATGTGTTTTCCTTGTGGATATCAAGCCAAAGTTGGAACTATACAGTGTAGATATTTTTCCTTGTGGATATCAATCCAAAGTAGCACCGAAATGTCTTGCAAACAAAGTATGTTTTCAGTTTAAGTGAAGGGCTTACGTTTTGGCTAGCCTGTTTGGAGTTCAGGGGATTGAAAGCTGGTGGTGGAGTTTCTTTCAGGCTTGGTTTGTCTTGAAGTGATTCTACATTCCTCTCCCTTTTTATTATTATGATTAGCTCCTTACTTCAAGTGGCTTTATGTTTTGTCTGAATCAACTTCCATAAAAAATTAAAAGACCATCTGATTTTGCCCGTTTAAGTATGACAGTATTTTCGAAAGAACTGATACTGTGTAAGGATGACAGCATTTGCAAAATTTGAAGGTTCTTTTTGCAAATACCTGCGTTTTGTGTGAATAAATCAAAACTAATTGAAGAGAGGATGAGAATTAGGCTTTTCCTCCTTTTTCAATTAAGCCTTGTTTAATTGTCTCCCCAAAAGTGTCAACTTAGACATAAGGTCAACATAAGAATTCAATTAGATCAATTCAGCATTATGTGTTCTATATGTGTGATGTGACTAATTTTGGCGATTTCTTATTCTAACTGTTCCACCGGCCGTTCTTACACAGGAGAAACTGCACCGGTTATCACTATAAATAGTGCGAGTCACCAGAGACACAGAGAAGACAAAGCACAGACTTGTAACTGTCTAGCCAAGTGCTAGTCACTTTCTTACTTTGTTAATACACTTGTTAAACCAACCCTCGACTTGACTTCCTTTATTTATTATTTACTGTTGGACAACTTCACAACACTAACTCTCCATATTTTTAACAATCTTTGTTCAATTTCTTTCGACTCATCCTTATCTAGAATAATATTTTAGTTTTCATATAGTTTTGCCACCTCTAAAAATAATGACGCGAAAAAAATTAGCGACAAATTTATTAAAAAAGAAAGAAGTTAATTAAAAATATTAAAATATCTTCATACTTTTTTCTTTTAAATTTTTATTAAGTAACAATTCCTAAATTTATATGTATAAAAGAAAAATCAGATTTATTGCTGCACAACGTACAGACAATAAACCCTTCACCTTTTTTTAAAGGACGAGGTAATGCCTGGGAGGATAACCTCATGAGACAGAACAGATACCACGCTTTGAATTAAAAAATATAATTCATTTACAAATTAAGCGCAATGCTATCAAAAGTGTGTGAAGTTAGAGGTTCGTTGGTCATCCTCTGTCTGTCCTACTCTTAAATAGACGCATCTTGACCCTTTCGTCCGAGCACTATTCCTTGCATTCTTTCATTATTTGACTTTCACTTTCACTTCACCCGTCACCACAATACCGCATTTACTGTATGGACTACTGAAAGTAAGAATATCCCCAATGGTTTTAAATTAATTTTATTTACAAAAGGTATTCACAATTTTATAGGAAAACAGATGGAGAGTGAGGCAACACATACACACCCAAAAAGAAAGAAAAAACCCCAAGAAACAACACTTTGATCCTAGTCCAAAGGCCGGTTAAATGTAATTTATAAATGAGTTCTGAATTTGATTATATCGTTCAAATCCATTTACCAGTATGATGTTAACATTGAAATGACATGTCAACACAGACCTCAATCGGAAATCGGAGCTGGGGGGGTTAAAACTATTTGTCCAATGGGTAGCAGTGGCTATGCCAGGAAAAAGCGATAAGCACACAATTTCCTGCCTCCATGTTATGATTCTGCCAATGAAACGATGCTCGTTTCTATTAATCATTCCGCAGATCCACTGGATGTGTTTCCTTAGTTTCCTGTTTTGTCAAGAATAATGGCATCGAACAATGTCATCGACTGATGTAACTTTGTTCGTTTTAATTATTACAGGCGAAAGTCTCAGAATATTGTAAGACGAACGTCGATGCATTCGACACCAGGGTTTGAAACGAATGGTTCACGTTTTAAAATGGCTGAAAAACCTGGGTAATAGATTTAAACTATAATCTCTAAAATGACACCCTTTACATCCTTAGATAAAACTTTGATAGATAGTAAAAAAGGAGGAGCCCAAAGTTGTGACTGTGATGCAACAGGGGGCAAGTCGAACAGACAGACATCAGGAGGAAATATAGATGACAGGAGAGCAGAGATGACTGCGAGCCAGTGGTTAACGCATCCGTCTCTATTATGTTCTCTCTCTCGTCTTCTCTACTATCTGTGAAATACATTACCATGGTACTGCTTCCCTTTAGATTACAACATGGTCGTCTTCAAGTCCAATATCAACAAATACCTGTCATGAACTGTCCCCACATGTAATCAAACTGTGTTTATTTCATTCATTATTTTTAATCCTTTCATAATATTCATCATCATTTAACTAACAATCTATCCATCTTGTTAACCTTTATCCTCGAGTAGTTGTTTACCTTGATAATTGGTGACTTATTAGTAAAAAAAGTATGAAAATTGATTGTTACATCCCTTCTGTTTTCATTTCAATAATTTAGGAGTCTTGTGACCTGCCTACATTGGGTAATAGATTTTCACTATAATCTCCACAACTACATCCTTCACGGAAACTGGTTCATGTTCGATAGAAGTACCTATTTGATAGAGAGGTGTGGAATGGTAATCGATAGAAATCTGTGATTGTGATGCAATACGAGAAAGAGACATGGCTGGTAAACAAAGACGACTGTTGGCCAGCCGTTAATCCGACTCTAGGTATGAGAGATTCACTCTCTCTATCACACACACTCTCTCTCTCTCTCCTTCTCTATTATCCATGGTACAGATTACCACGGGACTGCTTTCTGCAGACTACAAAATGGTTGTCTTCAAATCCAACATCAGTGAATACATGTTGAGCTGTCCTCTTAAGAAATCGAACTTTTTCAAGTTCGTTCATCGTTTTTGATCCTCTCATAATATTGTACATAATTAAACTGACAATCTTATTAACCTTTATCCGCGAGTGGCTTTCAGCCTTTGTAAGTGGTAATTCATTAGCATAAAAATAAAAAATAAAAATAAATGTATCCGTATATAAATTTAAATAAAAACTATACATATGTAAAATCAAAATATCATCACTTCTGAAAAATAAAAAAGCATAAACGATAAAGATATGTTTATGAAAAGGAGTACAAAGAGAATTAAAAATGGCTCTAAGTACAAATGGTACCTGCTCTTGTACTGGACCAAAAACAGACAGTGGGATCCACAGAGTTATGTGTAGAGTAACGAACACGTGACCAGCAGAGTAATGAACAAAGTTATAGACAATGCCACAAACCTTAGTAGAGAATTTTCATGTGTATCACCAAAAATATTTCTGTTTTTTTTTTATAAGGGTGTCCGACAGACACCTGTCCATTTCCTTTCTCTACAAGACCAAAGTTCTGGAGACATGAGAAGGTTTCCTATAAACCTCACCCGCCCCATATTTACCCCAGTATGTAACACTTCATCGCAGAGCAATTTAGTTGGTAAAATGTGTTATTCCAGTATAATGTATTCTTTACAGAGGTTGGTTTCATACCAACAATAGCACTGCTTCTTTTTTTCTATTTTGATCGCAAAAACAGCTGACATGATTTAATTAGTTCTTTATATGGATCGTATGCACAGGTGATAAAACGATTATATATATATATATATATATATATATATATATATATATATATATATTAGCCTGACGATTCTCTACGGAGATGAAATGCAGATGTCTCTCTGTAGCTTAATTGCCATAAATATATTTTCATAACTTACTACCTTGCTCTACTCACGTATTGAGCACTGTTGAAGTAAATACTGAAAATCGATATATAATATATTATATCTCTTTATAACATTATATGTGAATACATGAAATAATAATTATATATATATATATATATATATATATATATATATAATCCAGGTAGGGTAAAAATCTACAGGGTTTTAAATAATTGATCACATGACTATTATTTCTCCTTTTTTTTGCTTAGCTCTATTCTTCCTGGATTTCATCGACCGGGTTGGATCACAAAAAAACCTTCTGCCTGATGAGACCTCAGCTCTTGATAGCTGTAGATCGATAACATCGACATGCCAGTGTAGCAGACTTTGTACATGTTTGAATAAAAACATTCACTATATATATATATATATATATATATATATATATATATATATATATATATATATATATATAGTACACATATTGTATTAGTTTCTGTAGATGTAAATCCGTTGAAACTCCAGTGTTTATAAAAAGTGCTCAATAACAAGTAGAGCTGTTCTTAAGTATAATTTTTTATTTATACAAACATTATTGGTTACATATGTGCATACATGTTTCGGTTGTACTCTTCACAGAGATTCAACCTCTTCAGACCAAAGAAGACAGTATGCACATATGTAACCAATAATGTTTGTATAAATAAAAATTTATACTATATATATTAGTATGATTTTTTATTTATACAAATATTATGGCTACATATGAGCATACAATTCCACTTACCGCTGTGGGAGGGAGATGAATACAAAAAAAGAAAGGATATTCGGTTATAAATTTGCACATTTTTAGTTTCCAGAAATAGAAGAGTCCATTCTCTCGTTGGCTAGTAATGTTTCAGGGGAGATAACTTTGATCTGATTCAAGGGATATCAGTCTCTGATAAGTCTGAGCCAAGAAGGTGATAAATTATGTTCCAAATGTTTTTTCACAAGCAAGCATTGCGCTTTCTTGATCGCAGATTAAAAAATAATTTTTATAAACAGAAACTCAACAGTCCGTAAAGTGCGATGTATGCCTGTGAAAAAAACAAAAACTTACACCTTTTTAAAGCGATTTCTATAACATGTTTCCACATGGGTACGCTTCGAAAACACAAATGAAGTACTAGTTGTCCGGAAGAGATGCTGTATGCTGATAATTTAATACTTGCATGTGAAACAATGGAAGGTCTATATGCTAAGTTGAAGACTTGAGGGATGCTATTGAAAGTAAAGGTCTGAGAGTGAACGTTACCAAGACCAAAGTGATGATCACCGGTTGTAGTGTTGGAAATACCAAAGAAAGAAGAACGTTCCTTTGCTCAGTTTGTGAAAAAGGAATCATCGAGTGCAATTTAATTATTGTGGTAAGCATTGGGTATAAAACTATCTGATAGATTTATTTTTCTTCAAAAACGAATTTTTTTTTTAGTCAGAGTGATACATACCACGACAAACACTTATATACACCCAGTAAGGCTATAAAGTAAACGCGAAGTAGGGTTCAAAAGTTTGTCTGTGTAATTGTACACTTTCATCGTACAGAAGATCAACCGGGGAATTCTCCCCATCCGTGTCTCGTGGATATTCGTTTTTGTTCGAGTTGTAGGAGTAAGAGGGAAATAGTTATTATTATTCTTTCTCCTCTATTGTGTGATGTAATAACTATGATTTAAATCTTATAAAAACATTTTGATCAATTGTTAGAATCAAGTTAGTCGGTCTGTCACACTTAATTTTGAAATAGTAATTAAATGCACAGATTGAATGGACGCATCTTACAAATATCTGTTCATGTTATCAGCTCATTTCAATGGAAACTATTTTATTGACAAACGTCCTCCACCAATGTCAAGACTGTCAACAATGAAAAGATGTTGTGAGTGTTTTTCCAATGAAATGAAATTGTGTCATGTCAAATGAGCTGCTAATTTGATTGACTTTTGACATTTCACTTGCAAAACTCCATTGATTTTCTTTGCATCTTGTTTTAATAAAGAGCGTTGTTCATATAAAGCCTGAAATAATGAAGAATGACGCCGGAAAAGGTTATTGTGGATGGGTAGGTGGGTGTGGGTGCCCTGTCATAATCTTTCTCCTATCACACCTGAACATGTCTGATGAGACAAGGATGGATCAGTTTTGAACATTTTGATAAAAAGATTTGCTTTAGTTTGTTTGTTTTTCAGTATGTCGCCCCTTCTTCGTCTTCTTCTTCTTCTTCTTCTTCTTCTTCTTCTTCTTCTTCTTCCCTTTATTATTATTGTTCATACTCACTAGTGATTGCTCACCGACAACAATCAGTGGTATTTCCTTGAGTCTGAGTGATAAGAAGCCTCCCCAGATTTCCAGTATTCTTCACCTCCTATCTGATAACCACCTTGCAGTATCGCAACAGCCTCTTACCATTGATTTCTCACTGGTAAGGACCATTGGTCTTCTCTGTTATTTATTATTATTATTATTATTATTATTATTATTATTATTATTATTATTATTTACGGACTGTAAGCGATGGAAGACTAACTTGTTAAGTTAAAGACTTGGAGGAATGCTATGGAAAGTAAAGGTCTGAGAGTGAATGTTACCAAGACCAGATTGATGATCAGTGTTTATAATGTTGGAAAGCTCCCATAAAGAGGAAAGTTCCCCTGTTCAGTTTGTGAAATTCAATCTTCTGTAGCACTTGAAAGCATTGGGTACACCAGAAGTGCAGTGGAATTACTGGTAGGTTGAAAGAGGATAACCAGTGTAAGAAAATGCAGACAGTTGAGAACTCAGATGTGGACAAAGTATATCTGGATTGTGAAGCTATTGATGATGATGATGATGATGATGATGATGATGATGATGATGATGATGATGATGATGATGGTGGTGGTGGTGGTGGTAGGGGTGGTGGTGGTGGTGGAAAAAGAACTAGTCATTTCTTCTTCTATAATATTGATCCTGACATATATTTATTATTTCAAAAGAAATATTATACAGATTAATATAGAAAGCATCGTGGAATTTCCACGGGTCCCACTAGTTATTAATTTACTCATTCAGTGTTCTCACACATGTTTTTAGCAGTGATCACTCACCAGATCAACAGACGGTGTTATGAGTGACAACAAGTCTCTCCGGCTTTCCGGTACTCTTTGCTTCATTTGATACCTGTTGCAAACCATTTTGTGCTCTCACAACAGTTGTGTATCATTGATTTTTTAGTGATAACGGCTGTTGGCTTTCTCTGAAATTTTAGCGAAAATATGCCTCCCCATTATTCCAATGCTCTCTGTGCACTTCCAGTCGAGATCTGGCTGGTGCTTTCCCTCCTCAGTCTCTTCATTCGCTTGATTCTTCAAGAACATTTTGTGTCATACCAACCAATGCTGTGTCCAACTTCCCCGCCAGACTTGAGGTGCGCCTTTTATATACGTCCGTATTATTTGATGGTCTACCAGAAAGAAGGGCCACCGTGGACAATTCTTGCTATGATATCACTCACAAGATCTCGTCTCCCTATTTCATACCTTACCTACATATTTTGCAATTTTTATAACATTTAACAAATGTCAATACATTATTGGTAAAATAATGCAATATAGTTTACAGTGAATGAAAAACAAGTGAGTATTTGTACTTTTAATTTTTCAAATTAGAATGTATTTATTTTTGTATGAAGTAAATGATTTTTGGATGTTTTAATACAGAAAATGTGATTCTGACACCCAGTCAATTTGAAAATATGTGTTTTGCTTAAGTTTGGGAATGCGTTTGAATAACGTCAGATATGGTGCAATGCTAAACTCGTTCCTTTCAGCAGCCAGCATAAAGTGTCAAATCTATACTTTTATTGCCATTCAATGATATGTGAATTTGTGAAGCCCATTCAAAATCACACCTCCTACTGATGAGACGATTACCAAAGTGCCTCTGCAGTCATTTCAATGAGTTATTTGAAGTGTGGGGAATTGCAACGTCACCAGAAGATTATCTGCAAATGTCACTGCACTCTATAAGTGCACTGCATGGGTGGCAATATAAAAACATGGGATCATTGGTCCGTACTGGTTTGAAGATTAGAATGAACGGTCAGTCATGATCAGTACTGGACGCTACCTAGTAGTTCGTAAGAAGTTTGGGGCAGCCTTAGGTAAACGAAAAGGTATTGTGAGGAATGAACAATGGTTTCAACAGGATGGGGCAGCTCTTCGCGCTTCACATGACTTGTTGAGAGAGTGTGTCAGAGTCATTGATAATTTTGTTCACGTCTAAGTGTGCACATTTGGAGAATATTATCGAATGACGATAAAGCAAAGACCGTTGGACATTCGTAACTGAAACCTGGTGGACAAGTCAGACATAGAATGAAGTTTATTTGTACCAAATATGGTTGGATTGCAGAAATGATTGTTAATTTTATTAACGATTCCAAGGTTGTTTTTTGGAGGGGGGGGGGGGGCTCACCCTGTGCAATAAAAAATCACTGTATACAATGTAACTCCTTTTGTTGATTATTGCCCTATCAGTGTAATCCCAACTCTTGTCACCACAACATGTCTGATGAAGGCATAAAATACATTTTTATTTAGAATCAGTGCTACTGGACTCAGTTTAAATTTATCCATAGTGTGTGTGTGTGTGTGGGGGGGGGGGGCACTTTTAAAGCAACAGATCTTTTATAGATGCGTCCACACATCTTTTCTGCCACATTTAAGTTTGAAATAGCATTTTAGTTGGTCTGTCACACTTAAGTTTGAAATAGCATTTTCGTTGGTCTGTCACGCTTAAATTCTAAATAGCATTTTCGTTGGTCTGTCACACTTCAGTTTGAAATAGCATTTTCGTTGGTCTGTCACACTTAAGTTTGAAATAGCATTTTCGTTGGTCTGTCACACTTAAATTTGAAACAGCATTTTCGTTGGTCTGTCACACTTAAATTTGAAACAGCATTTTCGTTGGTCTGTCACACGTAAGTTTGAAATAGCATTTTCGTTGGTCTGTCACACTTAAGTATGAAATAGCATTTTCGTTGGTCTGTCACACTTAAGTATGAAATAGCATTTTCGTTGGTCTGTCACACTTAAGTTTGAAATAGCATTTTCGTTGGTCTGTCACACTTAAGTTTGAAATAGCATTTTCGTTGGTCTGTCACACTTAAGTATGACATAGCATTTTCATCGCTAAACGTGCCGATTTTAATAAGAGACGCATCTTAAAAAAATCCCTTCCTTTGTTTCTGCCAAAAAAGTGGAAATGGATTCCAATGTTATAAATTTAATTTGATAGTTTGGAAAGATCAAAGACGTGGAATCGTTTTGCTTTGATATAATGATCTTTGATGCAAAGAGATGAACCGAATGAATGTTAACAGGAAGGTGTCATTCTCGAATTTCAAATCAGAAAAAACAAAGACGAATAAGATGATAAAGAAAGCAACTATTTTAACAATTATTTTATTTATTTCATTTTTTTTATAGTTTTTACAAATATTATGTTTCAGGAATTTTAAGATGAAGATTGATAATTTGTATTATGTGTATTGTTAGAACTACTATTCTCATTTTCGTTGTTATTTCCCCAACGTTTCAGCCGCTGTTATCCCCGAACTTATTCAGGTGCATCTTTTCGAACCCTGGAATCCTTACATAAAATTCGAGAATTTATACATAATTTCAAACACTTTTTAATTGTTTTCACAGATGTTTTTTTTACCAAGGTTCCAATGAGGGTAATTCTTTTTCCAATCGAGCATTGGGTTTTCTGGAAATTCTTCTAAAATCTACTATTAGTGTTAAATATTGGGCGAGTAAACCCACTATCTAAATTGGTTAGTTGAAAATAACAGGAAAACTGGCTGAAAAGGTCAGTTTTTACTCGCCTGTGGGAATTAATAGAAACGGATGTAACGTCATATGGTTCAGAGGGAGAGGAAGTGAGAGAAGTCAGCAGTTCTTTGGGAACACTAGAAATGTGAACATGTCGTTTTAAAAATGCACTGATAAAAACTATGATTAAACAGTGATTATCGATCGCACTCTGTCTCCCCTCCCCCATACATTCGTCTGTGATTTGGAACGAAGATCAATGCGAATAACCTTCCTCTGTCTTTCAACAAGTTTTGTATTGGTGTTTTTGAGGTATGAAAGAACATTTTTGCAGATTACATTCACTCAGTCTGGAAAGATCGCAGAAAGGGCACGTACAGGAGCAAGCAGCTAACAATGGTTTATTATTGTTATAAGGTTATGAACTTTCATTTATGTATGGCACAAGGTTGAAACCTAACATAAGAACAACTGAGTGTTTAACTGTTCAGAATAATGGACAGAAAGATGTTTGGAACTTTTGCACTTTTTTTGCTATTTAAAATAACAAATATAAATATTGCATTTTTTTGCTTTTGTTTTATAATATGTAAAGACCACTTTTTGTGCCCGGACAGCGTCGAGTGTCACCTCTTCTAATGTCTGATGCTTTTCATTTCCTCGTGAAAGAATGTCCAACATTTGTTGGCTCACATGAAACAAATCATTAAATTAGATTACAAGGTCGCTGCGTAAGAGTTTGTAATTTAATAAGTTGGAAGGCAAGTAATTTGATAGAAATAGAAGGAAAGATATACCAATGATTCGAAGAGATCCTCCTCCTCCTCCCCCTCCTCCTCCTCCTCATCCTCATCATCATCATCTTCATCATCGATTTAATGCCCGTTTTACATGGCGCCACATGTTGGATGGCTTTTAGAAATTGATTTTCAAACTAACCTATCTTTTTCTCTCAAGTCCATTAATATCACTTCCTCCATGTTTTTCTTGGCCCTTCCTTGCTAACTGACCCTGCTACCTAAATTGTTCTACATCTATATTGACCCAGGAACTCTCATCCATCTTTTCAACATGGCCATACCATCAAAGTTTGAATTTTTAAAATATTTTCTCTATCTCTCAGTCTGTCTATTTTGCCATTTTATTTCTTTACGAAATTCTAGTATACTATTCTGTTCAGCGTACGTTGACTGACATCATAACCAAATCCTAACACTATTATGTTTTTAAAATTCCCAAAACAATTCTTTAAAAAAAGGATTCACCTTTTTATTTTATTGTTTCATGTCTCTTCTTCTTCCTCGGGAAACTAACCTACGTCTCTTGCGCCTGTCATGTTACAAATGCATATACGGTGATTAGCAGGCGAGTCTGAGTTACAATCAAATAAAGCAACATTTCATTTCTATATTTAATGTCAATCTTGAATGTATGTTTTTGCATATGGAAATCTCAGTTTACTAAAAGACTGATTGGTGGCATTGCCCGCGAGACAATAAGCACGACTTGTGAATGCTTTAAACAGCGAAAGACAGAAGGTTGTCTTCAATGAATCACTTACAAGAGGAGATTCTACAAATTACATTGAATAAATAAGTTTTTAAAAATTTACTAGCCATTTGAGGATAAGGGTTAATGAGATGGAGAGATTGTCGATAGAATGATGAAGAATATTATGAGAGGATTTAAAATGGTGAATTTATGAGGATGGTTTATGACAAGTATTTATTGACATTAAATTTGAAGACAACCATGTAGCCTGCACGGAAGTAGTCCTATGATAACGTGTTCCACAGATGGGAAGTTTTTGAAAAAGAAAATTCCGTTTGATGTTAGGCATCCGAATGAAGAAAGCAAAGTTTTGTTTGTACATTGATTTACTTTGAAGATGTATACTTTTCAAATAAATAATATGTGAATGATAGATTCTATTTAACTCATAACCCTAACTGTAATTATATTTTTCTTTCTCCTGATTTCCTCGTGTCCGTACTCCTTATCGCAACAAAATGTTACCACGGTCTTGCTCTGCCAAATGATATCTCTCCGAACAGTCTTTCATCCAGCGCACACACCAACGTAGTCACCAACTCAAATCACCAACTCATAGTCGCCCACTACCTTCAAAACATTCCTCTTTTATTGCCAGTGACATTGCACTCATGCAAATGAGTATGCAAATGAGCAGTGAGCTCTTCTGCCAGAGAGATCAGGAAGTAATGGGAGGTCTTTGCTATAACTAGCCAGGTTCTGTTTCTTTATGAATCCATTCCTGGCTGGGGTAAGTCATACTTTGCTAACCACACTAACCCTAACCTTTAGGTGGGAACCTGACAGGTGAGAGTGGACCTGTAACTACTGAAAACTAATAATTGACTCCACACACTCCAAAGCTTCTAAGTTGGGGTCCCATGCGGTTTCATGTCACGCCTAGAATATTATAATAGGGTGACATCCAATTACAGGCAAACCAGAAGAGTACCCAACTCAAAGTCAGCAGCAAACGGTGTTCTGTCAGATTTAGTTGCTGATATTAAACTTCATCCATAATATAACTTCCGACGCCAGTTTAAATTTCCCAAATTTATTAATTTATTTATTAAATTGTTAGATGAAAGTAGAGAAGAGTTAACAAAGCCACCCCAATGGCTTTCTAAATACAGGGTGTTCTAAAAGTCTTGGGCACATTTCAAGTCCTCATATCTACTGGACTATGAATGGTAGTAAGATGAAACTGGTAAAGCTACATTCATTAAGGTTTTTGCAATACTAATGATTATTTTCATATTTATACAGGCCCAGTAATGGCATTCACTCAACCAGAAAAGGCGTTTTGCATCCTTGAATTTTCAAAAACTGAATCATGGACACGTGTTCAACATGCATTTCGCACAAAATTCCGAAAAGAGGTCATGTCCGAGAAAGCTGTCTATGGACCATTCTTTGAAAGATGATAAACACAAAGACAGGATATGCACAAAAAAAATATCGCAGGGTGTGAGATCTAGAGACCTTGGAGGCCAAGGCATGAGAATGTGATCATTTCGCCCAGACCGTCAAATCCATCTGTCATACAGTGTTGTGTTCAGATACTGTCTAACCCTGAGGCCCCAGTGTGGTGGCGCCCCATCCTGTTGAAAAATGAAGTTGTCAGACATTTCCTCACTCAACTTATCCATTAACCAGTTTTCCAGCATGTCGAGGTACTGTTGCTCTTTCAAAGAAGAATGGTCCGTAGACAGCTTTCTTAAAATATTATTTTAAAAAAGATAGCACAAATCAATCAAATGTTATGATGATTGCTTTAGTTTGTTGTCAAAAATTGATACTCTAGAAATAATTAATAAAAATGTGGCAAACGCAGATGTCATGTTGATCACCTGATCTCTGTTATATATTTTGTTGTAATGCAAATTAATGAGATCGCCATTTTTGTGCGTCAAATGAAAGAGATTAATATGGTTCTGTATCCTTATTTAGTTATATTATTCGATAATATTTTCATTTTAGAAATGAATAACTGGAATTCATATTATTTACTAAATTAGGCGTTCTCTCAAACACATTGCTAAGAGAAATGTTACATTTTTCGAACAAAAATTAAATTTAAACAATGAATTATTTACATCATCATCATCATCATCATCATCATCATCATCATCATCATCATCTTACGTCCGTTTAATTTAACATTCGTTTTACATGCTGGTATGTGTTAGACGGCTTTTAGAAATTGACTTCCAAACTAACTATCTCTGGTCAGGTTTTTATTTGTTCTTCTTTCTCTCAAGTCCACCCTTATCACTTCCACCCATGTTTTCCTTGACCTTCCACTACTAAAAGACCCTGCTACCTCAAATGTTCAACATCTATTAACCCCAAAACTCTGATCTATTCTTTCAACATGACCATACCAATGAAGTCTCCTGCTCTGCATCGATCTACCTAAACTGTTCAGATTTAATTTTTTATTTTTTATTTTCTAGTTTTCTGTTTCAGAACCTGCCCTCTTGGAGAGATTCCTGAAGAACCATCTTACAGATGTCAAATATCTTACTGATGCGAAAACAAGGTACCATATTAAGATTCTTCCATGTTCATAAAGCAATCCAATCATATAACCATTTTTTACTCTCTTTGTAGTTCTTATCCAAAAAACATCATCCCATCACATCTTATATTGATAGCAGAATGAAGAGTGAAGAAAATAAGAATATGTCGCAAGGGTTGTTGATATTTTAGCAAGTTAAACAAGAAAACAGGAATCTTTTTCAAGTGATCAAAGTAAATAAACTTAATGAAATATTTTCGGAAAACTTTGTCACTTTCAACTGATCCTTTATTTAAAGAATGGTTATGGGACTCTCAGTAATCTCCCCCTCTGTACACCCAAGTCTGGAATAGCTGCCTTAAGGCTAGGATCAAAATGTAGTATATGTGCTGTCTTTGGTCAAAGAGGGGGAAGAAATCCTTCTCGACTAGGTCAATTTAAATTTTGTCCCAACTAGAATGCCCCTTTCTAGAGAGCTGAATATTTCGTACATTAAAAAACTATCTGGTATTAAACTTTGTAAGTAAATAAATGAATTTGTTTCCTAAATTCTTTCTCTTCCCATGTTTTAAGTATTTTCATTTTCACACGTGATTTTAAGCTGGAATTTATTTTTTTACTTCATGATTTCTTAGGTTTAAATATTTCTTGGATAAAATAAAAAGATTTTCCATCGTATGTCAACATTTTCAGAAGGATAATTAAATGCATTATCTGATCCCAATTATCGGACCCATTAACTTTTCTCTTTCATGGAATCAATTAGCTGAGAGTGGGCACAACTATTCAGAAATATTCAACCTATTAACTGATCGCTTTTATTGAACCCATTAACCGATATCAACTCATTTTATAACCAGAGTTTATAGCCAGAAATATTTCCTGATTATTGAAAGTCACTTATTCAGAAACTTTATTAGAATACCCTTAGAATCTTTTAGAATCTTAAAATCTGAGATTAGAATCTAATATATAAAATTATGTCAGTTTATTTTTTGAAGTTTTACTCCTACAAACTCAATGTTTAATTCTGAATAGCCTTTTCCCGTTACTTTCCTTTCGCCCATGTTGTTAAGAACAATTTAATTCGCTTGGCAGTACAATGACAGGGCAATGGTTAGACGGATTTGTCATATCCAAAAGCCAAAGATACTTCCACCGTGTGAACAAGGAAACTTGGTCTTGCAGACCTCGATCCCATATCAAGGGAAAGAAGACTCCGCTGGTATGGCCACGTGGACAGATCCAGCAGTGCAATCAACTGTGAACTAAACCTACAATAATTCATCTGGTATAGTGGAGTATCCAGCTAAGTGCTGTTACTTGAGGTAGCATCACTAGGAGAAGGTGCACCATTCCTCGTATGAGCCAGTGTATAGCCGTGTCGAGGGGATCTTATTTGGGATTCGAATACTATGTTATTTTGAATAGTTGGTCAGGGTTTAATTGTAGGGTGAAGTATCCTCATGTCTGGTTGTCCTGACAAACCCTTGTACAGCGAAACCGAAGATACTCAAGGATGGTGTCTAGTAGGTAATTAAAAGTATGTATACGTCTGTGTATATCAAAGTGTACATGCATGTATTTGTGTGAATATCAGAATGTGCGTGTATATATAGAGATATCGGAGTAAGTGTGTGTGTGTGTGTGTGTACATTGGTATGTATACTTGTGCATACAAGAATATGTGTTTGTATATCTGTGTGTATATCAATATATGTTTGTGATTGTATGCTGTGTTCATCTGAATTTGTATTTTTCTATGTGTGTTTGTCTATATCAGAGTGTATGCGCATCCAAGAGTGTCTATGCTTGTATTTCTGAGTATATCATAACGTGTGTGTGTGTAATGAAAATGGATATTTCAGTGTGTGTATACATGTTTATGTATAGTATGTGTATGTGCATATCTATTCCTGTTTTCCTGGAGAGGCAATCTGGATCCCATTAAGAAAAGAAAAAGTCTCCCCAGGGAAGCCTATAAATCCATAACCAAATCTTCCCTAGTCAGGAATGGCACCGTTTGAGCAGGAAAGAAGACGACACCAATCTTTAGATCGCGCTACAAGTTTCTTCCTTACAGAAATTGTTAATTCCTTAAGTGAAAACTTCAAAAGACAAAAATAAAAATAAAAATAAAAATATGGTAGATTTTTTATAACTCCAATTAGCGAAGACTCCTGAGAAAAGACGAGAAACGAGGAAGGTGCTTTTGAGTATTTTTAAACGGATTAAAGAATCATTTTTAAATATTGCTTCTGGCAGGTAAATTCCATATGGAGTCATTCGAAAAACTGGATTTGCAGTATTGGTAAAAAGTTTGTGTCACCTGTAGGTTCAGTAAGTAGATTTGTTCTGATATCAACTACAGTGGGTAGTGGCACTGATAAAATAGATAACGACTGATGAGGTTCTAAGTTCGAATCCAGTCGGTTCCGTAGCATCACTTTTACTTATGGATGTTGGTACCTTTGTGTGGTCTCTTCTGTAAGTACCTGATTCTAGACCGAATCGGGAAAACAAAACCAACAACGGAATCGAGCTGGTCTAAAAAGTTGTGACATTTTGATCCATACAAATTTTCTTTATCCATATCCACGCTTTTTGTCGCAGTTACACAAGACTCCCAGACAGATAACATCTTAGCTTGGTCTTTTTCTACTACTCACAGCTATACTTTCCAGATAATATTAATGAAAAAAGTTCTGGATTATTTATTACTATCATCATTATTATTATGTACTCACTCAGAGTTCTCACACAGGTCATCATCAGTGATTGCTCACTGATAATCACCGGTGGAGTTCCCTGGAGTCTGAGTGACAACAATCATTCCCAGACTTCCAGTACTTTCCACTTCTTTTCGGTCACCACCGTAAATGACCTTGCAGTATCGCAACAGCTGCCTACGATTGATTTCTCCCTGGCAACGACCATTGGTCTCCCCTGAGATTTAGGTGGCAATAAGCCTCCCCAAAGTCCCACCACTCTTTGCTCTCTTCCAGTGGAGGTCAGGATAGTGTTCTTCCTCCTCGGTCTTCTCATCCTCCTTGACCCTCTACGACTATTTTGTGTGGTGTCAGCTGAGGTCGACGCCATCATTTTTTGGGGAAGAGGAGTGGCAGCTTATGATATTTCTTGCAGTTTTTGTTCCTTGGTTCATGCGGTGGTGTTCTTCCTGTGCTTTTCTTTCTTCCTATTGTAACTTCCATGTGACTGCTTACCATTCGTAGCTTATGCGAGTTGGTTTCCGCATGCGAGGATTTTTCTTAAGATTACGGCTGTTTTGATCATTGAGTCCTTTGTATGATCTCAGTGATTCCTTTGATTCCAATTTCTCCCAGTCTTTTCTCCCGTTTTTTTTTTACTGTTCCTAGTGCTCCTACGATTATTTTTTCGTGTATTTGCTCCATTTTTCTGTCTCCTTGAGCTTCACTCTGTGGTTTGCTGGAACAGCGAAGTCTACGATTTGGCAAGATTTTTCCTTCTTGTTGATTGTTATGACATCCGGTCTCCTTGCTTATTATTATTATTATAATTGTTATTATTATCATTATTATTATTTGTACTCACTAGGAGTTCTCACACTAGTCATCGTCAGTGATTGCTTACTGATAAACTGGTGGTGTTCCCTGGAGTCTGAGTGACATTATTATTATTATTATTATTATTATTATTATTATTATTATTATTATTATTAAAAATAGACACGTTTTTATGGCAGGATCCTTATAGTAAAGAATCACCAAAGCTTATATCTGTCTTTCCATTCAATATCACTTTTCCCTTATCCAGGAATCAGACAATTTCTTATATTTCGCAGGCTCACTCTCAAGTCCTTACGGTTCAGTGGGTCAAATTTCTCAATATTCCACTCTGCACGGTCTAGTCTAATCACTTACTTTCAAGTTTTCCATGACCGGGCAACCTTCCTGCGATTTAAGACATCTATGCTTCTGCTCCACATGGCTGTACCAATATAACCAATTCATCCTTAAGATAACATCTATGTTGAGCAAATGTCATATAACAGCTGCTATGCAAATTACTCCGGATGTAGAAGAGTAATTGCACATGCAATTTTCTTTTTATAACTTAAGTACCCATCCTAGATCAGCTTCATAATATTGAAAACCCCCTGAACACTTTACGAATTGCAAAGAGGTCATCATCATCATCATCATCATCATCATCATCATCATCATCATTGGTTTAACGTCCGTTTTACATGCTGGACAGCTTTTAAAAATTGGTTTCCAAACTAACCTATCTCTGGTCATGTCTTCATTTATCCCTCTTTCTCTCAAGTTTATCTTTATCACTTCCTCCCATATTTTTCTTGTGAACTGAACCTGCTACATTAACTGTTCTACAGCTACTACCTCAATTGTTTATTTGTATGAAATATGGTCGGATTGCAGAAAGGATTGTGAATTTTATTGACGATTTCAGGGTAGGGGGAGGTCGAGGGTTGGAGGCGATTCACCTTGTATATATGAGGATTTGCTAACATGCAATAATTCAAAATTGCCAACTTTTAATTTCACTGCTTAACCACCTTTACACCTTTGAAAAGGACGAATCAAATGCTGTGTCTTCACAGACTTCCTTTTCCACCATCTTGACCATGACACTCTGTTCGCTTTTAACGAGAAATGAAGAGCAAATGCAATATCATTCTTATTATCCAATGAAGCGACGGTTGAAAAGTGATTCTGATATTTTATCAACCATAAATAATCGAAATGGTTGCAGACAATAGTAACTCATTGAACGTTTATATTTATTCATGCTTGCTAGGCCTACAACAACATATGTTCTCCCATGTGACACCACGCATACGGGTGTGGTCTATTTACTAATAAAATCTATCTTCATTTAAGTAGATATGTTAGTGTCTCTCTCAACCAGGAATAATTACCCCCTTCTTCTTTTAAAGGCTCTGTATCTCCCTACTCTCAAGTAGAATCTGAGTGGCTTTTTTTTTAATATGGAAACTGCTTACAATCCTTATGTATAATTCTTTGGTTGGGGTTATAACAAGGGATGGAGTTTGAGCTGACATTTTGAAAATAGTCAGTGACAATACTCCAGCAGACAGGTGGGAACAGTATTTGTTAGGGTGATTTACCATATTCCATCACTGGATGTACTTTTCCTGACTCTATGAATATAGTCGTTATGACTAATCAGTCGAAGTGAGAAGAGAAGCAAAGTGAAGATGCAGTCTCTGTCAACCCATTACTTCAGTACTGTCTGTTAATACTTACTTAATTATTGTATTGAGAACTTGTATCTTTATTTAAGATTCATGTTTCACAATTTTATGTACACGCCTGTAACATGCTTTTCATGTCTAGCCTGCAACATTTAGAAAAAATTAGAAAGTCTTTTATTTTAACCATGTATTTGCTGATAAGTGTATTGATTAATATAAAGTGAGAGGACAGATGGTGTAATACGAAAAAGTAAAACTAATTAGATTTCTAACACATTTCTTTTGCATTGTTATGGGTTGAAGGATGAGGACTTATTACTGGGAGGGAGGGTAGTCACTCTTATTTCCGCACTGAAATTAGTAATCAAAATGAAAACAGATGATCGGATAAAATATAAAATTCTTTGAATTTGAGCAAAACTAATTTTTTTTAGAACACGTACCAATAATTGAACGAAATAACTTACGAAGCAGATTTGTATATGTCGCTTTGTTTATGGAAGCTACACCGATCAAAAACATAGGAGAAAAGCCTGATTTTACTTCATATATAAGATGTTGATCTTTTTAAAATGCTGTACGTATAAACACTTATTTGAATTATTATGTAAATTTTATTTTTTTTACTCATTTTGCTTTGCATCGTGTGATAGAAAGTTTATTTAAGAAGTTCCTACCAATATGCCAATGTAAACTATGCAATCGACTATGCTAGGTTAAAATCTTATCGAATCTATAATGTATATGGCACCCAGGGGCAATATGCATATGACCTCGAATCAGAAATTCGATGGCAGATATGTCACAAATTATGCAATTCATAGTGCGGTTTCAAATGCCATCTAAGGATCCATGTCAATGCTGACATTTCTAAAGGTCCTTTGTCGCCTATGCCTGCTGAGCTTGGCTGTTTGAAGTGTGAAATGTGGGAGTTACTTTTGGACACTTGCCAGACTGAAGGGTCATCTGCTGGCCAAGGTTAGGCAATTGAAGCAGAGTCGCACTTGATGGTGTTACTCTTGAAGTCATGCACAATATTTATATATATATATATATATATATATATATATATATATATGTGTGTGTAGTATAAATTTTTATTTATACAAACATTTTTGGTTACATATGAGCACCCTCTTTCGAGAGCCAGCTTCCTCAGACCTTTAGACCTTTTTTCTAAAGGTCTGAGGAAGCTGCCTCTCAAAAGAGGGCGCAGCTGAAACATGTATGCACATATGCAACCAAAATGTTTGTATAAATAAAAATTATTCAAAGTTAAGGAAAGAAAGAAAAGAAAAGTAAAGAAAGGGAGAAACTGAAGAAAACAGGAGAAGAAGATGAAAGGCAGTGGCGGATTGAGCCGGCTTCCTCCAAAGGAGGAAGTTTCTAGGGAATATTAAATTCACAAGCGGTCCCCAGTCGCATGTATGTCCCAGGAGATAATTTTGACGTCAGTTTTTTCAGTTTTTTTTGTTAGAAGGGGTTACTATCCTCCCACATACAGTGCTTGTTATTCCCAAATAGTCACCAATCTAGTACTGACCAAACTTAAAATCGCTTAACTTCGGTTATCTAGTGAGAAGCAGCGTGCCACCACAATTATGCTGTATTTAAAAGTGGCTTAGCCTTCTACTTTCTCAAGTCTGCCACAGATTCATACCTTTCCCAAGAATATTAGTGAAAGCAATACAATAGCCTCGACAGAACTTGAACACTGCACGCTGAGTCCACAGTCTGCACGATTAACGTATAGACAGAGCAGCCATCTCCACTGGATGATAATGCTCTCATCTTCAAGATGCAAAAAAATATGCTGCGTCCATTGTTAATAAATGGGCTCAGGTGCAATTTAGTGATTAATCAAAATGTTCGTTCGTTCCCACGACAGAAGATATGTCTGCAAAATGAATAGGTGACAAATGCTAAACCTGTTTCTCGGTGTATCAGAGAAGGCATTTGGAAAAGAGTGTGTTATGCTTTAGCGTGTCATTTCAGCAGCTGGCATAAGCGAAATAAATGCTGACATCGTTCGAGTTTTATTTTACTGTGTCACCATGAAAAGTTTTCCAAAAAATGTGTGCATACTTTGTA
Source organism: Sepiola atlantica (assembly GCA_963556195.1). Lineage (NCBI taxonomy): Eukaryota > Metazoa > Mollusca > Cephalopoda > Sepiida > Sepiolidae > Sepiola > Sepiola atlantica. The sequence goes on along the minus strand of OY744538.1, from coordinate 992,420 downwards.
AACAATGTTTGTGTACTTGCCAAATGTTAGATAGTGGTGGTTGCAGATAAGGAAGACTTCCTGAAAGAGGGAGTGGGGGGGTAAAACGGAAATTGGAGGTGACATTACTTTGTCGCCATCTTCTGTCCTGACCACCAAGAGATAAGGACGTGGTAACCGGGTTCGTTTGCCAACGCAATAGTGCACATGGCCGAATAGCTTCCCCAATAGTTAATTAATTCTTTCTCTCTCTCTCTTTTTTCTCTCTCTCTCTCTCTCTCTCTCTCTCTCTCTCACACTCTCACTCGTGCAAGCAAACCAAAAACGTGTCATCTGTTTTGTGTTAAATAAATCTTCTAATTAAAAACCCAGAACCATGTTGTCGATCACGGCCGGAGGACGAGATATACCACTTGGTAGAGATGAAGCCTGGGTGCATGCCCGAGAAGGTAAGCAGGGAACTCCATCTCCGATATGAAGAATACAACACAAACAATGTTTGTGTACTTTGTAAACAATATTTGTGTACTTTGCAAACAATGTTTGTGTACTTTCAAAACAATGTGTTCTTTGTAAACAATGTTTGTGTATTTGTAAACAATGTTTGTGTACTTTGCAAACAATATTTCTGCACTTTATAAACAATGCTAATCTTTTAATCATAAGTTTATATCTCTCAGGTAATCCCATATGTGGTGAGATGGATCTGAGCCTGCCATTTTGGCCATACTTTTCGAGTTTAACGGTTCCCTATCTTGTGTTTCTAATGACGCACTGCAAGGCTCGGCACTGAGTTCCTTCCTGTTTTTTGATGTTGTCAATGACCTGCCGGAGAGCATCTTTTTGCCAACGATATCAAGATCATTGCTCCTAAAAGTGACATGGAAGATCTGGAGATGGTCAAAACTATGGGATTTGTCTCTCAATGTTAACAAATGCGACCACCTTCCAGTCAGTCTTTCACCAAACATGCCACTTGATTTCGGCCTATTCATTCTGGTTGAGATTACGCTGTCCAACGACTGTGGTCAATTCCTTCTTTACTTCTATTCTTCAGTGCAGCAAAAAAGTGCGCTCTCTCTCATCTACCACTATTTTACCACTGTGAGAGCCAACATCTTTCTCCAACTGTATGTGTCTCTGGTGCAACCCATTCTGGAATATGGTATCCAGGTTTCATCCCCTAATCTTGTTTGGGATATCCAGCACCTGAGGTGAGTTCAGAAGCTGACAACACGGATTGTCCATGGGCTCTATACAACAACAATAGGTCTTCAACCTGTACTTGGTGGAGAATAGACAGCTGCATGCCGACCTAATTCTCACCATTTCACATCCTGTGCGCCAACTATAATGTGTCGTGTGACCTCTTCTTCAGACAGGCTCTGCAGAGAGGACTTTGTGGAAACTCAAAAAACTGTACTTGAGACGATTTTGGCTGAATCGTTAGAAGGCTTCTTGAGTATTATTTACTGAAGTCAACAGAACAAAAGAGGGGTAAAAAAGACAACTATGCAACAAATAAATATTACCAAAGACAAGATAAGTTACTCTTCTACCTACATGTGTTTTAACTTATTTTAAAGGTATTTTTTGTTAAAAAGAAACCTAGTGTCGTTACTGTTCAGTTAGAACGAAAAAAAGATGGCACCGATAAGGCCTCCATGAGGACCGCTCAAGAATCAAAAATTAAACAAAATGCTGGTAGAAACACATCCAATATATCACCAATCATGCTAAAATGTAATTGGTGACATTTATTTGTTGTATATTTTTTTTTACCCCTTTTTTGTTCTGTTAAATAATACCCAACTTCTTTTCAGTTCAGATCACTGAGCTGTGGAACAAGCTTCCAGAAGCCATAGTCAACGGGCAAACGTTCAAACAATCCAAGACAACACTGGACGCATCGTGGCCATTGGTCTTTAAATGATTACCACTGTATATCAGCCTCTCTGCCCCTTCATCATAACTCGCTTTTACAGAGCTCTAGTCGTGTGCTAATCTTTTGCCAATATATTAAATCGAAATTTAAATTGAATGAAATAAGTTCTGTCCAGATGTTAATTCTGAAATTTAACAGTAAGTGGGAATGTCTAATTGAACTAAATACTGTTTATATCAATTATATTGTTGTTAATCAACGTTTGTTTCCCTAAGGCTTTTTCCTATATATAATCCTTTCCTATATATAATCACACAAAATACATCTCAAAATACATATAAAAATATTCCTTACTTTGGGGATAAAGTTATGTTTAAAAAAACTTCAATTTACTTCTTCTAATTAGCCGTAATTTGCAATTAGCTCACCAAGGGACTCATTGTTTCAGTGACTTCGTGTTGTCAACGTTCGGGCAGGTTACGGAAGCGTCTGAGAGTTGATGAGGCGAAAACGAGGCAAAAACTGCAGACTGGCAGCCGATAAATTACGACGAAAAAAATCAAACTAAAATACATATATAAAAATCAAGAACGTACAAACCATAGTTAAACAACTGTTATTAATTAGGTGTTTATTTTTTTTTTGTCAAAGGAACCATTGTTAATCAAATGTTTTTGAATAAAATGTTCTTTTGTTCAACGAGCTGACAGAGATTATAGAAATTTATTTTTTGCTATTTAACGCGATTAATTTCTTTCAAAAGTTATCGGCTGCTTGCTGTAGCCTGATTGTCTAATGCTTGCTGCAACCTGATTGGTTAATAGTTTCGTCAACTGTCGGACGCTTTCGAGATCTGCCTGACCAATTTCTGAATATTTTTAACTGGTGTGAATTTTTTTTTTTTTTTTTTTTTAACATAGTTCACCCCAAACAAGGCAGGCCGCCACTGTAGACGTAAGGGGCTACTGAGAAAAAGAAAAGGGGAGAAGGTAGGGGGTGGTCAATCTAGATTGGGATCAGCGCAGCGAGGTGTCTGTTTACATTAGTTTTAAACTTCTGCATGTCTGTACTGTCGGGGAAACAGGGGGCAGGGAGGGAGTTCCAGAGGCTAGCAGTACGAGGAAAGAAGCTATTTGAGTAGAAGGCTCTCCGACATCTGGGGACCTCCACAGTGAATGAATGAGATTTAGTTGATTGTCGGGTTAGTCTAGTGAATTTCCGTCGAGGGGGCACCAGAGTAGCCAATTCATCGGAGCATAGTCCATTGAAGTATTTGTAAAACAAGCACAAGGATGCTACATTGCGGCGATGGGACAGAGGCTGGAGCTTGGCTGACAGTGAGGGACCTATTAGGTTGGCGATTCTTTTTTGGACTTTGTCAAGGAGGGAGAGACTAGTAGATGATGCACCAGCCCAGATGTGACAACAATACTCCATGCATGGGCGGATGGTGGCTTTGTAGAGATACAGGATAATGTCAGGTGTGAGGAGTTTACTAGCACGGTAGAGGGAGCCAACCTTCTTTGCGGCAGCCTTGGCAATGTCTTCAATGTATTTGTTCCAATTCATGTTACCTGTGAAGGTTAGGCCGAGGAGTTTGAATGATGAACTCTCAGGTAGGGTGTTATTTGCCATGACAATCGGTGGTTGAAAAGGTTCCTTGTAGTTATTGAAGGAAAGGAGTTTTGTCTTTGCGGCATTAAAAGTTACCAACCATTTATGACCCCAATCCACTACAGCCTGGAGGTCATTTTCTAAAGATTCAGCCATTGCATCGGATATAATTGCGTCGGTTTTGCCAACATGGCGAGAGTAAAGGGTGGTGTCATCAGCGAATAAACCAATCTCAGACTCTATGCCATCAGGGAGATCGTTTATATAGATCAGGAACAACAAGGGTCCAAGGATAGAGCCCTGGGGTACACCAGCATTTATGTCATGTTGCTTAGATGAACGGCCATCGAGGACAACCTGGATTTTTCTTTTGGCTAGGAAGGATCTAATTATATTAAGTAATTGCCCAGTAATACCGTATGATCGTATTTTCAGGAGGAGCCCTTTATGCCATACCTTGTCAAAGGCCTTGGATATATCAAGCGCTACTGCCCTAGCTTCACCTGCCTTGTCGAGTGTATGATACATGCGTTCAGAGATGACCGTTAGAATGTCTGCAGTAGATCGTGATTGTCTAAATCCATACTGGCGGTCAGAAAGAAGTTTAGCATTAACTAAGTGTCGTACTATTGCTAGATTGATTAAGGATTCAAAGATTTTAGCAAAGATCGGAAGCAGACTGATTGGGCGATAGTTCTGGGGATCGGTTCTATTTCCAGAATTCTTGTAGACTGGTACCACAGAGGCAATTTTCCAGCTATCGGGGAAGCAAGATTCAGCTAGACACTTATTGTAGAGTTTGGAGAGAACAGGGGCCAGTTCAGCAGAGCATTTCTTTATTACTATTGTGGGTATAAGATCAGGCCCACAATTATAATAATACAGGTCACTCTCTTCCAATATACCAGTGTTTTCCAGTCGTCCATAGTCTCCAGCTTTCAAACCCACCAATAGTACACAAAACAGCTATCCGTTGCGCTTTACTGCTATTAAATACTTCAAATGGTTCTGAAATAAAAGAATATTAACATTTATCAAATTTCTCTCGAACACCCAGTCTTACACTTTTAATAAATTGTGTTAGAATTGATACTTAACGTGTTTGTAATTTCAATTAACGCAACTAATATTTGTTTGGTGAAAACTTTAATTGAATGCGCAGAGAATTCAATTAATACAGGAATTAAAAATGCAGTGAAGATGTCGTCTTCGTTTCCCAGTAACTCATTCAGATTTTAAATTAATTCTAAATTGTCAGTTCCCAGAAATTATCTTGTTTACAAATTTGGTAATAAAGATTAACATTAAAATTGATATTAAATAACGGACGGAATTTGACGGAAGAAAATTATGTTTCGCCAGTGTTCGCACTAATATTTATATTTAGATAAAATAACGTCTAAATCGGTGAAGTTAAAAATAAGAAATAAAAAAGAAAGAAAACGTTTCAAACTAGAAATTTTTTTTAAATGTATCAATTTGTATAGAAAGAAGGGTACTTTTATAGCTGACGCACCATGTTTCCGTGACTTCGCATCGTCAACATTTGTTTTCGTTAAAATAAGAAAACAAAACCAAAAAAGATTGCTTAAAAACAATTGTTGCGGTGTTTATGTTAACAAGAAAAAAAAATTGACAAAAAATTAAAACAACAATAACATTTGCTTAAAAAATCAAACAAAATCATCATTTCAAACTTTCTGGTGCAAAATAACATCTTATTTAAAAACAATTGACTAACAATGGTTCCTTTGACAAAAATAAACATCTAATGACTAACAGTTGTTTAGCTATGGTTTGTTCGTTCTTTATTTTATGTATTTTAGTTTGACTTTCTTTGTTGTAATTTATCGGCTGCCAGTCTTCAATTTACCGTTTGGCAGTTTTCGCCTCATCAACTCGCAGGCGCTTCCGTAACCTGCCCAAACGTTGACAACGCGAAGTCACTGAAACATGGTGCGTCAGCTATAAGAGTACCGAAAGAAGAAAAGAAAAAAAGGAAAGAAAACGTCTCATTATGGAAATAGAGTGAAGGATTTCTTTCTGAATTCATTTTAGATGGCAGGGAGTTGTCAGACTTGATATTTGCTTACTCCCTTCTACTAAACACTTGAAATGGTTTCGTCCGTTTGTGTGACGGGATCGATATATATATATATATATATATATATATATATATATATATATATATATATACTCTATTAATAATTCAACCAATCACACGGTTCTCGCTAAAACCATCACTAAATATTAAAAATACACATTCTTTACTTGATACCCACCCCTGAAGATGGCTCCGGATGGCTCCGAAAGTACTAAGTACTAGGGAACACAGCGAGTTTCCAGCCCGAAACTCGAAAACTAATAAGACATTTAGAAAGGATAAAAGAAAAAAATATGCAGACACAAGTTGTCCGTAATATTTAATGATATGTCTTCAAGAAAAATGCTGCTCATATATATATAAATATATTTTTCCGCATATCAGTTGTCAATGGTTGTCCTCCAATGGCATATTTGGAATCAGAGGTTCCTGCAAATGGTTTAACCTGGTTTTAAATGATTAACGTTTTATGTTTTTCTATTATAATAATGTACAGTAAAGGGTTTGGGTTGTTTTGTTAAACGGCATATCAACCTTTACGGTCATTTAATGCTGGGAACAAATTTTCTAAAACATGTTTGACTTTTGTAAACGAATCATTAGAACAGTAGTTTTACTATTTAACCCATAAACGGGCGAAAAGAGGATGATCTTACCTTTTCCAGGTTTTATTAATTATGTTCAACATTTTCGATACCCGGGCAATGCTGGGTGACTCTGTTAGGGTTTCTTTAGTTCAAGAATAGTCTGCAAATTATTTTGATAGCCCATTTAGGATCACACCTCCTACTAATGAGACGGTTATCAAAGTTTCCCTTCATATCATTAAATGGCGATAAGACAAAGACTGCTACTTGGTTGGCAAGTCATGTATGGACTGAAGTTTATCTGTACCAAATATGGTTTGGATGTCGGAAAGGATCGTCGATTTTATTAACGATTCAATGGATGACATTTAGGAGGGAGGGGGACTCTATGATATTCACTAGACCTGAACACCCCAGATTTTTATCTCAAAAACAATTGTCAGAATATTCCTGAACTGAATAGGGAACAACTAAAATCAGGACAGTTCCAAGAGAGGAGTCTGTCAGAGTAATGGACAATTTTGCACATCGTATCCAGGTGTGCTTGCAACGCAAGGTGCACATTTTGAGCATATCATTGAACAGCAATAAAAGAAAGACTGTTGGACATTCATGACTGAAACTTGGTGGGCAAGTCAGGCATAGAATTAAGTTTATTTGTACCACATATGGTTTGGATTGCAGCAAGGAGTGCACATTTTTATTAACGATTCCATGGGTGGCATTTAGGAGGGAGGGGTAACTCCATGATATTCACTAGACCTGAACACCCACGATTTTTATTTCAAAGAAAATTTTTATCAAAACAATTGTCAGAATATTCCTGAACTGAATGGGGAACAACTAAAATCAGGACAGTGCTAACAAGAGAGGAGTCTGTCAGAGTTATGGACAATTTTGCATATCGTATCCAGGTGTGCTTGCAACGCAAGGTTCACATTTTGAGTATATCATTGAACAGCAATAAGTCAGGCATAGTTTATTTGTACCACATATGGTTTGGAGTGCAGCAAGGAGTTCAAACTTTATTAACGATTCAATCGTTGGCATTTAGAAGGGAGGGGGGGGTCACCCTGTACTACAGAGTAAAGAAGTTGTTTAATTTGCATATTGATTGAAAGAAGAGATTCAACTAGATTTGACCTCGACTTAGTCAATTCAATATTCTGAATTGGTATCCATAACATCACCCTATTTTTTCAATTTTCTTATCTTTTTTTTGCTAGGGATGGGACATCTTATTGAATGGCAGACATTCACCCGCTATTTCAGAGACTCCAACCAAAAGATCTTTTGAAGAGTCTAACCGTCTCTTTAAGTGATTGTATCTCTCTTGCCCTTGGTTTACCGGGTATATTCGCCAGGTAGTTTTTGAAATTCTTTTGCATGGGCCCGGTTGCTCCTATGATTACTGGAATGATGGAGATCTTCTTAATGTTCCAGTTTCTTCCTGTTTGTCCTTTAAGACTGAAGAAATCATTCTGTTCGCAAGAAAGTTCAGGAAGAAAAATATATAATTTGGTTATGATTTTCCGATTCTCTTTTATTTCAATTTTTGGGGGACATTTAAGATGATTAAGTTCCACTGACCATCGACAATTGGAATGGGTAATTGTTCGCTGATAATTTTATGCTGGCCAAGAAGTGAGGGGGGGGGGCGTTTTAAAAAGATTAATGTCTTCAGTAAACAGCTGCTATTTGATTAGACAAATTAGGAAAATGGAATCTCGAATGGCCGATCATCAGCAGAGAAAGACAGATTCCATTAGCCATGACAATGGACATACAATCAAAGCAAGAAAAAAAATCTTAATCAGCAAGAATATAATTAACAGGGCGAGATTAGTTTTTAAGTCAGGATGTCTAAAAAAATATTTATTTCATGTAAAAAGAAAAATATAAAAAAACATTTATTTTTTTTATTTCGGTTTCTAAATAAAAAATATTCTAAAATGGAAATCTAAAACATGAACAAAAGTAAAAGCAAAAAAAGAAAAAGTTCTAATCTCCAATGATCTTAATAGGATTCTTATATAATTTCAGCTAAGATTATTACAAGTTTAATGATCCGCAAAGTGAAATTAGCCAAAGAAAATCTTAATGAGATGAAAATGATCAAAAAGGGGGGATTATTCATCCTCTGCTCGCGCAACCGTCTCTGACGACCCCTTAACTGAGAAGCATGTCCTTCGATGCAAATGAAGCAATTTTCTGCCGCCATCTTTTCTCTACGCTAAAATTAACGCAAAATATCTGAATCTGATTTGTATTAATTTCGTCCTTTGAGGATTTTTTGGTTTTTCTTCCTTGCCTCCCTACGAGGGCAAAGTAAAGCACAAAGTAGGTTTTTAATGTGGGTAAAAATGCAGTCCCCAAAAAGGGGCACTCTGGATTGAAATAAAAATTTAAATTGCCTCAGTCTACAAGGATTTCTCCTTCACTGACTGAGGACAAAAAAGATGAAGTTTAGTGTCAGAACTTTGAATTATTTATTTGCAGAAAATATAAAACATTTGCATTCAAAATAAATTAGGTACAAGGCAATCAAAAGTGTGTGAATAATGGGTGTCGTTGGTTATCCTTGGTCTAAAGTAATAAAAATGTTTATCCTACTGTTAACTAGAATCCTCTCAGTCACCACAATGCCACATTTATTCTAGGGGCCATCCTAATCAAGATATCCCCAAATGTGTTTGCAGTTTTTCATTTTTCATATATATGGTTACAGAATACAGAAATTCATTGGAGTATAATGGGGAATGGGAGAACGTAAAGCGAAAACCAGTTAATAAGACCCTGTCTAAATAATAGACCTCCCACTGTTTTCCGGTTTGTTCAGAACCGAAAATAAGCAGGTCGTTCTCTAAATTGGAGTGGGATCTACGTGGAAGATGGAGTTAGAAGAATGGGTGGAGTCCTTCAAAATTAAATCTCTACATGACTGGGATAGACATGCGGCTGGGGACTGCTTGTGAATTTTATATTCTCTGTAAACTTCCTCATTCGGAGGAAGCCGGCATAGCCTGCACAGGGCTAAACCCACACCAGGCAATACCAGTTCATCGTCGTTTATTACCTTCGACTGTTAATAAACAGAGTAAGAGAGAGAGATAGAGTTAGAGAGAGAGAGAGTTAGAGAGAGAGAGAGAGAGAGAGAGAGGGAGAGAGAGGGAGAGAGACGTATAGAATAAAAGCGAAGAGTCAAAAAACATACAGTTAGAGAGGGTGAAAGTGACAGATAGAATGTTAGTAAGATATAGGTGACTTGATTAAAATGGAAGTTTTTTCAAGTATGACTTAATCCCACAATTGAGGAATATTTTAACATGAATTTTATGTGATTAAAATATATAGGAAAAAGCCTGAGAAATAAACACTGATTAACTCAGCCACATACAGTATTGTATGTTCAACAATTTGAACACTAGGTCAATGTCAGGTAAGTCTTCGAGTTTTATCTATTTGGTTAACAATTTAATTTTTGTAGCCTCGAAAATATAAAAACAAGATGAAAAGGAGGTTAAAAAGGTTCTTCATATTTTTACCGTAAAAGTTATTTAATATTTGAATAAAAGCTATTTTTGTTTGAAAGAATTTCTGCAGATTCATTAAAAATGCACAACACTGAAATATTTTGTCTTTCTTGAAGAAATCATAATTAGGTTTTAAAGATTAATTTTTAAACATGACAAAATTGAATTCGGGAAATTGGTTAAAAATTCATAACATCATTATATTAAATCACTCCTTCCGGAAATTTATTACAAAATTGTAATTAAATTTCTGTGAAATACATCAAATCTTTTATATAAATCTTTTATATAAATGCCAGATGTTTTGGAAAAAGTGAAAAATTTGACCTCTCCTGAGTTTGGGAACGAAATGCTAGATTTTTGATGAGTAACACATCAATAGAGAACATCCCGAATCCCACTATGCATAAAATAAGAAATGAAGGTAAACAACACAAAAAAGGACTAATATAAAAGCACAACATTAATGTGGTTCACGAACCAGTCTATACCAGCCCGTAGCTCTCCTCTTTGCATTTGCTAAAAGCTTTTGCCTTGGCAAGCAATCATACTCGCTGAGGTTTGCCTGAGAACTCAATTCAACAGACCGAGAACTTGGCTTAGCAACTACCAGACACTCTTCTGTTGGGGTGAGATCTCGTCCAGTTCAGTCCTAGGAGGTGCATCCTCCCAGGCATTACCTTCTATCTTTGAAGAGGTTGGTTTATTGCTGATCACCTGAGGCACCCCTACCGAGGAATACCAACAGATCTGTTGATGGCTATTGTTGCAAAACCAGGGTGTGCCTTTGGGAACACTGGCTTTTACTCTCTCTCACCTTCCGGCCTTGTGCTGGAAGTAAATACTATTTTAACCCCCTGTTCAACCCATTACAACCTTAACTTGAATACATCTGGTGACAATGTTATTAATGATATACACTTTCCTTAGTATGCTTACAGACACAGCTAATAAAATAAGACTTTTTAAAATTTTGGTTCACCCCAAATAAGGCATATTGCCACAGTGTTGTATTACTGGTTATTCGGTTCACCAATAACTCTTTTAGTTCTCGTCGACTTCGCTGTTTATTCGTACGAACGGCATTGCTACTAAATGGGACGAGATGCTGTTTCTCTGTTTCGCCTCCGGCTGTCAGAACTATTTACACTACTGTGCGTGCTTCTTCTTTTGTTGTCACTATCTGCCGACAGCCATTGTTTGCATCTGCAACCATTCTCCGTTGGGCTGCTATGTTGTCTCCATCCTCGCCGATGCTGATGCCGTCGCCCGCCGCGTGTTATCACTTTTGGACTGTTGTCTTCACTAGCTGAAAATCAAACCTTCGCTTCAATAAGCTCACAAAGTCTCTCCTGTTTTTAATTAAAGCCATCTTTATTTACTACTTGCGAATTGAGAGAGAGGTTACGCTAACTAACTTCACTAGTTAATATTCTTAATTAACTTAATAGAGGGAGGAGTATTGAGATTTACTAATTGGCTCTTTAATTTCCGTCATTCGAAATCTTTCTCGTACAGTTACATTTTTGGTAATCTTGACTCTCTCGCTTCCAAGTCAAATCTGATTCAATCCCGATTCAATTCTCCCACGGTCGGAACTCTCGTCCAAAATCTCGTCGTCAACACGCCAGGTGCAACCTGAACTCCCTGACCTCACGTAAGCCTAAGATCAGATCGATTGTCACTGTGAGCCTGGGAACGCATCGGACTGAACTTGCACGAGACGACTTCGCTACAACCGCGCAAGTCAAACCCATCTCAAACAGATGCGTCCAAGCCATTATCTAACAGTAAGGAACTACTGTGAAATAGAAGGCAGATTTATAGGAGGGGCAGTCTAAGTGAGGAAGTGTGCAGCAAGATATTTATTCACATGACATTTAAATTCCTTTGCCTTGTTTCCTGACTAGCACAATGAACGTTGTCTCTCGTTGTCTCTATCTGAACAACTTTGGGAAAAAATTTTCTCACTTAGTTTCATATGACTAGTCTGTGTCGCTCTTGTTGATGTGAGAGGTTTGATAGTTTGTCTGGCTGCTGTTTCCGACTGGTAGTACAGGAGCCCTTACTCTTAGGTGGCGCAAAGAGCATCTACTCTATCAACAGTTGTATAATATAGGGGTAACTCTAGTGCTATGTCGCGCATGGAAAGGGGCCCTGCACTTATCTCCGGTGGAGTTCACCGAGGCAACAACATCATAGATGAAGAATTGGCTAGTAGTTTATTTATGTGAGCTTACTGGCATCAAACAAACACCCACCTTGCCTAACCCACTATATCCAAAAACTAAAATGTCACATCAAAACAAATGCAACAAGATCAAACTAGACGCCCACCTAAAAATACCACATTTGCCTCCTTCCTTGAGGCTTGCATTCACAAATATACAAGGGCTTAGAACCAACATCGATGACGTAGAATCCTTTCTCTTAGTAAACTCCTCGGATATCCTAGCACTAAGTGAAACTAACCTGCACTCCTCAATCTCCTCTAATCGTTTTGACATGACTATATACCTCCCACTCTACCGTAAGGACTCTATAAACATATGCATAAATTCAGAGTTTATATTCGGAACACCCTCCCCTTGAACATAGTCTAGAATCAGATGATCAAGCCTACACCACAGCATTAGTTACTTATATTTCATCTCCTTCGACCCAGGACTGTGCCCGACTTTGCCTCTGATAGCATAGATGCAACACTCTCATTATATCAAAGCGCCCAGATACATGTATTTTGGGATTGTTATGCTCACCACCATGATTGGCTTCGATTTTCGAGCTATTCAGATGCAGCTCATAACAGCATGCATAGTTTCTTCATTGTACACTCCCTTTCACAGACTGTCACTTTCTCGACCCGCTTCCCAGATTGTGAGGATCAGTAATCCTCGCTTCTTGACCTATTCTTGACCAAACTGCTCGAGACTTGTGTGACAGATGCCTATAGAAAGTAATTCCACTTTTATGTCCCCTTATGGAGATTAAAATCAAGATATAATGCTATTAAACCTTATGTCTAGAATCCTTATTCCAATTTTGCTCGAAATTCATTACATGATTTTGATTCTAGAAAATGTCTTAAATGTAAGGCTTAAGTTTAAGGTGTCTCAAAAAGAACTTACATTCAGTGAATTTTGCTTAAATGGTATCTAATGACTATGGATCAAATTCAATGCAAGTCTGAAATATTTGAATTTCGAATGGGAGGCTGTAGCCATGTAGCCCCCTAAAAAAACTCTGAAAACCGTTTAAAGAAACTGAAATTTGAGAAATATTTATTACTCTGTATCTAATACCTATTGTTAAAATTTCACAAAAACTGGAGGTATCTGAATTTTCACAAAATGCTTCTTCTTTGCCTCCTTTGCATAAAACTAAATTAAACTAAATATAGCCTACATTACGACCACTTACGTCTCACAGCTGTGTTCCAAAATTTATAATGATCGAGTCATTAGTTTAGGAGGTAATTTTGTACATACAAATATATAAATATATACACATACCTAACTTTATATATCTTGTATTATATATAATTTAATTTCATATGTTTTTTTATTCACTTGTGTTAGTAATTTTTCTGTTCCTTCTATTTTATCAACTGCACTTTTCAACGAAAAATATTGTCATCATTGTAAACCCAGGTTGCTGATCGTCTGTTGACCCGAAACCACACGGACGCCAATGTTCAGTTTTCAACAAAGTTTATTTTAAATAGAGAAGAACAGTCACAGAGACAGGTTATTTTCGAGAGAAAGAAAGAGAAATAGAAAGAGAGAGAGAGAGAAAGAGCGAGAGAAAGAGAGAGAGAAAGAGAAAGAGAGAGAGAGAGAAAGAGAGAGAGAGAGAGAGAAAGAGAAAAAGAGAGAGAGAGAGCGAGAGAGAAAAAGAAAGAGAGAAAGAGAGAGAGGCCGATAGATAGACGAAAAGCCCGTATTGCTACACCCGGCCACACCATTGAGGACAATAGTCAGACGCGTCCTTCCTCATTGAAATATTGCCAGCTAAGAGCGAATGAGAGGGGTCCCACCGGAAGTCACGTGACCTCCCTCAACTCCAAGACCTGCTGAAAACATGGCTCCCATTATTCAACACAAATACTAAAAAGCCGCAAAGATAAATTTTAGTTGACTTCACATCTGACCAAGTCTATTTTGTAGAATTAATTTTTTTATCAATTTAATTTTCATCTTTTTCTAGATTAAAAAAAGCATTATTTTTTAAATTGATCATAGCATTTTGTCAAATTCATTTTTTTTCTTTCTTCTGTTTTTGAATTGAAATTTCATTCAAATCTATTTTAAATATTACAATTGTGTACATCAGTACAGACAAAAAGCTACTGAATTGCTACTGTTCAATAATATTTTAAATGGATTAAACACATAAATAAAGATGGTTAAAAATGAACCCACGACAGTATCTATGGCAGCTGGTATCAGAAATTAGCAAATAATAAACGCTGACCTTTACATAAGGGATTACTGCCTGCATGTCAAACATGTTCACCATACATTTTGTCTCATCTTGTATGTTATTATTATTCTCATAACGTATAGACCGATGTAACGACCGGCCTTGTTACGGTCTCTCTTGATGAATTCCAAGAACCTTTTCTAAAACTTAGGAATCTGTATGGAATTTCAAACTGAACCCTTTATTTAAAATATGAGGTAGATTGTTATTGATCCCTCAACTATGACCGTGTAAAAGTCTTAAGTAAATTTTAAAATTATACTCTTAGTATCGCTTGTACTGAAGATTGAACCTTCAACCACTGTAACAGGTACCCCACTCTCTTCTCACACCATGGGTATCGTCGGCCCCTCACGCCCAGGTGTTTGATATCCTGGTCGCGGTGCCAAGTATAACAGATACCCCACTCTGTTCCATGTCACGGAACCACTTATAACATGGTACTCCACTCGTGTCTCTGTCTCGCTGCTCACACCTCTGGATCTCTACATGGAGATCTTGCCAGACCGTGAACACTCTTCAGCCGATTGTCATAGTGGCAATAAAAAAATATGTCGGTCGAAATTCTATTGGGGCGGGATGACGACGATGGTGATGATGACTTAGTCGATCTCGTCTCTGTGAAGGCAAAGGTTATTCAAGGGGCACAAATCAATAATACATCAGCGAGGTCTTTTTGTATGAAATAATTATTAAACAAGGTAAAAGAAAGAATTGATTTAACGCTGAATTAAAGTCTATCTTTTGGTAATGTCTTTGGCGCTAAGCTATTTCGTCGTCTCTCTGTGCGTGTGTGAATTCATTTACGATTGCAAGTTATTAATTAAGTCACTAATCTATGTTAAGGAAAACGATGTGAGTTTGTTTTCCACGCACACCGGGAATCAGCGTGCGTCTCTCAGACACGACTGTCCTGTTCTCTCCCCGGGTTCTGACTGACTTTTCTCTTACCGAGAATGTCCATCGCTACACTCTCTTCCTTTCCCATCCCCTTTCTCTATGTCTTTCTTCCTCTCTCAGGAGTTGGGAGGGGCGTGCCTCTCTAAACGATACAGATAAATGGGATTTCTCTTTTAGATTTTATCGCCATTATAAAAAACAATTGCTCTCTCTCTCTCTCTCGCTGTGGAGCAGACCTCTGCCCTAATTAATGACGATAGCTTAGATGACTATCTCTGACCATCAGCTTAGCCCGCTCGGCTAGTATAGCACTGATACACCTGATCGTATGTTTTTCGGTGTTGTTTATTTAGTATTTTGGTGATTAAAAGATTTTGCCCACATTCCGATTTCACATCTGTTAACCGTAGGCTTTGTGTGAGTTTTAAACAGAATTGTCCGTTGTCTGAATTAGCCTGTTTCCACGTCAATATATACTAGTCGGATATCTCCACTTCATTCTACATAGGGTCTAGCATCATCAGCAAGATGCATACTAGTGCGCCACTAGGGTACCCGATCCCCGTCGGTCCTGATTACTCTGTCACACCACCAGAAGATTGTTACTTAGAACTGATTATTTCTGAGCACTTTATCCGTAGCACAGTAGGTAAATGCTATATAGTAATCAAATTCCCGAGTTCGACATAAAGATTTCCGAGTTCGAGAAGTTGCACCTGAGGAAGGTCGAAGGTTACATCGGCTGAAACGTTTTGAGACTTAACATCCAATATGAGAACAGTAGTTCTAATAGTCCAAATACATACATTTTGTTTAAATAATAAAAATGTCCGTAAAAGAACCGACTAGTTTGTATCTAATTATAATTATATCTAATCATCATAAAATTATCGAACAAAATGTACGTGTTATCATTGTAGAGCTTAACAATCTCAGCATAGAATGTTATCCATTCCTTTATTAATTCAAGAACATTTATTTTATTTTCAATTAGTGGAAGCGTTTTACAGCTTCTTTTTGGCACGTCTGAATTGGCAGCATCGCCATTATTTGAATTGGCAGCATCGCCATTATTACATTTTTGAGACATTTGCTCATAACTAGTTATGCACTATTTCTAAGGTTGCAAAGTGTAGCAGAAACCATAGAAAGTAAAATGGCAGATAAGAGTAGAACCCATTTACTAAGATTAGCTTTGTCCAGACTGGTTTTCAGATGGGTGAGGAAGCAAGGGCAAGGGGGTATATAGTTGCAGTCTTCGAAATGTGCAGCTATTATCTGACTTGATGATGATACATTGAAAGTTTGATGAGAGTTTGTATCATTTGGATTATTCGGACTACTGTTCTCATCTTGGATGTTATTCTCATAACGTTTCGGCTGATGTAACCTCTGATCTTCTTCATGTGCCTCTTGTTGAATTTGGGAATCTGTATGGAATTTCGAACAGAATTCTTTATTTAATGCACATTGGTAGATGTTTCTCGTTCCATCGGCCATGATTAAGTAGAGGTCTTAAGCAATTCTTAATTATATTCTTAGTATCGCCTGTACTGAAGATTGAACCTTTAACCTCCAGAAAACTGTCACTTATTACTCTGAACTGTATTCATTATGCCATGAGTCTGAGTTCGAGAAGACACACTTTAATAAGGTCGGAGGTTAAATCGGTCGAAACTTTGTGAGAATAACATTCAAGATGAGAACAGTAGTCAAAATCATCCAAATAATCCAAATTATCAATCCTCATCACAAAAATTCCGAAACATATGGTCCGATGGCAGATATGCCAATGATGACAGTTTATGACATTAGATTTAGAGGACACTATTTCTGAAAATTCAGACATTCAGTGAATTTTAAACTTTAACATTGTTACTATTAAGGGAAATGGATAATGAAAGATCTCAAGAACATATGTGACTGTGACAATCTATCCATCGCATTAACCCTTATCCTCGGGTGGCTTTTAGCCTTGCTCATTCATAGGCATGCATGTGTGGGTAAAGATGTCCAGATCGATCATTTTAATCCATGCCCGGAGTTCATGAACCAAGAGAAATAAAATATCTGAAAATTCTCAATCATGTAATGTTATTTATTAATTTTGAGAGAAATGATCCTGAATAGAAGCATCCACATGCTACCAAACATGATTGACCTGTACCGTCTTGGCCTTCAGGACTTGATTCCGCAGGTCTGAGGATTTGTCCTGTGTAGTTCTAGGAGGTCAACCCTCCCAGGCTTTGCCTTCTCACTCTATGAGAAGGGGTTAGTTTATTTCTAATCGCCTAAGGCGCCCCTGCCGTGGAATGCCGACGGGGCTGCCTAGGCATTTTTTGTAGGCCAGAGCGCTCTTCTTTCTCTAGGGCACTGGCTTTTCAAATCACACTTTCTCGACCTTGTGTCACATCTTACCGCTGTGGGAGGAAGATAAATACATCCATTAAAGTTCCCTTTATCTTTCAAACGTTGAATTAATAAAGAAGTGAAGAACATTAATTTTCCTCTCCCCAATTGACCTATGTGTCACAGTATATCTTCCTTTTGGTCTCTTGGTCTTACCGGATTCCAGGACAGGAATTCATCTAGTCTGGTGGAGTATCCAGCTAAGTGTCGTTACTTGAAGTAACATTACTTGGGGAAAGTGCACCATTCCTCGTATAGTCGTGTCGAGGGGATCTTATTTTGAATATTTATTCAGGGTTTTCTTGTAGGGTGAAGTATCCTCATACCAGATGGTTCTGACAAATCCTTGTACTGAGAGACAAAAGACACTTGTAGGTAATTCAAACTCTCCAGTAGGTAATTCAAACCCTCCTAATCGGTAATTCAAACTCTCTCAGAATGTCTTTTTTTATAAACATGATTATATTTTCCGACAATGTTTTTACATAAAAAACTTCATTTTGAATCAATGAGTTAAGCCCCCATAAAAGGTCATAAAATGACAGAAATTTGTTCAAATATTACGAATATATTTCATTTTTAATCTCATTAAAATCAGAGTTTAAAGAATATTAAGTAGTAGTAGTGGGTTTCCTGCTCCTTCAAGAACTCCTGTAAAGAAAAAAATATGACCTTATAGGTAGAGAATTATTCCTACCAAATTTCAAGTTCCTAGGTCTAATTATCTAACTGACATGCAGACAATTGTAGTCTTTTATATAGAGAGATTTTCTTTGTTTTGCAAAAATATTTTCTACTTTCTTGGAATTCATGTTATACTCGAACATTTGTTGTGTGTCTGTGTGTCCCTTCTAGGCTCCAAAATTATCCGATAAAATCGCACCAAATTTGTCATGAAAGATTTTAAAGATTCTGGGTGTGTCATGAGGTGAGGTGGCAGGTGCTCGGCTGAGTTCAATCTCTGTTTCTCCCTGTAAAATATTCACAGCAAGAACTCGTCTAACCTACAACCACAGTAAAGAATTTTCTTTTCTTCTTCTCCGCACCTAAAACCAAATGAACAGAGTTTCTTTCCAATAAGTACCCATCTGTGAAACACAATCTGCATAGCTGCTTCATAGCTGACTACAACATGGTCGTTTTCAAGTGAGATGTCAACAAATATCTGCCGAGCCATATTCTTAAGTAATCAAATTCTACCCATCCCACCAAATCCTCTCATAATATTGTTCATCACCCAACCGACAATCTCATAACCGTTATCCTTGAATATCCTTTGGTATTGGTAAGTAGTGACTCTTGCAAAACATTTGTCATGAAGAACCCTTGAGATGCATGTGTCATAGTGAATCAAATTAATAATAATACTAACTATAGTTGTACTACTACTAAAAAACACTTAGAGATTATAAAAGTGGCAAATTTATTGATTGATTTATTGTGACATCAGACTTTATCAATTGAAAACCCTTTGTTTTATTCTTTCAATTTGATTTTATCCTATCTTATTCGTTTTTTCTTGTTCCTTTTTCTTTCAGATTTAAAAAAATTCAAATTCTAGCGCAATTCTCTCTTTTTCTTATTCAATTCTAGCGCAATTCTCTCTTTTTCTTATTCAATTCTAGAGCAATTCTCTCTTTTTCTTATTCAATTCTAGAGCAATTCACTCTTTTTCTTATTTAATTCGAGAGCAATTCTCTCTTTTTCTTATTCAATTCTAGAGCAACTCACTCTTTTTCTTATTCAATTCTAGAGCAATTCACTCTTTTTCTTATTTAATTCGAGAGCAATTCTCTCTTTTTCTTATTCAATTCTAGAGCAACTCACTCTTTTTCTTATTCAATTCTAGAGCAATTCACTCTTTTTCTTATTCAATTCTAGAGCAACTCACTCTTTTTCTTATTCAATTCTAGAGCAATTCACTCTTTTTCTTATTCAATTCTAGAGCAATTCACTCTTTTTCTTATTCAATTCTAGAGCAATTCACTCTTTTTCTTATTTAATTCTAGATCAATTCACTCTTTTTCTTATTCAATTCTAGAGCAATTCACTCTTTTTCTTATTCAATTCTAGAGCAATTCACTCTTTTTCTTATTCAATTCTAGAGCAATTCACTCTTTTTCTTATTCAATTCTAGAGCAATTCTCTCTTTTTCTGCTTGTTCTAATCTCCCAATCCGACTTACTAATTTCATTCTGTTACATTTATCTGTGCAGATAAAGATTTTACTGCGCCCTTTCAGGTTGTTATGTGTCATCTTTTATAAATAAGTGAAATAGATGAAATGTAAATTGCATAGTCTATTCTAACTTAATATATCAACTTTATTTACGTTTTGTTGAACAAGCAAAAGTAATGAGTTGCAAAAGAAAAGAATTAAGAAATGTCTAAAGGTCAAGAAGAAGGAAATGTTGTTTTGTTAGAAAAAGTTGAAAGGGACAGAATCCAAAGTATTTTCGCACGTCGGCATGATCCAATATGTGGAACAGCTAATAGTAAGTAGAACAGCTGAACGTGAAGAGTTAACAATTAAGAGAGTCTTAGAGTGTGGGAAGAGACAGAGAAAGTGTTGTTCTGTCTGCATGCGTGTGGACTTGAGTATTCAGTGAGTTCATAAACCTGTGACAAACTGTCGCAATTTATTTAAAAGTCTATGACTATGACTTGTGTTGTTTTACTGAGATTCCAGTAGCCAAGGTCTATGGCAATGTTCGTTTGTACACCAATAATATGGTTAGTAGTGTTATGATTAAGAAAGGTTCCTGTGGCAATTTAGGGTTCTCACTTGCTCTCATTGATGGCAGCACGTAGTCACTCGCTTAGATAGATAACATGAACAGGTGCTCGGCTCACACGGCAAACACTTTCTGATTGGTTGAAGTCTGATATAGGTAACCAATCGAGATTGCGTATTTTGATCTAATCACTATTAAGAATTAAAATAAACTTTGAATGTTTCAGAGATCGTTTCTTTGTCGTTGATGGTGTTGTTACTGCTGGAACAATCTCTTCAGTAGAATCCAGGGGTCACCAAACTTTCTTAAAGTTGGCTGATAACTAAAAGAATGACGAGTATGAGACACATAATCATTCTAACAAATACTTGCAGACCAGAATGACAACTCTGGGAATAAATACAAACACTAAGATTTTAGCATTCCATGTTAATCATGGGGAGTGGCATGCAGTGCACAACAAAGCAAAGACAATCAACTATTTATTAACTAAAAAGTTATCAAAAATGTCGACGTCAGCAAAAATAGAGTTACACCAGATCCAGTTGTGCACATATCCGAATCTCACAAACTAAGCAGCGAAAAAGGTTAGTGGGATTATGCTTTACAGAACATTTAGTTTCCTAACATAATATTTAATTTAAATTGTATCGCAACATCTTGTGTTTCATACGTTTTATCATGCAATGCAAGTACTATCGCCGAACTTGAGTTTGTGAGCCATAGTTTTGTGACCCCCTTGAAGCACTCAAAATAACCTTTCGGAAGGAGATAGAAAGAAAAAACACTTGAAAATAGTTATTACATAATAAGAACGAATACTGAGGAGAGTCTTTATATTTATAGTATTGAGTTGTGTTGTCACTTGATTTCTATCAAAATAAATCAGTATTTTGGAGGATTCAAAATAAATACAAAAATAGATGCTCCCTTCCTCTTCCTTACAAAAATGGATGCTCCCTTCCTCTTTCGTGCAATAATAGATGCTCCCTTCCTCTTCCTTACAAAAATGGATGCTTCCTTCCTCTTTCTTGCAAAAATAGATGCTCCCTTCCTCTTCCTTACAAAAATGGATGCTCCCTTCCTCTTTCTTGCAAAAATAGATGCTCCCTTTCTCTTCCTTACAAAAATGGATCCTACCTTCCATGCAGGAAACCAGCAGATAGAGCAGGATTTCCTTTTTACGGTTGAGTAGATTTTGATTTTAAACAATATCTTCAAGAGTTGCAGGTAATTCATGTTTGAAACTGACAATTCAACTTGATTAAATAAGAAAAAAGACTTATTATATTTTGAATGCTCTTGGGTATAATTATAAATTCTAAGATTAATCGAGATAATCTTATCCATATTTTTTGATATTTAATAGAAAAAAAACTTGATGATCTAAATTTATAGAAAATATTTTTTAAATCTACAAAATTTATGAAAATCTGTTTTTCTTTTTGAATGATTTCATCTTTAATAACTTTCTTTGTGGTTATGGCGGCAATTTCTCACCAAGGTAATTCGAGTTCAATTTACTACTCAGAAAAAAATGAAGTAATTTCAGGATTTTCGTTTGCATTTATTGGATATAAAAATATCAAAATATTAAAATATCAAATTTATATTTTTCTAACTTATCGCTACAGCTATGTATATTTTTAATATTTTGCATAAAGGGCTATTTTGGAAAGAAAAGCGATTTGATTAGGTTCAGAATTTCTTCTCTGGTTTGTTTTTCACCATTTTGTTGAATGGGGGTGTAAACCAAATTGTTTGCTTACATCCTTTGTAAAGCTATTTTTAGTTATTTCTGATTTTTATAAGTAATATATATATTTTTATATGTATTATTTTTAAGGCACTATTATAAATATTTTTCATTATAAGAATTATTGGGGATTTTACTTCCAATAGGTTTTGGAATATGTATTGATGGTGGGTGATTTGAGAGTGGATGTACACATATAGTGGAGGGCATTTTCTTTCATGTATGCTTTATATAGGTCCTTATCTATATTAAGCATGACATCTAAGAAAATAACTTTGTAGTTGCTTCTACGTTCAGACTTATTTTCTCCGAGTGGAGTCTCCTTAAATAAAGAAGTGGGAGTGAAATCTTAGTGTTGACAGAATTCTGTATTATCAGTAGAGATATTCTGTCTTTCCCTTTTGTAAATCTGTTAACTCAATATTGTCATTCGGTTCTTTGCAAAAGGGAGATCTCCCCAGGTAGTACCCTTTCAGTTAATCACAGTTACACACATAAAGTGAAGGTTAACTGCTGATATCTGAAGTGTCTCAATAGAGAATGTCAAGTTAGACTGAACAATTTCTGTCTCCAGCTTTAGGATCACACGAAAGGTCTTGTGACAAGTCGACGTCGAGTCCAAACGTAACCTTCTGAGGAGTTAGAAAGATTGAGAAATGAAAGAATGAAAAAATGAGAAATTGTTACAGAAAGAAACGTGAAGATCTATTGTGGTTATTCAAACACACTCCTGACAAAAAATGTACAAAGCTATGCGTAAAGTAGCAACTTGCATAATAATTATATAAAACTTTGTGGATCTTGTTATCATGCATGTTTGTTTGTTACCCTAACCCTAACCCAACCAATCACATGATTCTCGCTAAAACCATCACTAAATATTTAAAATATTTATTTTGTACTTGATACCCAGCCTGAAGATGACTCCGGATGGAACTAAAAGTATGGCAAATACATCGTCGTCAGACAGTTCCAGCCGAAACTAAAAAAACTAATCAGGAATTTAGAAAAGATATGCAAACACAAGTTGCTGTAATATTTAATGAAATATGTCGTTGAGAGAAAATGCTGCCCAGATAGATAAATAGAGAGATAGAGAAAGAGAGAGTGAAAGAGAGAGTGAAAGAGAAAGAGAAAGCGAGAGAGAAAGAAATAGAGATCGAGAGATAGAGAAAGAAAGAGAGAGAGAAATAGAGGGAGAAAGAGAGATATATATATATATATATATATATACTATATGAATCGTCTAGACTAGTAGAGTCTCGTAGTTTTTAAAGTAATATTAACCAATTTTATTATTATGGAATCAGGGACAGTATTAGGAGCTTTTAGATGAGATATTTAAAAGAATCTGAAATTCGAAGTTATACGAATGTGTTAAAGAAAGAAATATTTAAAAAAACGAAAAAATAAAATAATGAAACAATTTTTTTATGCTATTTCTGCGATTTACATGATTGAAAGGATTTACTGACTGTTTCTTTTATTTTCGTTGTTTACAACGTTTTGGACATTGTTCTCTCCAGCTTGCTTCATTAGGGTGTTGTAATCAACGTACCGACAAATCAACCAGAAGTAACCACTTTGAGAAACGTGCCGCATGTCACAGAAATGGATCTAATTCCGTCTCACACTGCACATCTACCCTAGAACTTGACCATTCAAATAACATTACCACATCAGCAACTGATCGAATACTATATAAGCAGGCACACTACAGACAGCTACCTTTTTGCCACTGCTGCATCTGACGACCACCACAATCAATCTAAAGCCAATCCTTCCTAACCGTGGTAGGGGAAGTGGCAACATGGTAGTGTCAGAGCTACACAGCTAACATGGCTCTGCTGAAAATCTAGGAGCAAAATCAGAATTCCTCGTCCTCTAGTCATGTCTGCATCTGCATGTGGCAAGCAAAGACGTGTCAGGTGCAGAACTGCAAATCAATGGAGTGAGAGTGACAATATTACATATGTGCTATCCCATTTTTGTGTTCCGCTTAAAACCTCCCCCGACTTTGCATGCAACCACTGAGCCTTGCTGTTCTCGGTGTTGGTGGTAAAAACCTGAAATGTTCCCGGTTAATGAATAGCTGCGGGTAACGAGAAGGACTTCATGCAGACCAGACAATCCTGAGGCACGATCTTCATGAGCTCTATTCATATGCAGAAGTCCGACTCACTTAACGACAATAAAAACAACAGCAAAGGACTCTGGTAAAAATCCAGGAGGAGTCAACATCAGGATCCATCGTTCTCTGGTTATTGCTGCCTCTACATGTGGTAAGCAAAGACGTGGAATGAAGATAACAATGTGAATTATGCGCATGTACACTCACCATTCTTTGTGTGTTCTGGGTCAAACCTTCCTCGACTTTGTATTCAACTGCTGTTCTCGGTGCCTGGAGTAAAAACCTGCAATTCTGCAGGTATAACGAATAGCTATGGTCACAGATCAGATAATCCTGAGGCGCAATCTTCGTAGGATCTGTGACAAAGTCGATTCACTCAGTAATAACAAGCAGCAGCAACACTTGCTTTACGGCATATCAAATAGCAGTAGTAGTCCTTCTGCCGATGACGACCTGTCAATTGAGCTACTTAATGTCACAATCATCTTCATCATCATCATCATCATCATCATCATCATCATCATCATCATCATCATCATCATCATCATCATCATCATCATCATCACAACAGTTGTAGTCGATTCTGACTCTTCATGAAAGCATACAAAATCTTATTATCGACTGTCTTTTGAGAACAAAATCTCACTTGATACTACTACATCATCATCATCATCATCATCATCATCGGTTTAGCGTCCGTTTTACATGATGGCATGTGTAGAAATTGACTTCCGAACTAACCTAGTCCTGGTCAGGCCTTTATTTATTCCTTTTTCTTTCAAGTCCATTCTTATCACTTTCTCACATATTTTCCTTGGCTTACCCCTGTCAACTGATTTAACTATCTCAACTGTCTCTTGTTCTGCACCCATCTCCCTATATTGTCTAGATTTAATCTTCATCAGATCTAAGACTGCCTTTAAGACTCATATTACACATTCTCATACAATAACTTGTCCTGTTCAGGATAAGTTTATTTCTCAAACTACTATAAGTGATAAAATACCTTTTTCAAGTTTAAATTTAATTCTCTTACTGCATGTGATAGTCCTTTTAAGGATAATAACAACCAATGTTTTAGAAAACCATCGTCATGCAGTCGACGAGTTAAGGCCAGCAAGACAACTACATTTTACCATTTTTCTATTTCTTGCTGAGAATAAATTTGGATGATTTTTTTTATTTCGATTATAATTAATTCTGTGTAATATCACAGTCAGCCCGTCAGCTGTAAATCTTGCAGGACGAAATCCGTATTGTTTGTCACTAAGAAGATTGTTGTCATTGAGTAATTTGTAATTGTATTCTTAGTATCGCTCGTACTGAGGATTGAACCTTCAATCTCCACAAGACTGTCACTTAGAACTAATTATTACTTAGCATTTTTTGAGAAGGTTACAGCGAAATGTTGTGAGAATAACATCCAAGATGAGAAAAGTATTTCGAATAATCCAAATGATGCAAATTATCTATCCTCATCTATTCCAAAACATCTGATGATTTATATGTAAACCATTTCAGTACTATTCATGTGTTAGCTGTTGTGAATCACTTTTATTTATTTTCGGTTTGTGAGGCTGACATTCTTATCAGCCTTGCAACGTGGGTAAAAAATCTTTGTCGTTCAGTCACAAAATACATCAACCTTTTCTTCAACTTGGAATAGACTCGCTACAGCCAGTATTTCGCCAGATATAACTTGTTTTGCAGTCACACAGACAGACGCGCATTTGTCATAGATAATCTAGTAAAAAGAGAGACAAAATCTCAAATCTTAAATTACCAGAAATAATATAAAAAAAATATTCTAAAAACAGGTATTAATTCTTAACAATCCTAATCCGACCAGTGGAAGAATTAGCTTATAAATTCAAGTGGATCCTGGTGAAGAGATTATCTGGATTATCTGCAGGGATTGTATGGGAGAGAAATGACAGAAAGTGCAAAGGAAGACATTACAATTTGGTCAGACATTAAAACAAGTAACGATTATATTTTAAACTAGCAGGATCCGTGTTCTGGCATTACTCGGGAAAATTAAGGAAACCCCAGAAGTAAATTGACTGAAAAGGATGAGAAAGATTCTTTTAAGCCAAAATACTAAACCTTTATCACCGATTAAACAAAGTTGTTGGGGGTCAGGGAATATGGCATTTTGCAAATCAATAGGTTGATTGCATGTATATGCTCAGTATATTAAGAAGCTGAAGTTCTTACATTTTGTATATTTTAAATTAGGGTCACGGTCAGTGTGATAAACGCTATAAATAGAGATACAAGAGGATAGATCACTGTATCATAAAAGTTTTCTTTTTTGTATCTTTAGAAATTCTTATTTTACTTATAAAACTTGAGTTAAATGTTATACTCTTCATTTTTTCTGTCTCAGTCTTTTTTTTGTCGTTCGTCTGAACTATTTTCTTCTTTTATTGATCGGTGATGTCAAGATATTATTTTCTTTTCTTATTCATCTGATTTTTAACTTTGCTGAAATTATATAATATAGTAAACAGGGTTAACGTATGTAACTCTGAGAGTTGAAGGGGGTCATCACTGACTTTGATGACACACAAAATTGAGGATCTGTCCTCTTTTATTAGTCAGGTAGCATAGAGTTAAGAAGGACAAAATTGAACTGTGTAACAACACGTGATTACAAGTGGAGAGATTGAGAGATAAAAGATTTTCACGGAGAACATTCGGGTCCATGCCTGGAAATTGGTTTTCCGGAACACAGACAAATAAAAAACAATAAAACTTCAGCCCATCTGATGTAATGTACTCCATCTAGAAAAAAAGATGAACTGGCTTCAACAACGACATTTTGAGAAAATGGTGGTATCGTGATCTGGCTATGCAAGTCCGCTTTCTTGGCTTTAATTTTTCTCCTTATTCGAAAATTTTAACTAAAAAATAAAATTTTAAAAATATAATTTAATATTATATGTAGCCCCTTTAAAGTAAAAATGGAAAGTAGTGCACATTAAAAATAGACATTCACCTGAGGCCCCAGTCGTTGAATTCTATCACATGTTTAGATATTTATACTCGCCGCTTTCAGAGTAAATATTACTTAATTTCTCCGTAATCACGTGATAATCTCTCGTGGCCCCAAGGACTACAGATGCTTACAGATTAAAGGTGTCTCTGTGAACCGGGGTCGCACCCTATGACCGGCTGAGATTGTTACTTCCCTGCGCTGATGAGAGCCGTAAGCTCGAAACGATGTCGTACATAGGTAAAATATCATAAAATATAATTTTATATATATATATATATATATATATATATATATATATATATATATATATATATATAGAGAGAGAGAGAGAGAGAGAGAGGGGGAGAGAGAGAGACAGACAGACAGACAGACAGACAGAGAGTGAGAAAGATAGATAGAGAGGGTTATAAATATCAAACTGTTTCATTAAAAAGTCCTTATTTACTTGCTTCGTCACGAGAGCAAAGTTAGACAACAGGGCGGTTTTTAGGGGCACTCTAGATATGACAAAAATAAAAATGTCCCCAGTCAAGAAGCATTTCTTCTTTTCGGATCGAGGACAGAACAGATGATACACTTTGATCCCAGTCCGAAGGCCATGAAAAAATTCAGTTATTGTCATTTGTATAGAAAATGGAAAAGTTCGATTTCCTTATATTTTGTAAGCAGTAAAATCCTGTAGTTCGAAAACTGAAGAAAGGAGACACCTGGTTTTAAAAAAATGTGTATTAAACCCCAAAACAGATAATAGAATTAATCAGAGATGAATCAACTAAAATTATTTACTTTTTCTCGGTATTTGAATATGACAATGATTAAAAAATGTCAAAAATAGATAACAGATCAAAATCGCAATAATCTCATTTTTCGAAATGATTAGAATAAAATTGGCAGCAACAATTAAACGCCAGTAATAACTAAACACCAGCAACAATTAAACACCAACAACAGCTAAACACCAGCAACAATTAAACGCCAGCAACAACTAAACATTACCAACAACTAAACACCAGCAACAATTAAACGCCAGCAACAACTAAACATCAACAACAACTAAACACCAGCAACAACTAAACGCCAGCTAAACTATTGCGGTTTTCAACTGTTATGGATTTTACCTATTTGGACATTTTTCGAGGTCAATTTTAAAGGTCATGAAAGATAAAAAATTAGGTCAAAGACGTTTTCCAGAGAAGTGTGCTTCTAATGAAAAAAATTCATAAAATGTCAAATATAGTGACATTAAAAATGGAGGAGCGAATGAGGTCAGGTTTATGATACCAATGTGTGGTTTGCCTTCACGTCAATTATTTAAAAAGAATACAATTCGAGTGAACAGTTGATGAACTTCTGAGGATCGGTAATGACGTGAAACTGCAATAAAGTATATATATGTATATATATATATATATATATATATATATATATATGCAATGTATAGCTTTTTTCTGAGGTTTTCGAATCGTCGAGCAATCCTTCAGTTTCAGGTGGTAGCTTATATAGTATTTCGCCGATTGTTCGTAATTCGGTCATTTCTCTAGCGCTTTCGACCTTCTTGGTCGTCCTTAGGAGCAAGTTTTGTTTTTTTTAATTTATAAATGAGAAGACTTGAGTTACTGTTTTTTATAGATATCTTGAAAGGTGAATGAAGGAAAAGAGAGTGGGTGTAGTTTTAAAAAAATTAAAAATAAAAAGTTATAATAAATAAATAAATAAATGAATAACAATAATGATAAAAAATAAAATAAATAAATAAATAAATAATAAAACCAAACAAACAAACAAACAAACAAATAAACAAAATATAATATAACAAGACACAAGTAAACCATACAATGATAATCAACTCAACCACACCCACTCTCTTTTGGGGAGATTTAAATGACTTCAATATTGGAGTTTCGACCACAAAACTTATACATATACAAACCTGACTTTTAAAAAAGTTTGGTGACCCCTCATTTAGATTAACTGATTTGTTTTCAAGTATTCTTGTATATATATAGTATTATAGCCAGAACGACTCTTTGCCACATAAACAAATGGCCACATGTGTCATGTAGAGATGACTGTGACGTCTAATGTTAGTTGTAGTCAGAGCAAGCATAATTGCATCTTGTAATAGTAACTGTATTGTGTAGAGGTGCTCTGCCTCTCTTTCTCTTTATTCTTAGGAATGACTGAAGAGTTGTATTTGTCTCTCTCCTTTTTCTTTATAGCAGCAGTTGTACTAGTTGTCATATATGGTTTGACAGAATAATAACAGTACACATTTTCGTTTTGGGTTTAATGATTCTTAGTGTAGTTTTATGACACACTATTAATACAGTTTTGCCCCCCCCCCCACACACACCTTTCCCAGTAAGAGACAGGAAAGAAGACCTCCAAAAAATATGTTTCCTTTTCCGACTAAAACTCAAGAGAGTTCACTACTCTTTTCTTTTTTCCACGTACTTACTTTTTTACATCACTACCAAGAAATGACTCACGTCACTACCGAAAAGCAACTTTTGCTGTTTTCTTAGCCACATTGCTGCCATTATATTACATTTGAATACATGTCAGTATTCTGCTATATTATCAAGTGTATTGCCTTCACCTTGTAAAATATTTGTCGCCATATTCTAATGAGTTAAAAAGTTAATGGGAAGCATTTTAATGTTTGGCATTTATTTTTCTCTGTCATCCTACACTCGGCGTACCTTGTGGTTATTTGGTGAGTAGTAGTAGTAGTAGTAGTTGTAGTAGTAGTGGTGGTGCTAGTAGTAGTAGTAGTAGTAGTAGTAGGAGGAGGAGGAGGAGGAGGAGGGGGGAAGAGAAGGAGGAGACCCTTTCTAAACCGTCTCTGTGACAGGAAGTTAGTCTATCGCCGATATACTTCCCAGCAAGGTTGGTACACATTTATAAATTTGAATAGAGTGTTTGCTTACAGTACTTGGTATTCCCAAATGTTCCCTATTCACTTGCCTCCCCACGAGGGCAGAGTTAGGATACAAGGTCGTTTTTAATGTTGAGAAAATACAGTTCCCCAAAAAGGGACACTCCAGATTGGGTCAAAATTAAAAATTGCCTGTCTCAAAGGGCTTCTCCTTCACTGGCCGAAAACAGAACAGATACTACACTTTGATCCTAGCCCTGAAGATTGAGGAGTAGTAATTCCCAAATTGTCACCCATCTAAATACGACCAGACTCACCGTCTTTTAACTTTGGTGATCTGATGAGAAACAGTGTGTCAACGTGATTTTTGTCTTAATCCTTCACTTGTCTTGCCTAGGTCTGGTCAGGTGATATCGTCTTCTAAACATTTGCCTAGGTCTGGTCAGGTGATATCGTCTTCTAAACATTTGCCTAGGTCTGGTCAGGTGATATCGTCTTCTAAACATTTGTCTTGCCTAGGTCTGGTCAGGTGATATCGTCTTCTAAACATTTGTCTTGCCTAGGTCTGGTCAGGTGATATCGTCTTCTAAACATTTGCCTAGGTCTGGTCAGGTGATATCGTCTTCTAAACATTTGTCTTGCCTAGGTCTGGTCAGGTGATATCGTCTTCTAAACATTTGTCTTGCCTAGGTCTGGTCAGGTGATATCGTCTTCTAAACATTTGTCTTGCCTAAGTCTGGTCAGGTGATATCGTCTTCTAAACATGTGATAATATTGCTATTTTCACTGATTTTCAGTCTTTGTATAACTATGTCAACATCTTTTATAAAAATAATCAGTCTTTCAAGCATCCTGGCTCTATTCGAAACACTTCATCTCTGATGTAACCGGTTTAAAGTTGCAATTGTTAATAAGCAGCAGCAGCTGAGGAGTACATAAATGTGGCCACTGCATGCTAGCCGTGTCCAAGTAATCAAAACATATAAGCGAAACTCTTTTCACTTGGGATCAACAAATACAGTTTCAAGTAATGACATGATAATATCATGGAATTTGCACTCAACCAACACAAGGGAAATACAATTGATCAGCAAATTATATTTCATCATCATAACGGAATAATATTTGTAACCATTCCTAATCTAAAGAGTTGCAGGATTCGTAGAGAGTCACTTAGTCCTCAGAAAAATAATAATGTACATGATAATCAGAAACTAATTGGCTTTTACTAAAAGCTTTGATAATCTTACAATATTTTTATTGCATCCACACATCTCTATAAGCTTGTCTGTCATACTTAAGTTTGAAATAGCATTTTCGTCATTCTGTCACACGTAAGTTTGAAATAGCATTTTCGTCATTCTGTCATACTTAAATTTGAAATAGCATTTTCGTAGTCTGTCACACTTAGTTGGAAATAGCATTTTCTTCATTATGTCCCTTTCAAGTTTCAAATAGTATTTTTATTGCTAAACACACAGAAAAATAGCATTTTTTTAGTTAATTTGTCATACTTAATTTCAAGATTGATTTTTTTTAATGTGCCCATACATTTCTACAGGAAGCTTTTACGTTAATCCATTGGTCTGTCACGCTTGAAATAGCCTTTTATAACCTGCAAGTTAAACGGCCAAATAAGGGTTGATCCTGGTATAGCCTAGCTGACAGGTGAAAGACTGGCTCAAGACCATGATAAGTGACGGAATTTTGTTCTCAAACATATGCAAAGCTCTCTTCAGTATGCACATCATCATGATCAATAATCAGTTGAATGGACGCATCTTAAGAATATCCGGTCTTCTTTTTATAATTATCTTAAATTAAAAAATGTTTTCTCCAATTGGAGGAGGTTTACAAACGTTTAGTCTTGACGTAAAATGACACAATTTTTACTTGGCAAAACAGAAGAATACCCGTCCCAGGACAGATAAAATTGAGTCCCCGAACAGTTTGAACTACTTTTATAAAAATCAAAAGTACTTATGCAGATTAGGACCCAAGCTACAAACGATTTGGCGTCGGTAGTTTCCGGATGTTTACGTAGATGGCTGGAAAAAGACGAATGAAACGTCAGTTGTCTGCGTCCAAGAATTCCTAAACGAGGCTGGATATACAACGAGGCTGGATGATTTTTTTTACATGTAAAATTTTGTTTTTAAGGAAAATATCACTGAACAAGTGTTATGACGGTGTTAGGTTTAGGGTTAGTAGGTACTTTTCCAGATTAGGACCCAAGCTAAAATTGACTTGGCGTGGATTAGGGTTAGGGTTAGCGTCAGGATTAGCTTTAGTCCTAATCTGGATAAGTACCAGGTTACAGTAATAAAATGTTTTTCTGTCTGAAAAAGTTTGTTTTTTCACTAATTGTTTTCTTTGGTTTTCAGTTTTTTTCCATGACAAAATTGAAGTATTCCTTCGGGAGACGTAATGACTTGTGCTCACTCGTTAAAATTCATTATTTCTTTGATCCATTTTTATTTCCAATTAGTGAATTTCACGATTCAATCAATTAAAATGTTATCTGCTTATTTTCTTGCATTCTGATTGGTTAAGCATTTTTCGGCCGTCTACGTAAACATTCGGAAACTACCGACGCCAAATCGATTTTAGCTTGGGTCCTAATCTGCATAAGTACCAAATCAAAATATAGTTCCACTAAACCTTATGTCTAGAATCCTTATTCCAATTTTGATCGATGTTCGTGAATTAATTTTACTCATCCTGGGACGGGTATTCTTCTAGTGCGAGATAAAAATTGTTTACATGATTTTGATTCTAGAAAATGTCTAAAATTTAAGAAGAAATTGAAATTAACGAAATCTTGCTTAATTGATGTTTAATGAACATGGATCAAATTAAATATAAATCTGATATTTGAATTTTCAAATGGCAGGTTGTTCCTATATTATAACTCCTCAAAACCCTTTAAAATACTTCAAAAAAATTAAAATTTGGGGAATATTTATTAATTGATGTCTAATAACTATTGTTGAAATTTTTTTTAAATCTACATTTTCACATGATATTGGTCCGTGTTCAAGTGAATGGTTGTATTTCCATGGAGACAAGCGCATACATATATATATATATATATATATATATATATATATATATATATATATATATATATATGTATGTGTGCGTGTGTGTGTGTGTGTGTGTGTGCGTGTTGGTCTGTGAACCAGGTTCATGCCCTATGACTGTCTGAGATTGTTATTTCCCTGCGCTGATGAAGGACAGCAACAGACGCACGCATGAAGATGGCGGCCAGCAATAAGGTGTGTATTTTAAAGATGATTAAAATAATTAAAGACCAAAATGACTACATAAGATCACCTTGATGACCCCTATGTAACATTTATTGCATGAGAAAGGTTTCCTAGTATTTGAACTCAGCTAAAATTCTACTATCAACTTATACAATTCAATTATCAACCAACATTAAGATAAAACTACCGAACAAAAAAAGATTCAACCAAGGTAGGTAACTGTGTTTCAAAGGATGTTTACCTACAAGGATAAAAAAAGACCTACAATCTCGTAGAAAACCATCGAAATGTTAAAGTGGCTTAAAATATTGAAACTGTGCTGGATTCAGTTTAAAATAACATTTTTAGATGCTGTTACTCATCTCTATATGAGAATCTGTCCATTGGTCAGTCTGTAACACCTAAGTTTGGAATAGCATATTCATCAGTCTGTCATGGTTAAGTTACAAAACAGCATTCTCTTTGATCTGTCACACTTAAATTTGAAATAGCATCTTTTGGTGTACCATGCTTAAGTTTGTAAAAAGACTTTTTCTTTGGTCTGTCACGTATAAGTTGGAAATAACATTTGCATTATTCTGCCACACTTGGCTTTGAAACATTTTCTTTGAACATTTTCTTTGGTCTGTAATGATTAAATTAAAAATACAATGTTCGTTAGTCTGTCAGACTTATGTTTGTAATATAATTTTCTTTGGTCTAAAATCATTGAGTTTGAAACAATATTTTCTTTGGTCTGACATATGTAAGCTTTGCATGATTGCATTTTTGTTGCTAAACTTATAGATTGAATGGATGCATTGTTAAAATGCGACTTAGTCATGCATAAATAATTAACTCCTAAAAAAAATCGCCTTTTATTTTCTAACTTTTTCGAAAAATCTGTTTGTCAAATATTTATTTTTTGTTTTTGAAACCCAATATTTTTGGTTTCTGTGTCTGAATAGAATTATTTCTCATCCAATAATTCATCAAGTTTGGTCTCTTGAAAAAGTTCCTGGTATCTTCTAATAAACAACACATGAAAAATACAAACAAATTTATTCATTTATTGATTAATTCATTTAAACAAGTCTTACATGCTTAAAGTAATTATTTAAAACTAAATCTACTTACACGACGTTGCCGAGGAGTCCCTATTTATTTATTTACCTCCCCACGAGGGCAGAGTTAGACACAAGGTCGGTTTTTAATGTGGAGAAAGTCCAGCTTCCTAAAACAGAGCACTTTGTATTGGGACAAAAATAAAATTTGTCTCAGTCTAGAAGGATTTCTTCTTCACTGACCAAAGACAGAATAGATGAAGTGTAGTAACAGTACAGATACTACACTTTGCTCCTACTACTATAAAGTTTGTATCAAAGCAGGCAAACGGTAGGATTAAACATCAAGGTCGCATATTTCTTCCTCCTCCCTCATGGTTTAAATAACTCTGACCGCTACAAATCTTTGCCCCCCCCCACATCTTCTACAGTTAGTTTTATGTCTCCCACTGCTACCAGCTTTATGAGCCCATAACTTATCTTTTCATAAGCGACCTTTCTCGGCTTACATCACGCAAGCTCACTCCCTCTCCCTAATGGTTTAATATCTCCAACCGCTACCATTTTCCTCCACACTTTCCACAGTTAACTCAACTTCTCCCACTGCTACCATCTATTTATAGCTCATAATTTATCTTTTCATAAGCGGTTTTTTTAAGCTTCTCTCCTCCTACTATCATTGTTTCAAATATTTTGTACTTTGTGTGTTATTTTCTTCAGACCAATCATCCTGAGGAAGTCTTGAAATAAAGACGAAACGTTGATGAATACATAAATAATATTTTTGGTTTTCCTTTTTTTATTTTCCATATATATATATATATATATATATATATATATATATATATATATATATATATATATATATATAAATGGAGTATTAGTGGGTTCCCCCATGTGTGAGTTTGCTCTTTTGCTTTGTTTTTTGTTTGCTTTCACCCAAAAATGAACCACTGTATAGTGTAGGTTTTTTCAAGACACTTTAATCCATGAACTTTTTACTTTTTGTGAATTTTTCTGATGATTTTGTAATGTTGCAGAGACGATAAAAATGTTGTTTGGCACAAGACAAATGAAACGGACCGTAAAAAATATATCTCACAGAAATGTTATGTATTTTGGAAATGTGAAAAAATACAAATAATAAAATAAAACCATGGTTATTGGAATATAATATGAACTGACATATATATATATATATATATATATATATATATAGAGAGAGAGAGAGAGAGAGAGAGAGACAACTGACTATTGTTGTGCACTTAATTTGACATAAATAGGATTTATTTTTCTACTTGTCGCATATCAGTTTGAATTGGTCTCATTGGTTAGAGTGCTCGGAATTGAGTTAAAGGTGACTCATGTTTTGGGGTTCAAATCATGCAACCGTTTGAACAGTTATATCCACACTGAACATTCTGTTAGGATGAAACGTATACGTATGTGGATAATAATTAAATGTTTATTATTAAATAATTATTTATAGCCCCTTTTCGGACGGACTTTTTAAGAGAAAATAATATAATCTCTCTAATCTAAGCTAAAATGCAAGTTCCCATCTGAGTGATTTGTTTAACACTGTTAAGACGGCTGATTATTGTTGTCTGCTTAATTATACATAAATAGGATTTCTTTCTCTACTTTTCGCATAACGGTTTGAATTGACCTCATCGATTAGAGCGCTCTGAATTAGGTTAAAGATGACTCATGTTCTGGGGTTCGAACCATGCGACCGATTATCTCCACACTGAAGATTCCGGTAGAAGGAAACGTATACGTATGTGGATAATAATTTAATATTGATTATTAAATAGTTCTAGCCGCACTGAAGAGCTGTGATACAGTGAAACAGTCTGTATGTGGATGACTATTTAAAGCTCCCTTTCTTGGGTAGAGCTTATTTGTAAGGATATCGCCAACTGCCATTAGCTTTAAGGCATAGCTCATTGGGTAAAACTTATTCGAGCTCCCGGCACTTGACAATGTTTAGATTGAGATATCACTTACACTCAGTAAGTGTCGTATGATAGCGCAGGGGTAGAGGCGCCGACTGTCAGCTCGACGGTTGAGTTTCAATCCCGGCTTGAGGCATTAACTGGTCTAGATGTACTGAAGAGCTGTGAAACAGTCTGTATGTGGATAACTATATATATATATATATATATATATATATATATATATAATAATAATATTAAATTATTATTTTTTATGTGCGTGTGGGGGTGTAAGTTATTACATATGTTTAAGATATTTTAGAGATCAAGTAATCCTGATAATGAGAAACATAGTTTTTCAGGTGATCACCCTAACATCACATTGTTTCATTGAGTTAAAAAAGAAAGGTCTCTTTTCTTTTAAGATTGGTCCTCACATCTTTCTGAGATGCTCAATTTGCTGGTGGCTAAGTCTGCCATGCATTCATTTGAAATAGTATTTTCGTCACGAGTAGATGCATCACAGATTGAATAGAATCGAATCGTCGTTTAGATGTGCCCAAACATCTCTATAAGAGGCTCTGTCCATCGGTTGATCTGTTACACTTACGTTTCAAATAGCATTATCGTTGGTCTGTCATGATTAAATTTGAAATAGCATTATCGTTGTTCTGTCACACTTAAGTTTGATATAGCATTATCGTTGGTCTGTCACGCTTAAGTTTGATATAGCGATGTTGTTAATCTGTCATGCTTACATTTGAAATTTGAAATAGCATTATCGTTAGTCTGTCATACTTAAATTTGAAATAGCATTATCAAGTGTTTGTCACACTTAAGTTTTAAATAGCATTATCGTTGGGCTGTCAGGCTTGAGTTTGAAATAGCATTATTGTTGGTCTGTCATGTTTAACTTTGAAATAGCATTTACATTCTTAAACATTCTGATTTAATGGACACTTTTTAAGAATATTCTGTCTTGTTTTGTTTGGTTTACAAATTAATATAATTACGATATTTGAAGTAAAGGGATTAAAAAAAACAATGGGCTTTCCATAGCATCACCTAGAATACCTCCGCCATGATGGAAATCCAAAGAATCTTTCGTTAAATGACATTACCAAATAACTAATTAAAAAAAGAAGCCTCTCAAAATATCGCAATTTATTAGGATTATTTTTAATCAAAAATTTTCGCAAAAGCCAATTTCATTTTAAATGAAGTCATAATAAGAAATCCTTTAACATTATAAGATTTGGTTTAATAGTTCGGCAAATGGTCTTAAGGTTAAAATATAAAGAATAGGTTTTCAAAAATATTGTGCGCTTGCCAGTTGAGTAGGAAATAGGTCAAGGCAGAAGGAGAGAAAGAATGACAGAAAAGTGATGTCGTATGATGCTTGAATTCTTTGTAGACATCACAAAGAGGGAGGCGAACGAAATGTTTGAGTTTTTTTTTTGGGGGGGGGGGGGGTTAAGAATGGTCGCCTGATTTGAGAAATGAAAATTTGGTTTATCTTTTACTTTTAGCCATTGCCTAACTTAATGTCGTTTTCTCGGATTATAATTTTACCAAAACTAGGTGTGGTGTGTTAAAAACCTATTCATTGTTTGATAAACTGATTAGATAGAGAAATTCAGTGAGTTTTCAATGATTGTTTTTGTGAATTGGTTTTACTAGTCTGACTAGAATATAATTGAAAGTGTGGTTGAAATCTACGATGTAGAAGAAAAGGGTATTTTCGTTATTGTTTGTTCTAATGGTTCTTTTGTGTTGGCATATTCTCTTATCTAAGTTTTGTTGTCTCAACAATGTAGTTTTTGTTGCATTCTTAGCATGAAATTGAATAAATACCAGTATTAGTTGTGGGTGTGGTGTTGTGCATTTTGAGTTGTTGGAGAATTTGCTTATGGTTTATGATGTAGTTTGTATGGTTGGGTTTCCTAGTTTATTTATTATTTCTGGTGATACCAGATCAGGCTTCTTGACTAAAAATGCACCAAATATGAATGTTATTGTTTTTTCCTTTTCCTTTGTAAAACTCAATCATGTTCTGAAAAGCCCAAAACAAAAACAACATTTTTCCTCTACAAAAAAATAACAAACCTAACAAGATGATTAAGTACATATAAACTTGAAGCATTAAAAACTTTTACCAAAATGACCGGATTCGGCATTAAATAATAAATTGAATAAAAGGGTTGATATGCCGTAAAACAAAACCTAACCTATTGTAGAGGAGTTTGTTGTTTATGTTTGTGAGTAAGGTGATGTGCCTGTGAGTGTCAAAACTAGTTTGCGTGTTTTTCTTTTTGATAGTTGTATGTATGTTATAGACTTTTCTTCAAGCGTTCTTCGAATGATAAATGAGTTATTTTGAGATAATTGTGTTAGTATATTTGTTTTCTTCCATTTATCTTCTATATTTTGTCCAATTTTATCCAAACTGTTTTGCTAAATATATATCGTGATTGCCACTTCTTTATAGAAGAAGGCCACCCTTATAAGATTGCAATTTCCGTCTTAGGCATGCAAATGGTTCATCAACTTAACTTTATTTTAGGTACTTCTGCAGTTTACAGAACGTGCTGAAATAATAGCGTCATTATTTATAAACCCATTCTTCACATGGAGAGGGTGGCTTTGTTAACTATTCTGTACTTTCGCCTAACAATT
Organism: Sepiola atlantica; assembly: GCA_963556195.1. Taxonomy (NCBI): domain Eukaryota; kingdom Metazoa; phylum Mollusca; class Cephalopoda; order Sepiida; family Sepiolidae; genus Sepiola; species Sepiola atlantica. The sequence continues at coordinate 953,501 of OY744538.1, read as the reverse complement.
TAATAAACAAAAGATACCGTAAAAATTTAATTTAACGTAAAAATTCTATTTAAACAATAGCATGGTTCGTTAACTGCAGAAGTACCTTACTTTTAGATATTGCATACGAGATCACTTCAAAATAGAGTATCCTAGGCGCCTTGTCTCAAATCTCCCATAGCCATCATAGATGTGTTTTCACAAAACTGAAGCCGTCATCTAGCAGTCTTCAACATTCATGCTAAAGACGGTAAGGTTGTCTATTATAACATTCTTAAAACGTCTCTACGTGTCTCGGACGTTTACCATGTTGCAATTCCTCATATAACAGTTGTTTGGAGAGCCTATCGTCTTTCATCCTAGCCAGGTGCCCAACCCAGCGCATTTGATTATGAATGATGCATATCTCTATGCCAAACACACCAGTTTATTGCAGGATAACTTGTGTCTGGTTCCAATTAACTTTTAAGATCCTCTTAAGGCATGTTTGGAACTTCTTCAGGGTTTTGATTTATTGATGGTATATAGCCCAAGTTTCTGAGAAATGCAGGAGTATAGACAAGATATACAATTCGTACACACAAAGCTTCATTTTAATGATGATTACTCTGACCACACACGCTTTTATAAGCCAACACATCAAAAATGATAACATTAGACATCGCTCACTATCCACCAAGCTCCAGCCCTGTCCCATCGCCACAATGTTGCATCCTTGTACTTCAATGGAATGTGCTCCGATGAACTTGCTGCTCTGGTGCCCCTTCGACGTAAATACAATCAACTAACCCGACAATCAGGTAAATCCTGTGGAGGTCCCCAGATGCCAGAGAGCCTTCTACTCCTCGTGCTGTCGGCCTTTGAAACTCTCTCCTTGCTCCATGTTTTCTCTACTGTAATGACATGCAGAAATTTAAAACTAATGGGAACAGGCATCTCGCTGCACAGCTCCCAATTTAGGATGACCCCTAAAACTTTCACCCTAATTATCAGTAGCCTGTTACGTCTACAGTGGCAAAAAGGAAAAAAATGAAAAAGAACACCCTGGAAAAAGAGTAAAAAAAATTAAAATATGAAGAAAATATAAAGTAAAAAAATGGAAAAAAAGAATAAAAATATGAAGAAAATATAAAGTAAAAATGGAAAAAAGGAAAAAAGAATAAAAATATGAAGAAAATATAAAGTAAAAAAAATGGAAAAAAAAAAAAAATTAAAATATGAAGAAAATATAAAGTAAAAAATGGAAAAAAGGAAAAAAGAATAAAAATATGAAGAAAATATAAAGGAAAAATGAGAAAAGGAAAAAGGGAAGAAAACGAAAAACCGAAAAAAGAAGAAAAAAAGAAAAAAATGAACGAAAAATAAAAAAGAAGAAAAAAGCCCACTTGAATCTATCCACTAAAAAAACACGTAAAAAAAACAAGAAAAATAACGTTGTGTGACCAGTGTTCAGGTAAAGGGTAATTCAATAAGGGTTGTTTCTCTATTTTGAAATTTTAGCATTAGGTTTTGGATCCTTGAAAAACATAACAAAGTGGGTTTCAATTCTTCGTTGGAGAAAGAGTGGCTATGTACATAGTACTTTTGTTTCTAATTTAGGGCAATGACACGAAGTCCTATTTGTGTTAGTTTCTATGTTAAGTGATTGTTGTATAATTTTATAGCTGTGCGTTCTGATGATGTGTCTAAGTTCTTTGTGCATGAATAACTAATTTTTACAGTGTGTTTATTAAAAATCACTAATTTATATAAAATCAATGTGTTTTTTCGCCAACTTTTGTACGATTTCTTGTATTTTCTGAAGAGAAGCGATGTTGTTTAGAAGCTATCTAAGGAAAGCAATGGTCGTTTTCATATGATGTTTTGCCTTGTAAAAGTGTTTTAATAATATCTAGGATATTGAACACTGACACCCGACCAACGCACAGTAACTTTTCTGGAATACTAGTATAACAAAATACAGTGAAAATCTTTCTCCCAGGCAGCACAGCGTTTAAAAACACCTGCTCTATCTAGGATGTTGAGCACTTTTGGATTGCTATATACCACTTACGAAATGTAAAACTGTAATCTTACATTTATTACTCCTGTTTAGAGCGCTACCAAATAAAATTAAGGATGCATCCAAAGCACTATTAAAATCACCCTTTCCGAGTTTCTTGCAGCCCCTCTCCCTAGTTCGAAGAGAACCTTAAGATACGTTAAATAATTTTGAAAGAAAATGTCGAGTGGAAGGAATATATTGAAATTACAGTGTTTTCTTTTCAAATCATGGCTGAAAAACTCGACCCCCTGACGAAATCTGCTCCATGGCCTCCTGAGGGGTGCACTTAGAGATTCGGAAATTCTTCCATTATCTCCCCCGGTTAATTTTACATAAGAATACACTTATGTAAATTCTCTAACCTTTTTTATAGGGCACACACAACTACTATCATTATGAGTTTTATATATATATATATATATATATATATATATATATATATATATATATATATATATATATATATAATTATTAATGACAATATATGTATTAGCATATACTATCAGTGCCTTTTACTTTGCAGTCTCCTTAAAAGATTCAGCTCGATGAGTGGCAATTAGTGACAACAGAGCAAATATAAGTCAGGTTCATATTATATTCCAATAAGCATGTTTTTATTTTATTGTTTTTATTTTTATTTTTATTTTTTCATTTTTTTTCATTGTGAAAAAATAAAAATAATAAAATAAAAACATGGTTATTGGAATACAATATGAACCTGACATATATATATATATATATATATATATATATATATATATATATATATATATATATATGAATGTTCTGAATTTGCCGTTTAAAAACATTTTTATTGATACAATTGTTTTTGCCCATTTTGAAACACACTTTTTTCTTGATAAATAATAAATTCAAGATATCTTTTCAAAAGGCTTCCTCAGTGAATTTTTATCTCCAATCTAATCAAACACAGAAAAACTGAAAAACCCGTCGACCTCAAAATTGTTCTCTTCATTTCACTTATATATATTTTTCAAAGCAAATCAATGAAAACATTCCTGGCTGCCTACTTACATCGGCAAATATAAAAAAAAATGTTTTTCTTCAAAAGACACTCGAAAAAAAAAACGATGTTATTTTCTTTCATAAAGTCCTCCATTAGTTTTTTCATTAAGAGAATACACACACAAAAAAAGAAAGAAAAAAGTTTTAATCCGCGTATCTTTTAACTTTTTCCGTTACTCTCTGCGTTTCAATTTTCATTTTATTTTAATTATTTCATGCACTCCTCCGATCGCCACAAACAATTTATTCAGGTCGCCATTTATTTCAAGTTATATATATATATATATATATATATATATATATATATATATATATATATATATATATATATATATACAGAGAGAGAGAGAGAGAGAGAGAGGGGGGTGATATGAATGGAAGAAAGCGGATAGACAAAAGCAATACAATCAAATTAATTGATATGGAGATATATTAATATTTCCTTAGAAGTGAATGAAGATGTTATTTTCAATTTTATATGAACCCTGACATAGACTTGAGAGAAGAAGCAAGGAAGGAATCAGGAGATAAAAGAATAAAAGACAAAGTTGGGGATTTCATGTTATGTGTATACTATGTATATTATATATTATAATTGGGATTAGAAAAATTGAAATTTCTGTACTTACACAGTAAAATGGTAGATAAAACATTTCCATCCTGTCGGCCGCTCCAAAAAGTTGTATACTTTCCCCTGGATTGAAGATTTCATATTATTTTTAGTTCTATTCGAGAATTTATTACCAGATCGCAAACGGTTAAAGGGACTGCGTTTACAGTTCATGAATATCTGCCGGCCACAATATGTCGTCTCACCTTCAGTCTCCGATCCATTCTGTTCTTGATCCGTGTCTTGAGGGCTTTGCTTGAACGCAGAACTTTGGTTACATTCTGATTCTCTCGGACACGGAGAAAGGACACTGATAGGGTAGCGTGGTCTCCGATCACAGAGTATTATTCCAGGCTCCCTTTGCATGATTGATGTCTGAATAGTTACAGGCTTTACTTAGGAATGACCAAAATGATAAAAAGTTGGGCCCATGTCGGTCTGTGCCGTTTAGGGTACGAATTTCCCAAGGGGGAGAAAAATTGAATGAATAACAGTTAATTGAATTTAATTTGCTGGGATTTTTGATAGGCATGTTAGGTGTCAGGATAGGTAGTAATATAATTATAGCTTTGTCTCGAGATAGGCACTAGTATAATTATAGTTTGGTATTGGGATAGGCAGTAGTATAATTATAGTTTGGTATTTGGGATAGGCAGTAGTATAATAATAGTTTGGTATTGGTATAGGCAGTAGTATAATTATAGTTTGGTGTTGGGATAGGCAGTAGTATAATTATAGTTTGGTATTGGTGTAGGCAGTAGTATAATTATAGTTTGGCGTTGGGATAGGCACTAGTATAATAATAGTTAGGTGTCAGGATAGGCAGTAGTATAATTATAGTTCGGTGTTGGGAGAGGCACTAGTATAATAATAGTTTGGTGTTAGGATAGGCAGTAGTATAATTATATTTTGGCATTAGTAGAGACAGTAGTATAATTATAGTTTGGTGTCGGGTTAGGCAATTAAAAAATTAGACTTTCTTATTAGTTTATAATTTACAGCGACGCAAAATTGGTTTATTAAAATGAATCGTCAAAACAAGATAACATTTAACTATTATTTGGTTATTTAATTCCTTCTTTTTCGCACTTTTCGAGTGACGATTCTTAAGGTTGCTAGTGTTAATTCTTGCACCATCCTTGGCAAACAAATATAGTTGAACAACTGGCACCCCTGCAAATTAAAAATGAGCCCACCTGTTTTCATAAAAGCTTCGAATAATTTCTTCAAGAACTTTTGTTTTTTGTTTTTTTGGTGACAGTCGAATGAAAGATGCGTGTAAATGATTTGTTTTGGTGGCGGATATTTGAGTCTATGAAAATGTGGCGAGACAAAGTTATTTTAAGATTAAGATTATCATTCTTCACTGCACCCCTTGTGCCACACTTTGTATATATTCTTTTGGAAAACTTCACAACTTAAACATTAATTGTAACAGAGCGTAGTTACTAAATGGTATAATTTGACTTGATTTTGAAGACATTACATAATCATCTTTGTATTTAAAAGTACATCTATCATTATACGAAAGCTGACTCAATTACCATTTGTTTCCCTACGGATCTTTCCCTAAATACTTTGATCTCACAAAATACATGCTAAACCCTACCTTAGTTCTGGGATTGAGTTATGTTTGGAAAAGATTTTCTGGTTTTTGATTATTCTAATTAGCTGTAATTTGTAACCAGCAATCGATCTCTTACTTAGCTATCTACGTATTTCTCCCGGCCGTTCTCACTCTATGTTGATTCAACCACTCTCTGATATTTCTTAATATCTATGTGAGCATTTAGAGAAAGAGTGACTCTCTTATTTCAGCGCTGCCATCTAATTTACATAGTGTATCTACACACCACAACCACGTATGTAAATTAGATAGAAAAATATAACTCTTTACTTCTATACTATCCATAAATAAACTTATTTTTAGTCATGCAAAAAAATGTGTTAACAGATATGTTTATGCTTTTTTGAATGAAATCAAAGTGGAAAAAATAGTGGTAGTGGTTGTGACCCAGTGGGTCACGAGTACGTCTAGTATGCTTCTAGAGTGTGTCTTGTTACAAATTTCGTAAAGGTTGAGTCAAGCTAATATCATCGATTTATATTTATTTTTGACGCTATTGTAATTCCAGTCAGAAGTTCTCGAAAATGTCAGAAGTCATTTGAAGATGTAATTATTGTGAATGCTATGATTAAGAGAAATACCGTTGTGTGTGTGGATGAAGGTAATATCAAAATATAGATCGTGAATTACTATTCTTATAGGTTAAAAATCAATTAGTTATAGAAATAATAACAAGAATAAGAGTGAAATAAATGATATATTCAAAGAGAGAAAGATCTCAGAAAGTTAAAATAGATGAAACAATTTATATAAAAATTATGCATGTGTAAACCAGTTCTTATATAAATGTATATATTTTAAAGATTTCAAAGTATGGGCGGTATAACTTGGCTAGTTCTGCTTGGGGAGCCAGAGCATTTTGACTGTAGTGTCTTTAAATTCCCGAAACAGTCGTTCTGATAGTCAACTGACGAGCCCTCACTACTCTAACTAATTAATAGACAATAACTAAACATATTTTTGTATACTTTTATATTTTTTATTTTTTCCCCTTTTTTAACCACTTTTGTAATCAATTTAGTTTTATGTTGTTTCTATGTCTACATTGTTTTTATTTTCTGTCCTACATGACAGATAGTACTATCTTCACTATATATATATATATATATATATATATATATATATATATATATATATATATATATATATATATATATATATATGTGTGTGTGTGTGTGTGTGTGTGTGTGTGTGTGTTCTTTCTGTATTTCAATTATAAATAATTTAGTTCAATTTGAATTATGAAGGCTCATTTAGAGTTGTGTATATGAATTTTTCTTTCGATTGTAGAGTAAGAAAGCTCAGTATCTGAAAGTTCGTTTATAATAATGACTGTTACGTGTCTCTGCCTGGAAACACTGTATGTGTTCGTTATTTTGGATATCTTTTACTGATAAGCTTCATTTGCTTGGAATGAACCAAAGAGAACAAAAGAACTCGTAACCTTTTTGCTTTAATCCAACCTTGATAAACTCTATTTTGAAACACGTGTAAAGACTCTTACATGAACATATGTTTCTAAAACCTGATTTGAATGTATATATATATATATATATATATATATATATATATATATATATATATATATAGTAGATTTATTTGAAACTAGCAAGGCTATTTGGCATTGCTCGCGTATAATATAAAAAAATAATATAAGTGATTAATAAAATATTATATATTGCCAACATTAAAACGTTTGGCGGTAAAAACATAAACGCTCCCCATCTCTCCAGTAATTAACACATTTTGAATAAATTCTTGTAAGTTAATTTCTTTATTAAAATAAAAATTTCACTTTTATATAATTCAAAGCAGCATTAGCAATTTGAAACAAATTGAAGATTAAAAGCTGTATAACTTTTTGGGGAAATATTGAAATGTTGAAAAGACGTCGGCGTTTTATTTGGTTTGTTTCTTCGTATCAAGTTTGCAGATTAAATTCTTTCAACAACGAAAATGTTCAATTAATTTATACGTTTTGTTTTATTTAAATATGTTAACCTGTTAGTTTTGAGCAGAAACAAATACAATCAGGCACACAAAAAAACTTCATTAATATAAATAAAACTAGAAGAATACTACAAGACGGGTAAAATTAATTCTGCGAACAAAAGAGTTTTGCACCACTTTTATGTCCCCTTATAAAGATTAAAATCAAGATATAATGGATCAACTTAAATGCAAATCTTATATATTTGAATTTTCAAATGGGAAGTTGTGCCCATATTATGGCCCCTAAAATTCCTTAGAAACTGAAATCTGAGGAATATCTATTAATTGATGTCGAATACCTATTACTAAAATTTCACAAAAATCAGAGACATTCAAATTTTCACGAAGGACTTCTGTCCCTTTTTACCCCTTTTTGCATAAAACTAAATTAAACTAAATATAGCCCACGTTTATACCTTTTACGCTTATCAGCTGTGTTCCAAATTCCATAATGATCTATTGATTAGTTTAAGAGTGAACTCTGTACCTAAAAATATAAAAAATATATAAACATATCTAACTTTATAAAGACATAGATAGATATACTATGAAGATACCAAACTGCATTAGTCAACTTCTACAAAATATACTTTAAAGATAGATATACTATGCAGAACCGGGTGTCAATTTCGTATCAATATACTATTTAATATTAAATGAAAATAAAAGAAATATACTATGATGATACTAAACTGTATTGGTCAACTTCTTTAAAGATACTAAAAAAATAAGTAAATTTCATAAGATATACTATAAATATATCAACTATTAATAGTCAAATAATATGAAATATAAAGGAATTAATGAAATATATTTAAAAATAATATATGAAAATAGAATATATTTCATAAAAATATACTATCGGTATACTAAAGGCATCAATGAATTATATTGAAAAAATGAAATGTTTACATGAGATATTTTATGAATATATTCTATAAATTTACTAACATCCACTTGAGGGTTAATGAGATGGATAGATTGTCGGCTGAACGATGAAGAATATTATAAGAAGATTGTAAATGAACAAAATTTGATTATTTATTGTTGACTTCTATGAATTATAAAATATAGTAGAATATATGAACTATGCGATAGCCCTATCCCTAACCCTAACAAGCATGGAAAATGTTGACTGACATGGGGTATATTTTGAAGTTACTAAATTGAAATAAAACATACTAAATAAAGGAGAATAGTAAGTTTAATTAATTATACTAGTAATACTAAATAAAGGAGAATAGTTTAATTAATTATATTAGTAATACTAAGTTTAATACTAAGGAAGGAACTGACAAAAATAGTCAACTATTGAAATAAGTATTCTATAAAGTATGATAATAGGTTAAATATACTATAAAGATATGGTAATAGGTATTTGTTAAGTATATTAAATGATAAAAATGTATTAACTGTGAATGGTCATATGAAATATGATGTAATGATACTATACTTAATCGAAATAGTTACTTTTTATAGATATACTATAGAAAAAATTATAAAGACACTAAGTGGGGAGACTTAGCCCTGATCCACTATGAAAGATACTTTTGGAAATAAGTAACTTAAATATATTAAATAGTAATCTGAAATATACACTGACTTGTGAGACTTTACTTTATGTACTATATAAAGATATTTAGCAGCAATAAGTAACTTTTATCAAAATAGTCGATTTAATGAAATATACCACAAAGATGTTCAATGTTATTATTTATAAATGGTTGGTTTATATGAAATATTTCTATAACGATACTAAATTTAAATAGTTCATTTTTAAAAACATATACAGTAAAAATATAATCATTAACTATAGGTAATAAATACCTATTAGTATTTATTAATTATAGTTATATAAGATATGAAGATACTAAAATAAACTAGTTAATTTTTAAAAGATATACTATAATAATAAATGATATATATATATAATATATATATATATATATATGATAATAAATGACATATGAAATATACAATAAAGATATGCTAATAGGTATTTATGATAACATAATGATTGAATAGGAATAGGTAATTTTTTAAATATATACTATACAGTATATTAAATGGTAATATATTATTATAAAGACACTGAATTTTGAGATATAAAATATATTTAGCATGTAAAAATAAATATATTTAGCAGCAACAAGTAACTTTTATTGAAATAGCTGATTTAATAAAATATACTACAAATAACACTAAATGGTTTTAATTATAAATGGTTGATTTATATAAAATATTTTATGAAATATTAAAAAGAAATACTTAATTTGTAAATATATATTATAAAGTGTATCAGATGGTAATCGATGATACGTTAAATATCCGATACAGTAATAGATAATAGATAATATATGAAATGAAATATACTATATACAGTATATTCAATGGTAATAGATGATATAGGATATATATACTATACAGATATGATGATAAATGTTTATTAGCTATAAATAGTTAAATAAATATATATATATTTATAATATAAAAACTATAAAAGAAAATTAATTTGAATAAATAAATGTAAATATTAATAAACTTTTCAGATATATTACACACACACATATATATATATATATATATATATATATATATATATATATATATATATATCAGATATATTATATATATATATATATCAGATGTATTACATATATATCAGATATATTACATATATATATATATATCAGATATAAAGTACATGAAAGGATAAGAGATGATATATGAAATATCTGTATTAATAAAACTATCAGACAATATCATGTGTCTGTACGTTTCTCGCCAATATGTAACTTTGATGAATACACACTGATTTTTTTAATTTACCATTAATTGAATACCTATTGAAATAAAAAATAAAATAGGGAAAAATTTAAACCGAATTTTTTCAAAACTAATTTTAAAAAATGGTAATTTACAATATTATAAATTGTTTTTTTGATGTTTTTTATTAAGTTTTCCACCCGGCGATATGTCTCCACCCGGGCAACGCTAAATAGTAATGTTTGAAACTTTATGGATTATTAAAATACTTGAAGTAAGTAAATAACTTCTATGAAATTTGCTATGAATATACTAAACGATAATTGTTGAATGTAGAACTTGCGAAACTAAAGTTTCTACTTACTTTATTTGTTAAATTCTTGAGTCCACATTTTAATGAAGATCTGCTTCGTTTAGCAATTAAATCTTTTATTGCTGATTTTATTTTTGTAAAGAACTTTTTAACCAACACAAAAGGATCACCGTATAATCGGTCTCAAATCAAACAACCGGAAACTATGATAATTGTTGTAAGGAAACAAAGATCTCTGTAAATTCCATCCCTAGAAAATTACCCGATATTATTATTCCAATGTTACGTCTTCCCCAAAAATGATCACTGTATATAATTGAAGTTCTCATAAATAAAGATATTAAATTTATGCTTTTGAAAAAGTTATCGTTTTGTAGAATAGTTTTTGAAGTATTTAGATACATAACTAAAACATTGGAGAAGACTTTATTTTCTTTCTTTTATTTAATTGTGATGTTATCATGTTTTGAGACCTGATGGAAGCTTAACTAGTTGCATTTAATAAATCTTCTATCAATGTGAAAGGGTTTTTTGTTTCTTTTTAAATTTCAAGACATACCTGGCTTCAAATCGCGAGAAAAGAGTTTCCTTGGAAATGACGAATATAAACATATATGAATTAAGTGGAACAATTCTGTTATATATCGTATATATAAGTAAAATAAGATATTTCAAATAAAAATTGGATCCAGTTTCGATCTCAGATTTTATGAGATCTGATATCAACACAGGGGATTTCCAGTATTTATTTCAATAGTGCTCAATACATTACTAGAGCTTGATTATAACAATAATAAAAAAAATTTAAATCAAAATTGTCATATTTTGTTTATTACATGTTAGAAGTTTAACTCGTTTCACTTAACAAATATTCTGTAAATTTAGAAGGATTTAATGTTTCATTTAAAGTTCTTGAGAAACGTCAAAAAAAGAATTTTCTTTAGAATTTACGAATATACCTGTCTTAAATAAAACTCTTCCGGGTTTTGGGGTTTTATTTATTTTTTTTGGGGGGGGGGTGCTTGGAGTGGGGTGGGCTGGGTGACGTTCTCTCAAAATTCACAATTTACAAAACGAATGGTAAACATGTTGTTGGATTCATAGATTTAGTAAAAAAAATTTCCAGGCCTTTATATTTTTTTATAAAGCGTCACAGAAAATGTTTATAATGTTTTTTTTTATTCTTAACCTATACAATAACCTATCAAATGACAGAACAATAATATTCTAACTGTTATAGAGTTTTTCTTTATTTTAAGCCTGATAAAATTAATCAAATTATTTCTATCAAAATCTACAATTGATAGGATGATGGGGAAAATTATTATCCATGCAACAAATTTTATAAATTTGAAATTTGGGTTGATGATTCACTGTTAAGTGAAAATGTGTTTTTTAGTGTTTAATTTTTTAAAAAAATATATTTTATCAAACTCCACAATTTATAGGATGATTGAAAACACGTTTCTTCATTGTAGATTTTAGAAATGTAAAATCTTAATAGGCATTTTTTAAATTACCTTTTTATTATTATTTTAAGTCCTCATTGTCAAAATGGAAAATTGATTACTTTTAGTAAACTTCCCAAACTTCTGCTGACAAAACTATTATTGGCAGAGTAGACTCCATAACAATAGAATATAAAAACAACTTTTCTAGTTTTTTTCTCCCAGGCGTTCACTGTCAAAGATTTTTTTAATCAAATTACACACTTTACAGGACTATTGGTGAAAATGTCATCATCTTATATTTTTCATAAAAGTAAAATATTATTTTTTTACAAACCTCAGGATAGAGAAAATAGTTCCTTTTTAAAAAATCTTTTTCAGACTTCAAAATTTATAGAATGATTGACAACATTTCGACATTTTTTAAGCCTTCCGCAGTGTTAGCAGAAATCTTTTTTGACAAACTCCATAATTTATAGGATGACTGGTAAAAATGTTGACTTTATAATAGTTATAGGTTTTGTTAAAAAAAAATCTTTTTAAGTTTTTCCTAGAGAGCAAAATAAATTTCCGAACGGAAGATAGTTTGATAGTTTTCGATATTTCAGTTTTGAAGAAGCGCTCTTAACTGGAAAAGAAAACTCGTAGCACTGCGTATCCAGTCGTCAGCATCACGGAGATGAAGACTGGGAGAAGAAAGGGAGAGAGACGGGAGAGATGTTGTTTTCAATTGGAGGTTATCCCCATCGAACGGTATATTTTCACGCTAAGAATCGAAGCGGGGGTTTCCCTTTAAGAAAGTACGTCACAGCTCGTGGTTGCCACCGACAGCGCACCTTACTGAGTACGCTTTCCCATTCTTTAAAATCGATAGACGAACATTGCATACGCACACGCACAGGTGAGCAAAGAGACTACTAAACACACTGAGATCGCTGCCGCAAATCTGTGTGCCTTGCTGATAATTGATATATTATTGAGCTCGATCTGTTGCGTACTTGCATGTGTCCCTCCGTGCGTCCACGCGTGTCACGCTGCTTACTCGCCTGTCAATCAGTCTGCCCATCAGATTGGGTTGCGTAGCCGTTTCGCTGTACGCTTTTCATTGTGTGCGTATCTTGCTCCCCACCCCCTCTCTCTCTCTCTCTCTCTGTCTCTCTCTGTCTCTGTCTCTGTCTGTCTCTGTTTCTGTCTCTGTCTCTGTCTCTCTCTCACTTTCTCGCTTGCTCCCTTTCTCTTTCTTTCTCTCTTTCTCGCTTGCTCCTTTTCTCTTTCCCTCTCCATCGTTCTCTCTTTCGTTCTCTCTTTAACTGTCTTGATCTCTCTCTTTCTCTTTTTCGTTTCTCGATCTCGTTCTTCTCCTTCGTTCTCTCTCTCACTGTCTGTCTGTCTGTCTGTCTGTCTGTCTGTCTGTCTGTCTCTCTCTCTCTCTCTCTCTCTCTCTCTCTCTCTCTCTATCGCTATCGTTCCCTCGTCCTATCTCAATCTTTCATTATTTGTTATGAGTATATTCACTTTTTCCATTTATTTTTCAACATTTTGTCATATTTGATCCTGATTATTTTTTACATATATATATATATATATATATATATATATGGGAAAATGAAAAAGGAAAACCAAAAAAATGGATGTTTTTTATGTGTACATCAACGTTTCGTCTTTATTTATAAGACTTCGTCAGGATGATAAAATAGAGAAAAAATGTCATGCAAGTACAGATGCACGTAGGGTAGACATATTGGGAGGAAAAATAAAATGAAATAATGGCCCCTACTGGGTGGACGTCTGTACTTGTTGGAGAAATAGAAATACGGACGTCCACCCAGTAGGGGCCATTATTTCATTTTATTTTTCCTCCCAATATGTCTACCCTACATGCATCTGTACTTGCATGACATTTTTTCTCTATTTTATCATCCTGATGAAGTCTTATAAATAAAGACGAAACGTTGATGTACACATACAAAACATCCATTTTTTGGTTTTCCTTTTTCATTTTCCCATCACGTCGGATTACCTTCATCCTTCTCTTCCCACATATATATATATATATATATATATATATATATATATATATATATATATATATATATATATATATATATATATAATCCAGGTAAAGTAAACATTCACAGGATAAGAATCAAAACAATTTTAATTGGGCTTATAAAAAGTGCTCAATAGAGCTTTTATTATTTTTATTCATACAGACATGTAGAAAATCTGCAATACTGACATGTCGATGTTATTGATCTACACCTGTTAAAAGCTGAGATCTCATCAGGAAGAATTAGAATTGGATTCCTCCCTCAGATCGTATTTTGGGTTCAGTGCACCTGCATATACATAACAGCCCAACCCTATTCTCCTCTAAAACACCAATGGTGTCCATTTATATTCTCATTTAATGGTGTCCATTTATATTCTCATTACCCTGCATCCACGTGTGTACCTTCACATATAAATATATATATATATATATATATATATATATATATATATATATATATATATATATATATATACATATACATACATATATATATATATATATATATATATATATATATATATATATATATATATATATATATATATATATATATATATAATCCAGGTAAACATCCGCAGGATAGTAATCCAAAGAATTTCAACCGGGTTTATAAAAAGTGCTCAATATCAAATAGAGCTTTTATATGTGATTATTTTTATTTACACAGACATGTACAAAATCTGCGACACTGGCATGTCGATGTTATCAATCAACAGCTGTTATAAACTGAGATCTCATCAGGCAGAGTTAAAATCCGATCTTAACCTTAGATCATATTTGGAAAGAAGAGAAAAAAGAAAAGAAATTTAAAACTAACTCCATGCATTTTAGCCTGAAGATTCCCCCGGGGGTGAAACGCGGGAGTCCCTGTGTAGCTTAATGGCCATACATATAATTTCATAACTTACTACTTAGCTCTACTTAAGTATTGAGCACTGTTGAAGAAAGTACTGAAAATTAATACATAAAAAATGATATCCCCTTATAAAATTTTATGTGGATAAATAGTAATATATAGGGATAAATATATAGTAATATATGTGGATAATATATATATATATATGAATGATGTTAGAGTGAAATAAATTCCAGAAGGAAATCCGAGTATGAGAGCTCAATATAATAAACAGAGCAAGAATAAAATAAAGTAACACGGAATCACATAATCACCGGTGCGATAATTTATTTCGACCCTCCAGCATTTTCAAGCACCTAAACGAAGAGATTACATATTTGAAAAGGCCAGAGGGTCGAAATAAATTATCGCACCTGTGATTATGTGATTCCATGTTACTTTATTATATATATATATATATTTGAAAATTTCACACATTAGGAGCGTTGGCGAAATGGCAGAGATAAAGAGAATATTTTTTTTATAAAATATTTAGAAAACCTTCACAACGCAGATTATTGTTTTTAAAAATAAATTATTTATTTATCTTAAAAACATATATTTTTTTTTTTGAACTTGAGCGCTTTCGGTAATAAAATCACCATCTTCAGAAGAATAAGCATATTTTCTTTTTTTTCTTCATTTTTTTTTTTTTCCACCCCGACTGAGACAAGCAGTAAGGATGAATTCGTCTCGATGTTATGGACGAAATGTTTATAAGTCGTGTGTATCACGTGGTACGTGGAAAGTTATTTGAAAATTTCACACATTAGGAGCGTTGGCGAAATGGCAGAGATAAAGAGAATATTTTTTTTATAAAATATTTAGAAAACCTTCACAACGCAGATTATTGTTTTTAAAAATAAATTATTTATTTATCTTAAAAACATATATTTTTTTTTTTGAACTTGAGCGCTTTCGGTAATAAAATCACCATCTTCAGAAGAATAAGCATATTTTCTTTTTTTTCTTCATTTTTTTTTTTTTCCACCCCGACTGAGACAAGCAGTTTTATAAAAAAAATATTCTCTTTATCTCTGCCATTTCGCCAACGCTCCTAATGTGTGAAATTTTCAAATAACTTTCCACGTACCACGTGATACACACGACTTATAAACATTTCGTCCATAACATCGAGACGAATTCATCCTTACTGCTTGTCTCAGTCGGGGTGGAAAAAAAAAAAAATGAAGAAAAAAAAGAAAATATGCTTATTCTTCTGAAGATGGTGATTTTATTACCGAAAGCGCTCAAGTTCAAAAAAAAATATATATGTTTTTAAGATAAATAAATAATTTATTTTTAAAAACAATAATCTGCGTTGTGAAGGTTTTCTAAATATTTTATAAAAAAAATATTCTCTTTATCTCTGCCATTTCGCCAACGCTCCTAATGTGTGAAATTTTCAAATAACTTTCCACGTACCACGTGATACACACGACTTATAAACATTTCGTCCATAACATCGAGACGAATTCATCCTTACTGCTTGTCTCAGTCGGGGTGGAAAAAAAAAAAAATGAAGAAAAAAAAAGAAAATATGCTTATTCTTCTGAAGATGGTGATTTTATTACCGAAAGCGCTCAAGTTCAAAAAAAAAAATATATGTTTTTAAGATAAATAAATAATTTATTTTTAAAAACAATAATCTGCGTTGTGAAGGTTTTCTAAATATTTTATAAAAAAAATATTCTCTTTATCTCTGCCATTTCGCCAACGCTCCTAATGTGTGAAATTTTCAAATAACTTTCCACGTACCACGTGATACACACGACTTATAAACATTTCGTCCATAACATCGAGACGAATTCATC
Organism: Sepiola atlantica; assembly: GCA_963556195.1. Lineage (NCBI taxonomy): Eukaryota > Metazoa > Mollusca > Cephalopoda > Sepiida > Sepiolidae > Sepiola > Sepiola atlantica. Next base: position 936,931 of record OY744538.1, on the reverse strand, counting down.
CTTACTGCTTGTCTCAGTCGGGGTGGAAAAAAAAAAAAAAAAAAAATGAAGAAAAAAAAGAAAATATGCTTATTCTTCTGAAGATGGTGATTTTATTACCGAAAGCGCTCAAGTTCAAAAAAAAAAAATATATGTTTTTAAGATAAATAAATAATTTATTTTTAAAAACAATAATCTGCGTTGTGAAGGTTTTCTAAATATTTTATAAAAAAAATATTCTCTTTATCTCTGCCATTTCGCCAACGCTCCTAATGTGTGAAATTTTCAAATAACTTTCCACGTACCACGTGATACACACGACTTATAAACATTTCGTCCATAACATCGAGACGAATTCATCCTTACTGCTTGTCTCAGTCGGGGTGGAAAAAAAAAAAAAATGAAGAAAAAAAAGAAAATATGCTTATTCTTCTGAAGATGGTGATTTTATTACCGAAAGCGCTCAAGTTCAAAAAAAAAAATATATGTTTTTAAGATAAATAAATAATTTATTTTTAAAAACAATAATCTGCGTTGTGAAGGTTTTCTAAATATTTTATAAAAAAAATATTCTCTTTATCTCTGCCATTTCGCCAACGCTCCTAATGTGTGAAATTTTCAAATAACTTTCCACGTACCACGTGATACACACGACTTATAAACATTTCGTCCATAACATCGAGACGAATTCATCCTTACTGCTTGTCTCAGTCGGGGTGGAAAAAAAAAAAAATGAAGAAAAAAAAGAAAATATGCTTATTCTTCTGAAGATGGTGATTTTATTACCGAAAGCGCTCAAGTTCAAAAAAAAATATATATGTTTTTAAGATAAATAAATAATTTATTTTTAAAAACAATAATCTGCGTTGTGAAGGTTTTCTAAATATTTTATAAAAAAAATATTCTCTTTATATATATATATATATATATATATATATATATATATATATATATATATATATATATATAAGTCACTAACATACCTAGACAATTTTACCAAATTATCGAGAGAAATTTTCCTAGAGATAGTAGACTAGGCAAAGTTATAAGTAAAAATACAGTAAAGCTATCCTTTTCAACATCGATAAACTTAACATCAACTATAGTAAGTTCAAATAACACAAAAATCAAAAAGAATAGTAACTTAGATACTAGTACAGTCCAGAACCAGAATAACAGCTCCCAATGTAACTGTAGAAATGTTAATGAGTGCCCTTTAGAGGGTAAATGTTTAACTTCAAATATAGTGTATAAGTGTAACGTCATAGAGGAAAACATACATTGGGTCGACGGGCTGTAGTTTCAAAGAAGGATTTAGAAACCATATACACTCTTTCAAAGAACCTAATACAAATTCAAAGAAGGTCCCTACGACTTTAGCTAAACATGTAAGAGAACTAAACAGTAAAAATATACAATACAGCCTAAAATGGGCTATACTAGGTAGAGCACGGAAATATAGACCTAACAAATCTAAGAGATGTAACCTCTGTATTCTGGAATCGTACAATATAGTTATTGTTGTGAAGTTGTCCCACAGTAAATAATAAATAAAGGAAGTCAAATCGATGGTTGGTTTAACAAGTGTATTAACAAAGTAAGAAACTGACTAGCTCTTGGCTAGACAGTTACAAGACTGTGCTTTTTCTTCTGTGTGTCTCTGGTGACTCTGGTGACTCGCACTATTTATAGTGACAACCGGTGCTGTTTCTCCTGTGTAAGAACGGCCGGTGTAACAGTTCTGTCTAAAGAAAATTTATTAAATAAAAGACAGGAAGTGATTCCGAACTGTCTACATAGAACCGCATAGGAATATTATAAGACTATCTTGACAATAGAAACCATAAACCTAATAGTAGATGACAGAGTACTAATACTCCAATATAAAACATTTAAATATAGAACCCATCACTCATAACTAAAATGACCGAAGCAATTAAGCTTATACCTAGCCTATAATAAAATGGTAAGAGGGCCAGATTATGAGAGCATCAATAGAAACTTTTTCATTTTAGTTTTCATCTGTATTAATTAGTGAGGAAATGGTAACTAGTAAATAAGATTTTTTTTGGAAGGAGTAAAAACTACTAATACAATAATCATTTAAAATATAATGCCAAATAAATGTTCAATAGGAAAATAAATCAATAAATAGATAAATAAATAAAAAAAAAATATATATATATATATATATATATATATGTATTGTGTGTGCATATATATGTGTGTGTATTTAGATATGTATATATATGTGTGTGTGTGTGTGTGTGTGTGTGTGTGTGTGTGTGTGTGTGTGTGTGTATGTATATGTGTGTGGGAGGTTCGGACGCTGAGCGCGATAGTTCCAATTCGTTTAAATTGCGAATATATTAAATCTAGACTTCGATTGAAAGCTTATTTTAATGGAAATCAAAAGAAACTATTTGGTATCATATTATTTAACACATGATTTTAGGGTGTCGTCGTGTGTTGAAATACAACCATTTTTGTAGGGACAGTTTCAGAATTTTGAAAATGCCGCTTGTCGCGTTTTACGTTCAGATCTCTTAGTATATGTATATTAATGAACATATTAATAAATAAATAAAAGAATGCACACAACCTAATATTAAATATAAGCATGAAATTAAAGTTGGACCTGATATTGACATTGGTGCTTGTCAATATTCACATGATAATGCGAATTAGATTTAAAACGTAATCACGATTAACTTTAAGTATAAATGTCCTTAAACTACTTTTGAATCCTCATAATACTTTAAAATGAGGTATTTAAACATCATTTTATAAAAAATAAAATAAAATAAATAAATAAATATTTAATAGCTCCCTTCGGTATTTGGAATCATGTCTAGGTAACTATAAGATATCTTCGTTGTGAGTGACAAATCCCCCCCCCCCTTAGTTTCGCATTTAATAGAAACTTACTACTTAAGTGAAAAAGCTTATCTTAGTATTGATGGAAACGATTTATTAATAAATACTAAATATCTTCCACAAAAACACCGAAGTATAACAATTTTAATAGTTGCTTAAATGGACGACTGAGATTATGAAACTAGCTCTAAACTGTTGAACTTAAAAGAGTTTCGTATCCAAATGACCTAAAATAGACATTGATGTAACTTTAGTAAGTAAAAAATTACCAAGTGAATTAGAATATTTATAAATAAATTATAGAACTTATTAACTATTTTAAGAAATATTACTGAATTAAAATTTATCGCACAATTTTTTAGGATGTACTAGCTTTGAACGAAAAATTAAAAATGGCGTATTAGTGGGTTCCCCCACGTGTGAGTTTTTGCTCTCCTTTCTTTGTTTTTTGTTTGCTTTCACCCAAAAATGAACTACTGTATAGTGTAGGTTTTTTCAAGACACTTTAATCCAAGAACTTTTTACTCTTTGTGAATTTTTTCTGATGATTTTGTAGTGTTGCAGAGACGATATTGACATAAAAATGTTGTTTGGCACAAGACAAATGAAACGGACCGTAAAAAATATATCTCACAGAAATGTTATGTTTTTTGGAAAATGTGAAAAAATAAAAATAATAAAATAAAACCATGGTTATTGGAATATAATATGAACTGACTTATATTTTCTCTGTTATCAATAATTGACAATCATCGAGCTGAATCTTTTAAGGAGACTACAAAGTAAAAGGAACTGATAGTATATGCGAATATATATATATTGTCATTAATAATTATATATATATATATATATATATAATAAAATTTGCAAGTTTACAAGTTTAGTAACTCATTAAGTGTTCAAACAAGGAATGCAAATACAAAATGACCTTTAATATATATATATATATATATATATATATATATATATATATATATATATATATATATATATATATATATATGATTGTTTTTATTCAAACAGACATGTACAAAATCTTTATAAGCCCGGTTATCCTGTGGATGTTTACTTTACATGGATTACTATATATATATATATATATATATATATATATATATATATATATATATATAAGTATAAATTTTTATTTATACAAACATTATTGGTTACATATGTGCATACATGTTTCGGTTGCACTTTTCCAAGAAAGTCAACCTCATCAGACCAAGAATTTTTCAGGAATGGCTGGTCTGATGAGGTTGACTTTCTTGGAAAAGTGCAACCGAAACATGTATGCACATATGTAACCAATAATGTTTGTATAAATAAAAAAATATACTTATAAACAGCTCTACTTGGTATTGAGCACTTTTTATAAACACTTGAGTTTCTACGGATTTACATTTACAGAAACTAATACAATACATGTACGATATATATATATATATATATATATATATATATATATATATATATGATGTAGTTAATTTAATTAATTTAAAATAAATTACTACCCATGCTGGCTTGAGGCACTAACTGGCCTAGCCGCACTAAAGAGCTATGATACAGCGAAACAGTCGGTATCTGAATGACTATATATATATGTCTGTGTGTATGTATGTATCGTGTGTTTGTGTACATATAAAATATTTTGTTGTGAAGTCTTTGACGATAAAGTGCGTGTGTGTCCGTGCATTCTCAGGTACACGCATTTATGGTTTGACGACACGTGTGTCGGCACTGCCATTTCCGCATTCTGTGTACAGTCGGTTGCGGCTGCTGCTGCTGAGATGTGGATCAACGGCGGACGACGACGAGGGGGCGGGGCAGAGGAGCCGGTCATTGCTATGAGACCCTTTTTAGATGCAAAGAAGTGTTGACAAGAAAAGATGCGGCAAAGTGAAAGTATGAAAAAGTAACGGAGGGGGGATGGGCGAAGGGAGAAAAGATGAAGATGAGGGAGAACGAATTGTACATAACACATACACGATGTGTGTGTGTGTATACATATATGTGTGTTTGTGTGTGTGTGTGTGCTTGCGTGTGCGTGTGTTTATGTATATTTTTGTGTATTTATATATGTGTGTATTTATATTTATGTATGTTTATATATTTATATGTGCATGTATTATTTTTTTTTTAATTTTCTTATCTTTTTGTTATTGCTAGTGATGGGGAATCCAACTAGATGCCAGACATTTCAGAGACTCCAACCGAGAGATCTTTTAAAGATTCTAACCGTCCATTTAAGTGCAATTTTTTTGTATCTCTTTTGCACTTGGTTCACTGGATAGTCATAGTGGATGGTGTATGACTTATTTTCAACAGTTCTTTCTGGTATATGTTCCAGTACTTGCTGCTACACTGAATATTCAATTTTTTACATATGGTCCAGTGGAGATATTCACACACTCCATTGTGTCTCCTAGCAGAACCATAAAACTGGATGGCAGGTTGCTCACACTCGCTACTTCTGTGTGGCAGAACCTGCACTTGTTGTCATTGTTGAAAAACTCATCTTCTTAAAAGCATTGGTCATCAATCCTTGATCTTGGGCAGCCATTATCATCCTCTCCTGATTATAGTCGAGCGATTCTCTTTTCAGCCAGTTTACAGAGCCTTCCTTATCTATATATTCCTAGGAGAGTTCATCCAGAAAATATTTGGCACGTTGTTGGTTGGCCCATTCTATTTCAGTGGTTGGCTTGTTTGGTGTTTCTGTCTCAGTTGTGAGACAGACCTGTTCAAAATGTTTGGCCAGTTTTGTGATGGAGGTCGTTCTACTGGCTCTTGCTTCTTGATGTTGACATACCATCATAAGGTTTGGGTTCTGGGAGCTCGTCAGATATTAGACAGTGATTGTGGCTCGATGTTGATGGTCAATCTCTGAGAGACCCATACCTCCTGCTTCTCTGGACAGATACAGCATCGATAGACACTGATTCCTGTACAGTGTCAACATATATCTTGTTTTAGTGTCTAGCCTGTTAATGTCGTTTTGTGGCCAGTCAATAATGACAAAGCTGTATGTTATCACTGGCATGACAAGTTGGTTAATGGCAGTTACTTTGTTTTTGTTCATGAGCTGTGTTTTACAGATTTTTCTTACACAGCATACATATTCCCTGCTATTTTTTTCGTTCATCTTGGAATGTTGGATTGAATCGTTTTCTTCAATTCCTCGGTATTTGTATTGTTCCTGCTCTTGTAGGTCTTTGATGTCAGTCTCTTCATCAAGCTGTATATTTTCTGTTTGGATCTTCTTCCCAGCTCTGATAGAGCACTTGACACATTTGTCCAGGCCAAACTTCATTCCAATATCTTTGGAGAAGGTATGTTCAACCTGCAACAGTTGACTTAAGTCAGCATCAGAGCTGGCATACAGCTTGAGGTCATCCATGGAGAGCAGGTGGTTTACTCTTTTGGTTGGATTTTGTTGGCGGCCTTGGCTCAGGTTGTAGACATTCTGGCATTTATTTAGTAGCTTACTTAGCGGATCTATCGCCAGGCAAAAGAGAAAAGAAAATAAGCTATCTCCCTGGAAGATTCCTCTTCGGATGTTGACTTTATGAACTGTTATAATCCCATTGGTGTTTGCCACATCTTTATATGGGCAGCCATAGTTTTCTTGATTACAAGATGGACCTTATATAATTGAAGACAGCGCAGTAGCCATGTGTGGGGTACACTATCATATGCCTTTTGGTAATCGATCAAAGCCATGCTTAGATTTCTTTGCCTCTTCCTACAGTCCTCAATAATGGTCTTATTAATCAACAGCTGGTCCTTGGTGCCAAAACACTTCCTCCTGCATCCTGCTTGTTCTTTTTCAAGGTACGCTCCAGAAGAGAGGTGTCCATATATTCTATCTGCAACCAGGCCAATGAAGAGCTTGTAGGTCGTAGTGAGACAGCAGATAGATCTGTACTTACTAGGGCGTTGTGTCTCACTCGTTTTGAGTATGAGGGGTGTATCACCTTTCACTAGCTATGCTTGTGTGGCCTCCTCACCTCTCAACAGTCTAGTGAAACAGCTACTATACTATGAAGTGCTGTTAATTGCTTAAGCCAGAAATGTGATAAGTTGTCTATGCCAGTTTTTTGTGATTCTGGAATCGATTCAGCTTTTTCTTTATCATTCCAGGCGTTATTTCTGGCCCTTGCATTTTAGGTTTATTTTCATCGCCCCCAGATACACTCAGAATCCACTGTGGCTCGATGTTGATGGTCAATCTCTGAGAGACCCATACCTCCTGCTTCTCTGGACAGATACAGCATCGATAGACACTGATTCCTGTACAGTGTCAACATATATCTTGTTTTAGTGTCTAGCCTGTTAATGTCGTTTTGTGGCCAGTCAATAATGACAAAGCTGTATGTTATCACTGGCATGACAAGTTGGTTAATGGCAGTTACTTTGTTTTTGTTCATGAGCTGTGTTTTACAGATTTTTCTTACACAGCATACATATTCCCTGCTATTTTTTCTTTCATCTTGGAATGTTGAATTGAATCGTTTTCTTCAATTCCTCGGTATTTGTATTGTTCCTGCTCTTGTAGGTCTTTGATGTCAGTCTCTTCATCAAGCTGTATATTTTCTGTTTGGATCTTCTTCCCAACTCTGATAGAGCACTTGACACATTTGTCCAGGCCAAACTTCATTCCAATATCTTTGGAGAAGGTATGTTCAACCTGCAACAGTTGACTTAAGTCAGCATCAGAGCTGGCATACAGCTTGAGGTCATCCATGGAGAGCAGGTGGTTTACTCTTTTGGTTGGATTTTGTTGGCGGCCTTGGCTCAGGTTGTAGACATTCTGGCATTTATTTAGTAGCTTACTTAGCGGATCTATCGCCAAACAAAAGAGAAAAGAAAATAAGCTATCTCCCTGGAAGATTCCTCTTCGGATGTAACCCCCCGGTTTCATAGTTCCCCACTCCAAAACAGAGGGCTCCAGCAGTCCTCTAGCTCTTGTTTCTTGGGTGGCTTTTCCACCGTAATTGTATCTCTTATGAGAACAGTCTCATATTGTTTTTGAATTGTTTGTTCTTGACTTTTGCTCTGTTCTTATTATCTTTTGTTTATTCTTTTGGCAAGTGTTGGAATCCTTCCCTTAAACTCATTGTTTATTCCCAAACTTATTCGAACTGAGCCTACAGATGATGTTCTTCAGCCGGCCCTGCACTGTAGGGGCTGCAACGAATTGTTTGATCTGAGACAATTCCTTTCTGCATAGGTGAAGTTGCTTTTGTAGCTTCAGTTTCCAAGATGGTGTTGTGCTTGGTGCTTTGGACTTCCACATCTTTTGGAATTGAGGGAGTGTCTTCCTGACAATGTAGAGCCTTGCAACATACGTAACCTGGTTCAATTCTGTGATGGAACAAGTCTCTGGAGGGCGATATTTGTTATTTTTATTACTACCTTGGATTTTAGGCAGTTGAGGTCTTTCCTCCAGCCTCATCATCTGGACTTCCTCAATGGTTTTACCAAGTTCTTCCTCAAAGGCCAACTGTTCATCATCTGGCTCCGGTAATTCCAGAGGTAATGGTGGTGGTTCAGGTGAAGGTGTTGATGGTGGTCTTGGTGATAGTGGTAAGGAAGTACTCTGGTTCAGTGAGGGGCTATTTGGTGATTGTAAGCTGACAGCCAATTGTGGTGGGAGATCTGACGAGGAGCCACTTGATAAAGAGGATACTAGTGGTAAAAGGGGTCTATGGTGGGGAGTCATGGGCCCAGACTTTTCGACTAGCTCAGCTTGTCGTATATTGGGAATTGTAATACCAGTGGATCTTTTTGGGTCTGCTGCTATTTCTGTTTTCATATAGTCTAGCTCAGCCTCATTGAAAACCTTCTCTTTTATTATTCCTTTGGCAGGTTATTTTTCAGGGTGGAATATTTCTCTTGCCTCAGCAGAAATGGAAGAATATTTCCCTCCCGGGCTCTGTCCTCTGTTTTTGTTTGGCGTGTTTGGTCTGAGCATATTCCGTAGCCCATAACAGTGTCCACTTTTCTTCCCTCTCCCATCTGACCTCTTGTCTTTGTCTGGTTTCTTCCTCCTGTATAGGAAGGTAGTCTCTTTCTGCATCCCTTAGGGCTACAGTTTTGATGGTTCTAATCTCATCCGCTGAAAGGTATTTGTCGATCTGCGAGACAAGCAACCTTATGTGGGCAACCAGCGTTTTCTTTTTCTCCTCAGGGAGGTCGGATCCTCTGATCTTCTCACTTAAGATCTGGTTGGATGTATTGCTCCACAGCAATACATGAGCACCTTCTTTTGGGCAACAGACCATGGCTGGGCTTTTAGACCTCTAATATTTCTTTTTGTTTTGGTTGTTGCACATGATGGAGTTAGGGGGCTAGGACCTTTTTATCAAGGCCTGATGGCTGTCCTTGATTGGCTTCTGTCAGTTGCAGGAAGGTTTACACCATTGATTACCCCTTCACGTTTGGTGTGTAAACGAGTTGAGAGGCCCTTTTAATCCTGGGTGCCGGCCTGCCAGTTTTTATTTTTGTTATTGTTCATCAGTTTATAAGTTCCTCATTGTCCACGGCTTCGTATTTTTTTTTATTGAAAGCTGCCTTCTATTACTAGAGGGGGTTCCCCGGTCAGCAACCCGGGGTATTCGGTGGATGGCCTGAGGGGATGGCACACCACTTCTTTTTTAATAAATTGGTCAGGGTTTACTTCATATGGAAAGTATTCTCATGTCATGGTGGACTGACAAACCCCTGTACAGAGAAACCGAAGACACCCGAGGATAGCATTCAATTTTCTCTATTTTTTTTTCGTCTTATCTTTCCGTTTTTGCTGGAGATGGGGCATCCTACTATCAATGGTATATTTTGCTTGAGTATATTTCATAGCCAATAACAGTGTCCACTTTTCTTCCCTCGCCCATCTAGTCTCCATCTAGTTTCTTCTTCCCTGATAGGAAGATAATCTTCTTCAGCCTCTCTTATGGCTGCATTTTTATAAGGGTGCTCTCTTCTTGTTATATATATTCCCATCTGGGAAACAAGCGATCGTAGGCGGGCAACCGGTGCATTATTTTTTTCTTCGGGGAGGGTAGATTCTTGAATCTTATCAGCTAGAATCTCATTGGATGTTTTGCTCCACTTTTCAAACTTTGAGTAGTGGTAGCAAAATAATAGCACCTTCTTTTGTGCAACAGTCTATGGTTGGGCTTTTAAGCCTTTTATGTTTTTTTTTTATTGCTGTATTTGATGGAGATAGAGGGCCAGGACCTTTTGTCTCAAGGCCTGATGGCTGACCCTGGTTGGCCTCTGTATTGGCTGGAGCACCATTTCCAGAGGCAGGAAGGTTTACACCATTGCTTACATCTTCCCGCCTGTATATGTATGTGCGTATGTATTTACATATGTAAATTTATGCAAATATATATATGCATTTGTATGTATTATATATATATATATATATTTACGCATTTATAGGCATATGTGTGTATGTATTTATGTGAATATGTGCATGTATTTATGTGCATATATGTGTGTATTTATTTGCATATGTATATGTATGTTCATATTTGTATGTATGCATGCATTTATGTGCTTATAGGTGTATATCTTTATGTGTATATATGTATTAATGTGCATATGTGTGTTTATATATTTGTATACACGCATGTTTTGTAGTTATATATGTGAACATGTATTGATTTGTTTATATGTGTACGTGCTGACAATGTATATATATATATATATATATATATATATATATATATATATATATATATATATATATATATATAATTACATAAACAATATTATAGTCTAACGTCAATCAACCAACGTTTCGATGCTATGGAATCTTCTCAAAGACTGAATAAAAATAAAAATAAAATCAAGGGTGAAAGTTGAGAGTCTCGCAATTGGGGCACATCACCATCAGAAGCCACATTTTAAGAGAGAGGGAAAGGGCGAAGATATGTCTTAGGAGAAGTGGAGAAACCGACCATATTCCATTTTGGTCAATTCTAGGTCAGCCATAAGCTGACCCATCAAGTTTGTACTCACGACCTTAGCTTCACTGCACAACACCACATACTTTCTCTGCCTTAGCGAAAAATTGGCCATTGTTATGTTCCCTGATAAGAGTAGCTTACTAAATCAATGAGACGAAATAGGTTTTAACTGTAGGCACTTTAAACGGCTGAATCTTGATAAGTTCGTGAACAATCTAGAAAATTTAATATAAATAACTTAACTATATAGATCAAGGATTAATGCACCCCCAAATAGCTATAGTGTACTACAAAGGGTAGAATCCAAGTAAACTAATAACATGAATAGATCTAACTCTAACTAAAAGATTAAAAATTAATAATAAATTATGTATAAGCCCTTAAATTTCTCTTTTAATAAGGGGCAAACCATAAAAAAATAGGTTATAGTATTACAAGTATAAATTCAACCTAGATTTACCTTCCTTGTCGATAATAATAATAATGATAATGATAATAGTGGGGATAATGATGATTAGAATAGTAATAATAGAAATAATAAAAATAATGTAAATGGCTATAATAGGAAAAGTAAAAATAATAATAGGATTTACAATAAAAACAGAGGTGATAACTATAGCAAAAGTAGTAATAATACAAATAGGAGTGATGGTAAAAATAATAGTAATAATAATTATAGTAATAATAAAGGATAGTAATGACGACAATAATAATAATAATAATAATAATAATAATAATAATAATAATAATAATAATAATAATAATAATAATAATAACAAGAAAAGACATGACAGCATGGGGAAAGAAGTACACCGGGAAATGTGCAAACAACTGAATTTCGAATATGCAAAAAAACGGTACACACACAAACCAGAAACTGTACTAGAAAACGAAAAACACAAAATCATATGGGATATGAATGTACAAACAGACAAACCCATAACAGCAAGGAGACCGGATATGATAATAATCAACAAGAAAGAAAAATCCTGCAAAATCGTGGACTTTGCCGTCCCAGCAGACCACAGAGTGAAGATCAAAGAGACGGAAAAGAGAAGCAAATATACTGAACTTGCCAGAGAATTGAAAGGAATATGGAACATGAAGAAAGTCAGTATAACACCAATAATCATAGGAGCACTAGGAACAGTCCCCAAAAACATGGAGAAAAGACTGGGAGAAATAGGAATCAAAGGGATAACTGAGACCATACAAAGGACAGTAATGATCAAAACAGCTACAATCCTGAGAAATGTCCTCGAATGCGGAAACCAACCCACATAAGCAACGAATGGAGAACAAACACATGGAAGCACATGACAGCAGAACCGGGGAAAATACAACCGCACGAGAGAGGCGCAAGCATAGGCTGACGCCACAAAATTATGGACAGAGGGTCGAGGAGGGAAAGCGCAAACCAGACCTCCACTGGAAGAGCGCGGACAGCTCTGGGACCTTGGGAAGGCTTGTTGCCACTCGGGCCCCAGAGGGGACCAATGGCCCTTATCAGCGGGAAATCGCTGGTAGGTGGCTGTTGCGATTACCGCAAGGTCATCAGCGGTGATGAACGAAAAGAGGTGGAGCATACTGGAGGCCTGAGGAGACTTGTTGTCACTCGGACTCCAGGGAATACCACAGGTTGTCGGCAGTGGGTGACCACTGACGATGACCAGTGTGATAACTCCTAGTGAGTAAATAATAATAGTTGGAATAATAATTACTCATGATTTTGATTCTAGAAAATGTCTAAAATGTAAGCCTTAAGCTTAAGGGGTCGTAAGAATAAATTAAAATTGGAGGAATCTTGCTTCATTACGACTATGGATAAAATTCAATCCAAATCTAATATATTTGAATTCTCAAATGGGAGACTGTGTTCATATTATGCCCCTTAAAAGCCCTTCAAAATAGTCCAAAGAAACTGAAATTTGGGGTATATTTACTAATTGATGTCTAATACCTATTGTTCAAATTTAACAAAGATCTTAGATATCTGAATTTTCATGAAAGGCTTCCACCCCTCCCCCTTTACCACTAATGCATAAAACTAAATTAAGCTAAATATTTGGACCCGTTGCGCCTAGCAATTGCATTCCAAAATGCATAATGATCGGTTAATTAGTTTAGGATTAAATTCTGTACATACAAATATATAAACAGATACACAGACCTAACTTTATGAAGATAGAGATAAATATACATTGCTCTTTATTATAAAGTGGAGGATGAAGAAAAGAAAAATAAATGAAATGTTTGTTTTTGAGAAAGTGCGTTCAAAAAGTACTCAGATTTTAGCGTTTATCAATTTTTTGTTTCAGGAAAATTTTTTAAACATGATTTGACTTTTTTAGTGAAGTGTCACCTTTACACTAATACATTACAGTGTTTTTTTGTTGTTGTTTTTTTATTTTTTGTTTTTATTTTAATTTTTTTTCATTTTTTGTTTATCTGTAGATTTCCACAACCTGTCAGTCAAAAAAACTGCAACAAAATATGATTTATTTAAATAAAAGAATAAATGATCAAGTGAAAAACAAATAAAACAAACAAATATCCGATATTTTATTGTTCTCACGTTGGGAATCGCTAGATACTATTTTGGGGATTGAAATGGACAGAAGCTCAAAACAAATATAAACGAGAAAAAATAGTCTTAAGATGCGTCTATTCAATTTGCGCGTTTAGTGATGAAAATCTTATTTTCAAACGTAAGCGTGACAGACAGACAAAAATATCACATGAGAGATTGACGAAAATTTAATTTCAAACATAATAATGACAGACTAACGAAAATGCCATTTTAAACATAATCACGGAAGACTGACAAAAATTTCAAAACTAAACATGACCAACAAATGCTATTTTATAACATAAACATGACAGTAACATGAAAGGCCAGAAAAATGTCATTTCAAACATAAGCGTGACCAACCAACGAAAATGCTACTTTAAACATAAGCCTGACAGACGAAGGGACATACTATTTCATACATAAGCATGACAGACTGCTGAAAATATTAATTTCAAACATATGCAGGATAGATCTAGGAAAATACAATTTCAAACATAAGGCTCACAGACCGATGGATATGCTTGGAAGAATCTAAATGTGTATATAAATGTATACTTCTTTTTCTCCCCATCTTTTCTACTCTCCTCCTGCCATTACCCCTACTTGAGCTCCTCCTCCTCCTTTCTTTGTCACATTGTCTCTTCTACATCCCATTACTACTACATAAACACCTTATCCTCTTTTCTACTTTTTGTCTTTTCTACATGACCTCCTCCTCCTCTCATTGAACACCTCCCCCTTTTATATTTCTTTTGTCCTTTCTACATAACTGTCTCCTTTGCCCATTACTCACAAATATCCTATATTTAAAATCAGGGTAACCCCGGAAGTATTTCTATGCTACTCTTATTTACTGACATGCATCTCCAATAAACCATCTACTACTTTTTCTTCTTCTTCTTCTTCTTCTTCTTCTACTTCTTCTTCTTCTTCTTCTTCTTCATATAAAGTTACTTTGTCAGATCCAAATAACGATCCGTCTGATATATCGATATTTGATTTGGACTAGTCTATTTAAAAAAAAATCTTTTTCTATGTTATTGGCCCAAATATAACTTATTTCGCTTCGTTTTTTTTTCTGATAATACTTAGGCCCAGTATGAATGATGTTCAAGAGGAGACATTATTCCTTACTTACCTGAACAGAAGTGTAAGCTAAACCCCTTCATAAAAATTAACGTTTCATCATTTCTCTTCTTACTTTGGCTAACTGATAACGAATTACATAAACATTAAACTATTTCTTTCTTACCACAATATTAGAAAGAAGAAGACTTGGTTAGACACAGTCAAGACTGATCGCAATTCCCTCACTGGCCCTCAACTCTACGGTGTACGTCGATGGAAGAAGGAGTGGCTCAACCGGACGCAATGGGCAGGATTTATATCCGTGACGGTGCGAATCAAAAGGCCGGATCAACATGAAAGAAGCAAGCCGAAACAAGTAGTAATATTAGAAATCACGCAATTTTATTGATTTATGTTCTGGCGTCACCTCTAACCCTTAAGTATCACACAAACTGTTCCACAATCCTTGTTATGTAACATATATATATATGTATATATATATATATATATAATATAAAAATCAAAAATTATATTAAATTCTATCGAAATAAGGTGAAGCTCAATATAGTAGATAATACATTTATATACGGATAATGAAGTGATGAAATAGATAAAGTTTGCATAGTTTTTAACTCATCAAATCTTCAAACAAGGAATACAAATACAAGCAACAAGATTTTCACCTATTTTTTCACAACTTTTCTGGGCAATCTTCCTACAAACTTGGACTCCATGCTGCTCCTACTTCCTGACATGTCCTTCTGATCCGGCCTGCCTTTTCAGCAACAGGCGCTGTCCTCATGCCCCTCCATCTCCTGACGACATCCTCTTGACGGTCTACCTCGACCAGACTAACCTGAGGCACTTCTCTAACCGCAAGGATTTCTACATCGATCTTGTGGTGACGTTTTCTTGTCGATCCAACCATTCGTGGCGTCTACACGAACCGGACCTACCTGAGCTTCCTCTCTAACCTCATAGACATCCACATTGTCCTCCTGTCTTTCCAGTGATGTCATCCTAACGTTCTAGCTTTCAGTGACATCCTCTACTCCGGCCTAGTGGCTCACAATGACTAGGCCAATCCAGCAGACTTTCATTTTCTGGCATTCTTGTACCTTATCGGTGCAATAAACCTTACCATTATTTTTTTTATACTGTTTGCCTGCGTTTGTCATTCTTGCCGTATTTTGTCCCGCATCTTTCTTAGTTTTCATACCGATCACCAGCATAGGCCCCTGCAACAAACTTTGTATCTTGTATCGTGGGTCATATTTTTGAGGCGATAAAACATGCCAACATTGTTGCCACATGCGTAGAGAAATAAATAGTCCCAACAACTTGCGCAACAATTCATGAATTAAAGAAATAAATATTCTTATTTATAAATGATGACCTCTGACCTCCAACATTTTATTTAATTGTTAGAAATTTTCTTTTAGAACGTGCAGAATAAATTGGATATCAAATATTCACATTTATGTCCGGATAGATAGGGGCACTTAAACCACTGTGATGATAGTTAAAAGCAACTCATTGTTAAGGAGAATGAATCCATCGATAAGTCAAAAATTTTTTTTTTGTTAAAATGATTGTCATCTCGTTCTTAAAGTTTAAAATTCTCTGAATTGCATAATTTTATGAAACAGCAATCCCCTAAAAATCCTAGTCATGAGACTCCTCTCATTGCTCCCCTTTTTTCTCCTACTCTGTCTTTTTTACTACCTTACCATCATCATATTGCCCCCACTATAACTCTTACCCCTTTCAGCAACTCTGCTTTTTATATGATGACAACCAATCCACATCAGATATTTTTTATCCTTGACATATTTTTTATTTTATTTTATTTTTATTTTTTTCATATTATTTTTATTTCCATTTCACTTCATTATTCCTTCTGATTGATCCAGGTTTTTCTTTACCGCCTCATTTAGCCATGCAGTCTCCCTGCTCCCATCAGCTGGTGACAGATCAATGGAGAGGGTGACACTAATTAGCAAAACGAGTGAATTGACGCATTCCCCAAACCCAAAAGATCAATCTTTGAAGAAAATGCACACACACTTTCAAAAATAAAAAAGAAAGCCTCACTTTTCCACAAACTCAGTGGAAGATTCCTAGAAAACAATCGAAATCGCATGTTCTGAAATGGGAGCAAAGCCAAGAAAGAGTCCGGCATGTCTTCAAAGCCACTCACAGATTTTGATGAAGGTCAGATCATCCCTATATAAAGTTAGGTATGTTTATATGCTTATAGATTTGTATGTACAGGATTATTTCCTAAACTAATTAACTGTCATTATGAATTTTGGAACACAGCTGTTAGGTGTAAGAGGTTCAAATGAGGGCTATATTTAACTTAATTTAGTTTAATGCAAAGGGAGTAAAAAGAAGGTGAAATCCCTTTGTGAAAATTCACTTACCTCAGATTATTGTGAAATTTTACCAATAGGTATTAGATATCAATTTTTCCCAATTTTTTCTAAATTTCGGTTTCTTTGGAGTATTTTAAAAAGTACTTAAAGTGCATAATATGGGCACAACTTCCCATTTAAAAATTCAAATATTTTAGATTTGCATAAAATTTGATCTATGGTCATTAAGCAAGATTCCTTGAATTTCAATTTCTTCTTAAGACCCCATAAGCCTTAAATTTTAGACATTTTCTAGAATGAAAATCATGTAATAGATTTTGATCACAATTGGAATAAGGATTCTAAACATAAGTTTAGTATCATTAAATCTTGATTTTTATCTTCATAAGGGGTACAAAACTGTTCTGTTTGAGGAATGAATTTTACCCGTCCTGGGATGATTCTTCTTCGAGTTGCATATAAAAATGGTAGCCTTACTTACAGGGGAATTGGGCGAAAGATTGGATTTGTGAAGTCAACTATTTTCAAAATTTTCAAGAAGTACTAAACGACCTGTGACCCGTTGGGTCAACGTTGGTACGTTGTACATTAGTGTATGATACATTACATGATAAAAATGGACAATATATACGTCTCTCTATTTTATTTTTTTCTTTATTTACGTCATTTATTTATGTAGGTTTTTATATATTTATGTAATCCTTTTACTATCCTTCTCTTACTGCTGCTACTACGTCTCTTTACAAACTCCCTCCACTTCTCCCTTTGTTATTCCCCTCCTTCCACCATTTCCTGTCTCATTAACCTTTCCCCTCACCATCTATAACATCCAATGTGCAAACAAACAAGCAAGCCATATTATCAGAGTTCGTTGGTTGTTTGATTTTAGGACATGACAACCATCGTTTGCGTCAACATTTTATGCCGAAATCGTGAGACATACTTTTTGTAGATTCATTTTTTTTTTTAGTCTGTCAGCGATAATTTTTATTTAACCTATAGATGGGACCCTAACAGGTATTACCACTCCTCTGGATCAGAGTGGACCCCTAAGAATAGCGATAATGAGGAGGTGACTCCACACTCAGACAAAACTCTGAAATTGGGGCCTAACCACTGAATGATAGGGTTGAGAAATAAGATAGGCAGAAAAAAAGTAACACCTCTAAAACTAAGCTGCTCTCTTTTCATCACCAACGCTCAAATCCTCACTTCTCTCCAGTCGAAATGAATGCCTCTCTCCTTGAAGAAGTCCCTTGTTTTGATAACCTCTTAGAAGTGACTTTTACTCTAGGTCTTAAATGGAAGACGCATATCCAGCTTGTTGCTAAGGTCACTGGTAAAATGGTTGGATCATTCTACCGCTCCAGAAAGTACTTGCCTCCAGATGCAATCCCTTACCTATATAACAGTCAGATCTGTATTAATATGGAATACTGCTTGCACATTTCGGGTGGTGCTGCACAGAGCACTCGTTCTTGCATTTGATAGCATACAAAATCGACTCCGAAACCTAGTGGGAGGGGTAATCTCTTTTCCTCCTTACAACCATCTTTCTCACAGAAGAGACGTTGCTAGTCTCTCTCTACTCTATCATTATTTCCATGGAACGCGCTCGACTGAGCTCCAATCTTTGGTTACTCCTTGTAAGATATTCACAGCAGGAACTCGTGTTACTGCCACAACAGACAGTGACTTTCCTTTCTCCCTTCAAGTGCTGGTTCTCCTAGGTTTTACCTATATTATGCCCCCCTAAAGACCCTTTAAAATACTCCAAAGAAATTGAAATTTGGTGAATATTCATTAATTGATGTCTAATACCTATTATTAAAATTTCACAAATATATATGTATCGGAACATTTACGACGGGGATTCAACCCCTTTTATATCCTCTTTGCATAAAACTAAATTAAACTAAATATATCCCACATTACGACCCATTTGGCGTTGCAGCTTAGGAATAAATCATGTACATGCAAATATATAAGCATATGCACATACCTAACTTTATATGAATAGAGATATTCATCATTTGGGAAGCCCAGTCGATGTTGTATTATCTTTTATAATAGTATGAGTGAAATATACTTTCCAGGAAGGGGTTCTATTAATGAGTTTAAATCCGAAACTACTTCAAATACTTCAAACGTAAAAAACTTACACAACTAAAGTTATGGGCTTCGAAAGTTTTTACTTATTGCAGGTAAGTCCCCCCCCCCCGCCCCCATTAGAGGGTCTTAAACTGATTAAAAGGTACTGCCATTTTGAGTCTGATAATTTTGTGTCATTAAACTACGATTGAGATTTCATTAAAAACAAAAACAAAATTATTTGAGTAAGGGATTCATGCTCTCTCTTTCTCTCTCTCTCTCTCTCTCTCTCTCTCTCTCTCTCTCTTTCTCTCTCTCATCCATGGAACATAAACACGGACAAAGAATGCTGCTTTTTTCTAATGAGATGAAAGTTTCTGTGGTACATCTGTTGCTGTATCCTGTAGAAACCACAACTTAGTGCTGGGGTGAAAAATTCTTCGAAAAGTATATTTAAATTCCCATTGATAATTTTTTATACCAGAATTGAGCTCTCTCACATCCTCCGCTTCTCAAGTGAGGGGGTAGGGTTGGGGGGGGGAGGTTTAGGGTTAGGATCAGCAGCCATGATGCATCCAGCGCTGTCTTGAATTGTTTGGATGTCTGCAGGCTGAGCATGTCTTCTTCAACTGTCTTCGTCAACTGTTCTATAGGTATGTCAACAAGTTGATAGCTTGCTTTGATCCTGACCAGTTAGTACTGATGGCTGTTGCTTAAGTGATTCACAATGCCGACCTGCTATGGGCTAGGGAGATGAATGGTGGTGTGGTCAGCCCGTCTGAGTGATTGTACAGGGTTGAACGTTTTCTTCAATAGGATCTGATTTTATTCTTCAAGCATTAGCTTATAGTTAAAATTAGCTGTGAGAAAAGGATTATTCCATAGAATTCAACAAAGTGAGTGCAAATTGCGAACTTATGCATACGAAAGTGATTCAGGTGTGAGTGTGTGTTCCCTGACTGAGCATAGCGCACATGGCTCTGGGTCTTTATGGACTCCAACCTGGTTAATGTAGTCTCTTAACTAGTTAAGTCAGTGAGTTCTGTCCTCATTAATTTTTTTATAATAGAGATCTTCTAGATACGCATTTCTCATGGTTTTTTTTGTCCTTGCCCTCCCCGAATATTTTTTTTATCTTGGAAGGACACAATTCATTGCCAAACTCCACCTTTATTTCATTTCCTCCCACTTAAGTCGGACTCACATTTAGAGATCAACCCACTATTTTTTCGGTTAAAATAAAACGCAGAAAAGTGAGCGATCTACTCATAAAAACAAGTGAAAAGTTCGTACTAATTTGCATCTGATTTTATTGGGTTTCTTTATTTTTTTTTTTTTTTTTACGTGTTTCCTATTTTTAACCTAACCCTAACTCACTCGCCATCATTTTCCATGAAATTGTAAATATAAAATATTTCTTGTAAATAAATTAATCAATGGAGATAGTTTTAGTAAGGTAATCCATTGAGTAAATGTAGTATTGTTGTGATTACTGAAGTGATTGTGAAAGAATGAAAAGAAGTGCTTGGACGAATGGGTTAAAATGTGTTGGATAAACAGAGGATGACCACCAAGCCTCCGCCATTCTTCAAGCTTTTGATGGCCTTGTGCCCAATTTGTAAATGGAATATTTTTTTTTTGCAAATAAATAATTCAAAATGTAGTATCTGTTCTGTCAAAGAAGGAGTAATCCTTTTGGACTGAAGTAGTTTCTATTTGTCCAATCCAGAGTGTCCCTTTTGGAGATGAGTTAGATATTTTTCCACATTTCCGACCTAATGCCAAACTATGTCCTAGTCGGGCAAGCAAGTAAATAGAGACTCGCTGTAAAACTAACGACAAGGATTTCTCGTTAGAAAGAAAAAAGTAAAAAAAGACAGAAGCCCTAAATTCTCAAAAGTAATCGTCCCATTTATTACACGTTCAATCTTTGATTTGATTCAGCCAATCAACCGACCAATCAGTACGCAGCAAATCAACAGCCATTTTTTTCTGTAAATCAAACATTTTTTCCCGCCAGTTGGTAGAAGGAAAAATTACTTTCGATCGAGGTAAAATGTCTCTTTTGTTTCCTTTCTTTTTTCATACATTTACGCATCTACATATGCGCATATGAAAAAAAGACATTTTACAAATCCAAATGTCAACCGAGTGCCGCCTATGCCAAGAATATGGCTAATTGTATATAAATATGTATGTATATGTAGACAAATATGAACAATTGAATAAAGATAGAAGGTACTCGCACATACTTTTGTATAATTTCCGGCCTGCATGATGTGAAAGCATTAAAAGGAATTTCGATTATCCAATGAAGGCGCAGTTCACAAAGAAAACTTGGATGGAAAAGGATCGTATGTTGTTTCATAAATATCATAGATAGAAGAATATGTAACAGTGCTTTGTTACATTATAACCCGAGCTAATTTTGACCCCGTCGTTAGGGTTAGGGTTATAATATAAAATAATTTTTCATAATATATTTTTCATGATATAATTTTTCAGTATTTACTTTAACAGTGCTCAATACGTGAGTAGGGATTAGTAATAGTATGAAAAAATATATGTGTTTTTTAACTTAGTTCACCCCAAACAAGATAAGTTACCACTGTAGACGTAAGGGGCTACTGAAAGTTAGGGTAAAAGTTTAGGGGTGTTATCTTAAATTGGCAGCTGTGCAGCGAAATGCTTGTTCACATTAGTTTTAAAATTTTGCATGTTGGTACAGTTGGAAAAACAGAGAGCAGGAAGAGAGTTCCAAAGGCCGGCAGCTCAAGAAAAGAAGCTATTGGAGTAGAAGGCTCTCCGGCATATGGGAACCTCCACAGTCAATGGATGGGATTAACTGATTGTCGGGTTAGTCAAGTATATTAACATCGAGGGGGCACCAGAGCAGCAAGTTCATCGGAGCACATTCCACTGAAGTACTTGTAAAACATGCACAAGGATGCAACATTGCGGCGATGGGGCAGGGGTTGGAACTTGGTGGATAGTGAAGGACCTATTAGATTAGATACTCTTTTTTGGACCTTGTCTAAGAGGGAGAGACTAGTGGATGGGCAGATGGGGGATTTGTAGAGATATAGGATGATGTCAGGTGTGAGAAGTTTTCTAGCTCGGTAGAAGGAGCCCACTTTCTTTGCAGCAGCCTTGTCATGCTCATTACATTTAGAGAGATGGTTGTAGTTATACCTATTTATCTATAGATGACTAACTGGAATATCTACCCCATGAAGGGTTAATAATGATGAAGGGTACACTTGGACCCTTTAATTAGTGCAACCCCCCACTCCATCCCCCGAAATAATTAAAACCAATCAGAATATATCAGAGCAGCAAGTTCATTGGAGCACATTCCATTGAAGTGCTTGTAAAACAAGCATAAGGATGCAACATTGCGGCGATGGGACAAGTAAACTGCACGAAAACTTAGGCAATTAGCTTCCTGATTTCCCCAGGGAATGGAGCACAAACTTGTTATAAGAATACTTTCATGGCAAATAATCGTGATAAGTGTGCATCCACTGAGGATGAGCCGGAGAAGAGGATCACGTTCGTTGTCAAGATTCAATTGTTAATCAGCCATCAAGTGAAGTCCAAGTCGTGAGGGAAATCGTGTGAAAATTGAAATCATTTGCATACATGGAAGCAATTTTCGGCATGACGTTTTGTAACGCTATATGTACACCCTCTCCGGCCGAGAAAGAACTTTTTCAGCAATCAAAAAATTCTTTGAATCGACTAAAATCACCTGATGTTAACTTGTCAGAATCAATTGATAGCTTTTCCATTTGATATCCAAAGCAGCTTACATACCGATCTATTCATACATTGTAAGATAGCATAGTGCAGCCACATCTGGGGAGGTGCCGTTCAGAGCACTTTTTCTAGTCTTGGCAGCGTACAAATTCAACTTTACAATCTAGTGAGGGATGATCTCTTCTCATCTCTCTACAACTTCTTTCTCACAGATTAGACGTTGCTAGTCTTTCTCTACTCATCGTTATTTCCATGGACGATGGTCGACTTAGATTCAATCTCTGATTCCTTCTTGTAAGACATTCACACCAAGAACTCTACTCTTTCTACCACAACTGAGAAAGAACTCTCCTTTCCTCCATGTGTCTAGTGTCAAGCAGAATTTCCATGAACAGAGTTTATTTCCAAGAACATCCCACCTGTTGAACATATTACCAATGACGAAGAAAGGTATTGTCATGATTTTTTCTTTGCATATGAGCTGACTCAGATTGTTAACAAACCCACTCATATACCCGAGATGCTAATGGAC
Organism: Sepiola atlantica; assembly: GCA_963556195.1. Lineage (NCBI taxonomy): Eukaryota > Metazoa > Mollusca > Cephalopoda > Sepiida > Sepiolidae > Sepiola > Sepiola atlantica. The sequence continues at coordinate 913,696 of OY744538.1, read as the reverse complement.
ATTTTGAAAGCCATCTTTGAACAGTGCACGTATCCTCTGATAACTAAATTGTTTCAATTAAAATCAAATCTAAGAAGACCTCAGATGCCCCCTTCTATCTCAGAGGGTATCGATACTCAAGGGCTGATTGGGACAGCTTTCATCTTTAAAATTTCTCTGCAATTCATTTTCAGGAAAAATGTGTCCTACTCTGCCTTCGATGTATCTGATTGGTTAATCGCTGGCATTGAGAGTTTTATATTCTCTAACCTTAACCCTAACCAAACAGCTAGCTATAGTACACTCCTGAGTGTGCTACTGCCATTGTTCACAGACACCACTATTGCTTTCAATGAAATAGATACCCAAAGCCACCTTTAAAACTGCTTACAACCGCTATAAAAGAGTTATAGAAAACGTGAAAGAGTCCTATACCCAATCTGTTAAATCCAGGGTAGCTAAGCAGACATTGGTTCCTATGAGTTCTGGAGAATAGCAAACAGTATACTGAAGAGATGTAGGATCTATTCTAACGCTCATTAATGGGCCGGGGGTGATCTTCTCAGCAAACCGTTTGCAAAGAACTTTGCATCAAATTTTACTCTATCAGGGCCACCTACTTCCAGAATGCTCCCTGACTGAAAATACTCTAAGCGACAACCAGAATGTTGCCAAACTCATTAAGAACCATGATGCCAGCAAGGCAACTGATCCTGACAATATTCCAGTCATTCTGCTTATGAATCTGCAGCCAGAACTAGCTCCTATTCTTAGAAAGCTGTTCAATCGTTGCTTAAAGGAGAATTGCTTACCATCTCCTTGGAAAGATTCGCTACTCTGCTCAGTATTTAAAAATCCTGGCAATGATAGGTCTCCTGTGTATCATGAGTAAATTGTTTGCATTTGTGATAAATCAAGAAGTTGTCAATCAGTTCAGCAAAAGCAATCTACTTAGTGACCAGCAATATGGATTTCGTCTTGCATTATCAACAGCTGACCTGCTGACTGTAATATTGCACAGGATCAGAGAATCTATCGAAGGGAGCTTCATTTCTTGGGCGATTGCTCTTGACATATAAAAGGCTTTTGATAGGGTTTGGCACAAAGTGTTTCTTCTATCCACTGCTGGTGGGTGAATCTATCTTTCTCGGCTAGTTAGCACGTGAATCTCTCCACCTTAGTCTGTCAGCAGGTGAATCTATGCACCTAGGGTTGTCAGCAGATGAATCTATAGACCTAGTCAGTGTGTGGATTTATTCACCTCGGCAAGTGAATCTATCAATTTCGGCCTGTCAACAAGTGAATCTATACACCTCGGCACACGTCTGATTTTTTTATCAATAGGACCATATAACAAAAATTAATTTCGAAAAAAAACAACACTATTAATGTGAAAATATAGCTGTTTAAAAATAAAGAAAAAACAAGGATGGGCATTCTTAAAATTCAATCTATTTGTTTTGTGATAAAATGTTATTCTATAATAGAAGCGTGACATCCAGAAAAAAATATCATTTAAATCTTAAATGATCGGCCGAGGGGCACACCCTCATACAAAGATTCAAAACTGTATCTAAAAAAAATATTACTTTATGAGCTAATTTAAGAAAGGGAAACTATGATATTTGAAAAAATAAATAAACTGAAAATGAATAACACGTATGCATCGTATTGTGACGAACTGTAAACAGTTTTATTTAAGAAGACATCAACAAAAGCGAAAATGATTTTTACATCTCGTTTGTCTGTTTAAGAGGAAAACAAAGAAAGAAAATTTTTTTTGTTGCGTTTTTCCGTTTTGTTTACGTCTTCTACTGAACTTTTCTCACGATCTGCTGCAGGCATCAACAGTCCACTGTCATAAAGAAGAACGAGTCCATTTTTAAGATGTGTTCATTTAATCGGCGCATTTAACAATGAAATTCATATTTCAAACTTGAGCGTCACAGATAAAAATGCTATTTCAAACTAAGCTTGCCTGACTGACATTTCAACATTCAATGTGACAAACCAAAGAAAATCTTATTTCAAATGACAGAATTCTATTTCAAACTTAAGTGTGACAGACTAACAAAAATGTGATTTTAAACTAAAGATTGACAGACTTACTTCAAACTTAAGCGTGGCAGATCAAAAAAAAATTCTATTTCAAGCGTAAGCATAACAGTAATAACAAAATGCTATTTCAAATTTAAGCTGAACAGTTTGACTAAAATGCTATTTCAAACTAGACCTAACAACATGCCATTTAAAATTCAAGAGTGAGAGACCAACGATGAAAGAATAGACACGATAAAGGCTGGATCCTTTTGCTCTTTGATGTAGCTGATGCAGATGCATTGTGTTTCCTGCATTTTCTCAAGTGGCCATAAAAATTGCTTCGTCGATAAAGCGTCTCCTCCTGGAAGCAGATAATGCAGTTTAGGATGAACGACATTTTTAATTGACCGGTTAATGGAGATTGGCAATTAAAATGACGAGTAAAAAGCAATTAAATGGAAATTGTGCTGAGTTTAGACACGCATATATATATATATATATATATATATATATATATATATATATATATATATGTATATATATACGGTCTGAAATTGTTACTTTCCTGCACTATAAATTATTTAATATTTATTCATAAATATTATATATATATATATATATATATATATATATATATATATATATATATATATATATATATATATATATATTCCAGCTTTTTTGTTCATTTGCTTTTTTCACCTGAACGAAGAATCGAAAACGTTCGTGATACATATGGAACATACATGATTTTTTTTTATTTCAACACAAAAAATAAAAATTGAAAAAATAAAAAAAGTATAATTAAGCAGATAATTCTGTTATTTTTAACAATGTTTTCTTACTTCTCTACTGTTTCTGTTTGGGAGCTTTCCAAAGCACAGAGCCATTGTGTAAACAACACCTAACATCACCAAGTATAACAAAAGACACGTGCGAATGGCTGGAGAGTACAACGGCCGAAATGTAGTAAAAATAGCAACGACAAAGATGAGAAAAACAGATTGAAACATGTAAATAATATGTTTCAGAATTGTGGCGGACGTGATAATCCTGAATCTGGATCGAGCAGTAGAAACGGCCCCGACTTGCCTCATCTTCGCTATAAAAGAGTCTGTCTTTGCCTGGCATGTAGTTTGAAAATCAAAGACATGTCGAAATCATAGCGAGGATCGAACTCACGACCTAGGAGAAATAAAACGACTGGTTATTGAACGGCAACAAGTAAATTCACTTTAATAAGAAAAAGGTGAACCAAGTAATTATTTGTATTTTCATTAGTTAAAAAGAATAAACTGAGATTATTTAACGTCTGCAATCTGCTGGCTGTTCAGTCTCTCATTAACTTTGATACTAGTCGAGGATTCGTTCTCGACAATCAGTCTGGCGGGAACTGGGCGATTTCGGTAGCCTTTTATCTGCCGGGCTGAGGTATACTGTCCTGGGGTTTCCTAGAAAGTGCACCCTCCCAGGCCTTGCCTTCCCTCTTTGGGGAGGAGTAAGTTTATTGCTTGCTGCCTGAGGCGCCCTGACCGAGGAATGCCGACTGGGTTTCCCAGGCTATTTTTGATAGGCTAGAGTGCTCCTTCTTTAGAGGCGCTGGCTTGATCTTCCCACCTTCCCGACCTTGTGTCACATATTCCTGCGGTGGGAGGGAATTAAATACCGTCTCTCATCAACTTCGGTTGATTGAGGACGTCGGTATGGGGTTATACCAGTCGAGGATCCGTTTTCGACAATCAGTCTGGCAGGAACTGGGCGATTTCGGTAGCCTTTTATCTGCCGGGCTGAGGTATACTGTCCTGGGGTTTCCTAGAAAGTGCACCCTCCCAGGCCTTGCCTTCCCTCTTTGGGGAGGAGTAAGTTTATTGCTTGCTGCCTGAGGCGCCCTGACCGAGGAATGCCGACTGGGTTTCCCAGGCTATTTTTGATAGGCTAGAGTGCTCCTTCTTTAGAGGCGCTGGCTTGATCTTCCCACCTTCCCGACCTTGTGTCACATATTCCTGCGGTGGGAGGGAATTAAATACCGTCTCTCATCAACTTCTGTTGATTGAGGACGTCGGTATGGGGTTATACCAGTCGAGGATCCGTTTTCGACAATCAGTCTGGCAGGAACTGGGCGATTTCGGTAGCCTTTTATCTGCCGGGCTGAGGTATACTGTCCTGGGGTTTCCTAGAAAGTGCACCCTCCCAGGCCTTGCCTTCCCTCTTTGGGGAGGAGTAAGTTTATTGCTTGCTGCCTGAGGCGCCCTGACCGAGGAATGCCGACTGGGTTTCCCAGGCTATTTTTGATAGGCTAGAGTGCTCCTTCTTTAGAGGCGCTGGCTTGATCTTCCCACCTTCCCGACCTTGTGTCACATATTCCTGCGGTGGGAGGGAATTAAATACCGTCTCTCATCAACTTCTGTTGATTGAGGACGTCGGTATGGGGTTATACCAGTCGAGGATCCGTTTTCGACAATCAGTCTGGCAGGAACTGGGCGATTTCGGTAGCCTTTTATCTGCCGGGCTGAGGTATACTGTCCTGGGGTTTCCTAGAAAGTGCACCCTCCCAGGCCTTGCCTTCCCTCTTTGGGGAGGAGTAAGTTTATTGCTTGCTGCCTGAGGCGCCCTGACCGAGGAATGCCGACTGGGTTTCCCAGGCTATTTTTGATAGGCTAGAGTGCTCCTTCTTTAGAGGCGCTGGCTTGATCTTCCCACCTTCCCGACCTTGTGTCACATATTCCTGCGGTGGGAGGGAAATAAATACCGTCTCTCATCAACTTCGGTTGATTGAGGACGTCGGTATGGGGTTATACCAGTCGAGGATCCGTTTTCGACAATCAGTCTGGCAGGAACTGGGCGATTTCGGTGGCCTTTTATCTGTCGGGCTGAGGTATACTGTCCTGGGGTTGTCCTAGGAGGTGCACACTCCCAGGCCTTGCCTTCCCTCTTTGGGGTGGAGTAAGTTTATCACTTACTGCCTGAGGCGCCCTGACCGAGGAATGCTTACGCGGCTGCCCAGGCTATTTTTGCTAGGCCAGAATGCTCCTTCTTTAGGGGTGCTGGCTTGACTCTTCCCCCACTTTCCGACTTTGTGTCACATATTGCTGCAGTAGAAAGCGATAAATACCTGGAACAAAAGAAGGAGAAAGGGAGAGAAAATGGTAAGTGATTTGGGAGCCGCATTTTTTATTTTTAACTGAGTCAACAAGTCGATTATTATCTTCATTTTAATACAGTAAAATTGAGTTTTAACGGTCCTGTTAAAACCGGAGTATATAGCTTCCACGATCGAGTTTCAAACTTTTTTCAGGAATTTCTGTGATGAAAATTGATAATTTGGATTATTTAGATTATTCAGACTACTATTCCCACAACATTTCGACCGATGAAACCTCCGACCTTCTACAGGTGCATTTTATTAAAATTGAGAATCTTTATGTCGAACTCGGGAATTTATAAAGCGTTAAGTTTAAAATTCATCATAGATTTCAGAGTTTGACAAGACGAATGTCGGATGTTACCTCAGCCAAAACATTGTGAGAATAAAATCCAAGATGAGAACAGTAGTCCAAATAACCCAAATAATATATATATAAATAACATATTTTCTATGTTTCTTTCAGACATTAATTGCTTGGAAGATCAATCCATTATGGCCCAAGCCAGTAGAAAATCTCTCATAACGTTTCGGCCGATGTAACCTCCCACCTTATTCAGGTGCATCTTTTCGAACTCAGGAATATTTATGTCAAACTCGAGAATCTATAAAGGGTTCAGCACGAAATTCCAAATAGATTCCCGAGTTCAACATAAAGATTCCTGAGTTTAACAAGACGTACCTGAAGAAGGTTGGAGGTTACATCGGTCGAAACATTGTAGGAATAACATCCAAGATGAGAACAGTAGTCCGAATAATCCATGTGAATAACATATTTGCTATGTTTCTTTGCTACATTGATTGCTTGAGAGATGGATCCATTATGGTCCAAGCCACCCAGTACAAAATCTCTTCATTAAAAAAAAAACGATAATTGTCTGTGCGCTTATCTTCTGTTCTTTGCAAGTCCGATGAGGAAAATGAATCAATAGGGTGTGTGTCCATTTGTCCATAATGATTGGCTGGAAAGAAAGAGGGAAAAAAGGTATTTTCTTTTTGTTTGTCCTTTCAATAAGACCTGTTGAATGTTACAGATAGCTTCTAACCCTTACCTTAGAGTTCTCTACAAACAGACAGTTTAGGCGTGCGATCAATGCATTTCTTTTCACTAAAAGCATTGTCAAAGAGTGAAAATAGTTTGCTAATGAAAGGAGTGAAAATAGTTTGCTCATGAAAAGAGTGCCTCCTCTTCGTGTCTCGTCAGTAAACGTTTATAGAAACTCATTTTATGACGCCTCCTCAGTGAGATGTTTAAGAGACAAAAGAGTTTATTGTTGAGGGGGGAGGTTAATCTATAACTCCTTCATAAACAGAAGCGTGAAATCATTCAAATATTTTCCAACTTGATTATATATACGGCATAATCACATTGACACACCGATTCCCATTAGATTACCGAAGTTAAGCAACGCTGAGCCTGGCCAGTACTAAATGGGTGACCATTTGGGAATACCAGGCACTGTATATGGACACCTAGCTATGGGCAAAATAGCGTCACCAACCGCAGTGCCTAGCGTCGCAACTATGGCAAAAACCCTTGAATGACAGTCACCAATAAGGTGTTGGAAACCAGGGAGAGGTTCCTTCTCCAGAAGTGATCAAAAATCCTGATGGTGATCATATATATATATATATATATATATATATATATATATATATATATATATATATATATATATATATATATGTATGTATATATATATATATATATAGCAGGAGATTTGAGTCTATTAGGCATTAGATGATGTGAAACCTGGCAAGTGAGTGTTGAGGACACGCGTTGCATGTAGAGGAATTATATGAAAATGATACGATTGATACATAATGTGAGCCTTAAAGACAGGCTTAGATCTGATGATACTAGAGAAAGATTAAATCTGGACAGTATAGTGAAATGTGTGCAGAACAGGAGACTTCATTGGTTTGTTCACATTGAAAGAATGAATGAAAGTCTTTTTAGTCAGTTGGCAGAGGAAGACCAAGGAAAACACGGGAGGAAGTGATAAGGATGGACTTGAGAGAAAGAGCGATAAATAAAGGCTTTTCCAGGTTAGGTTGGAAGTTAATTTCTACACCCGTCCAACACATGCCAAACAGATAATGATGATGTCATATATTTGTCCCTAAAAATCTAATTATTTCAATCTTTTCTTGTAAACACAAATTACATCTGTTTTTATGAGGTGTGCTAGCTACCCAAATTATTTTCCATCAGAATTTCTGATGGCGATTTCTACTTTTTAAGTTCCAAAAATATTTGAAAAGGCTGTTTAAGTTTTTAGTTCCTGATTTGAAAATGCACATCAAATTTTTGCTTCCAATCCGTGGCAATCCCAAAATATACTTTTTCTCTTGTGTTTTCTTTGGGGGAACTAGTTGTCTGATATACAACACTGTCCATGTTGCAATTACCATCCATAGGACACTTTTCTTTAATTCTACAAAGTATTTTATTTGGAGTTTTCCTTTATCGTGCGTGTGATACTGATAATATTATCTAAGTTGTTTGTGCACAATTTGCCTATTTTTATTGTACTCCGTAGAAAAATTTATGTAATGATTAAAATAAGAGTTTCTTTTCGATAGTTTGCAAAAAGGTGCATTGAATCAGGTTGTTTTACTTTTTTGTTTTTACTGCTATTGTTTAGAGATTCCTGGAAATATAACTCTTTAGTAAAACCACTTTTTAAGTGACACTAAATGCTAGATGTTCTATTAATTTTTAGTATTGGAAGTGATTTAATTGACGATGAATTTTGGATGGTTAAAAATAACATTTATTTTATATAAGAAATGGCAATAAAAAGAAAAGTTGGTATAATTACAAATCTTATTAAATCATCAATAATTAAAAAACAAAGGAGAAATCTCCTTGTTTTTGAATTATTGATAATTTTTAAAAAATTGTAATTCTACCAACTTATATTTTTTTCATTCTTTTTATTGATTTAGTGCTCTATCCAGTATATTGAGCTTTCTATTACCACCATAGGTCATTATTTAAAGATACATTTATCTTTAAATTTTCTTTCATTGTTATCTATCTATCTATCTATCTATCTATCTATATATATATATATATATATATATATATATATATATATATATATATATATATATATATATATGCAAACATAAAAAAATAACAGAATTCGTCTGTATTTTTTCAATTTTTCTGGCGGGTTTTTTTGTATTAAAATCAAAAAAATTAATAAATCTTACATAGGTTTCACAGGTTTCACGAACGTTTTCGATTCTTTCGTCGAATCATCCTCAGGTGTCAAAAGCAAATGAAACTAAAAAAGCTGGAGAAAGAAGAGAATTTTAAAAAGACAGCAGAGAAACGCGCAGGGGAACGTTTTTACATTATTCCAGGAAGTCGATGTACGATTTAAATTCAGCAACGTTGGATGGCATAACAGAACAAAATCGCATTACGTTAACCATTTTAAAATGTTACCACTAGTTTCATATGTGATGTCGTTTATTTTAGGATGTTGTGTGTTTTTATGTACATAGATTCCAGTATTTTTTATTTTTTAAAAATTGGTTTCAGAATGTATAATTTTAGTATTATCAACTAGAGTTTGTGAGGCGACAGGATAGGGTAGTGCTTGTAAAAACAATGTATCTATTAGCTTTATTATTATTATGGGAGTTACATTCTCCTAAAGGGCACTTAAACTTATAAATAACATTGGTTCTTTCTAGTTTTTTTGAGTTAGGGAGTTGTTTTTTATTACAAGATTTTGGGTTTTAAATTTTTTATAGTAAATAATGAGTCTAATTTTATTGTTATTTTCAATTGGGGATGTGTATCTGTATAATATCTTTTATGGCTTTTTCTTCTAATCGGAAGTTTGGTTGCATATATATATATATATATATATATATATATATATATATATATATATATCACTCTCTCTCCCATTTTAACTAATTAACCTAGACAGAGATAGACAGAGATTATTAATCTCTGTCTTAATTAATAATTAAGACAAAGAGAAAGAAAGAAAACAAAACGGTGAATTATCCACTCATGTGTTTTCCTTTTCATTCAATCAAGTTTCAAAAGTCAATTATAATTTTATTTCAGAACTAGAATTAAAATTTTAGACCAAAAGTCAATATTTTCCAAATTTTCGTTTACAAAAAAATTCTTTATTATTACGTAAATTGCCCGGGTAGGGGCGCCTCAGACAGTAAGCAATAAACTTACTCCTCCCCAAAGAGGGGCGGCAAAGCCTGGGAGGGTGCACCTCCTAGAACTGCACAGGACCGGCAACCCCCAATAGACCGGCGTAAATCCAAATCCGGACAATACTAATTAATTTATTAGGTGGGGTAAAAACCCCTGGTTGGAAGGATATTTTCCTAAAATGTAAAATGACGTCCCAGACACTAGATAATTAATTTCTATAAAGAATAATTTTAATAATAGATATTTTTAGAAACAGTATTTTGAATAAATAGTTTCTATCTACTAATTAAGATCTTTTTCTTGAAATAAAGGAGAGTTTCTGCAAGATTGACGTTCAACTCGTCGTGTGTTTATTTCGAAAGGGAACAAGTCAGCCCTTGAAATAAGGCTCGTCTGACCGCTGGCATTCCGGACGAACATTTATGTTGCTTTTCCTTGTCATGAATAAGTTTTAGAATTCCCATACTAACATTGGATTGGAATGGTAACTTGTGAGCGGTATCTTGAATGTTTTAGTTTTAGTTTTGTTTTGTTTTTTTTTGGGGGGGGGAGGATTTCATTGTGCCGCCCGACGTGAAAGTGTTCCGTTTTTTTGTGTTTTTTTTAATGCATTTGGGACCGATTATTTGCTTGTTGGCTTGGTGGCAGAAATAATGCACGAGCTACTTTTCTAAGACATTTTCTAGGACTTTCTTTTTTTATCGTTGTTCTTTCTTGTTTTTTAATTTTAACTTTTATTTTTATTTTTTTCCTCTTCTCTTCTTAAGTGACCTCAACTATTGCAACGCCACATTGTGTATTGTCGGCAGTTGAAACCCTTATTCCAGACCTGCCAAGCAAGTACCTGCTTGGTAGTGAAACACGTGTAGGAAAAAAACATTTCATTTGAATAAATAATATTTGTAAGAAAAAATATCTTTAATGGTGATCATTGGTGTCCTGAAAGGAATGCTTTGGTAAGCCTTCATAAAATCACACACACACACACACACACACACACATATATATATATATATATATATATATATATATATATATATATATATATATATATATATATATATAAGGAGATTTAGTGAATTAGAACAACAAGTCTATTATGGCGTACGGTCGTTTCCAAAACATTCTGGAAATACTTTATTTCATTCTTTAATTTTAAAACGTCTCTTCATCAGCGCCTTTATAGCATCACATCTTACAGATATTAAAGGAAAAAATAACAAGCTCGTCTTAGAGGAACATCCATTTGAGGGAGGGCGTACATAGACCTATATATATATATATACATAGTGTGTAGATTTCAATTTTGTGTAGAGAATCTGAATAACAGAGCTCAATGTAATTTAAACAGAGCAAAATAGAATTATAAAAAGAAAAACTATACACACATTAAGGTTGTACACATATATATATATATATATATATATATATATATATAGGTAGAAAGAGATAGAAAGAGAGAAAGAAGACAGCAAATTCGTCGCTAGATGTTTACCTCTTCATCTTTATTTAGTTTTAATTCTTTAAATTTTGCTTTGTATATTTTTTTACATTTTTAATTTCCTTTTGTGTATAACTTTAAAAATGTGAAATTAGTTTTGGCATGCGGATAAAAAATCTAAACATTATATATATATATATATATATATATATATATATATATATATATATATATATATATATATATTATTATTATTATTATTTCATATATCCACAAAATGTTACAAGGAGATATAATCTTTTATGTATCGATTTTCAGTATTTACTTCAACAGTGCTCAATACGTGAATAGAGCTTAATAGTAAGTTATGAAAATATATGGCAATTAAGCTACACAGAGAAACGCGGAAGCCTCTGTGTAGCTTAATTGCCATAAATATATTATTTTCATGTGGATACATGAAATAATAATAATAATAATAATAATAATATATATATATATATATATGTGTGTGTGTGTGTGTGTGTGATATCTTTATATTTGTCTCTGTTAGTTTATTATCTATTATTAAGCTACCAGGCGTAGGAATGATTCCTTAAGTAGACTGGTTTTTTTTATATCCCAAAACGTGTGTGGGTGTGGGTGTGTGTGTGTGTGTGTGTGTGTGTGTGTGTGTGGCATTCTTTTAAACTCTATAAACTGACTTTAGCTTTTCAGCTGCCTTGAATTTGTCAGGTAAGCAGCAGCAGCCGCCGTTGAAAATGATTCGAATCCCAAGAGGCTGCGTTGCCATGGAAACGTTGTTGTGTCTTCTCGTTAGTACACAGTTTCCGTTCTCCAAATCTTACTCACGCGCAGACCCAGAATGGCAAGTTCACGGACTCCGTTGCTCGCAAATCAAGCTGCCGAGTGCGATTTTTTTTTTCGGTTTTTAAGAGGAAGTGGGGGATGGAGTTCTGATTTTGGCGAGGTCGTCATTTGAACGACATTTTGTGTTTTCGTTGCAATACAATAATGGCAATACTACGAGTTGAAGTATCCATTCATGCCGGAGGAAAGGGTGCAAGGTGGAGGATAAGGGATTAATAATCTATATAGTACTATGGATCTTGTCCTCGAGCAAAGTGGATGACGTCATCGTTTTGTGAAGCCAACCATTAAAACAGGTGTGGGTAATCGTGTACAGTGAATGACGTCACTAAAGAATGTCATCCATTAAAACAGATGGGTAATAACCATGCACAGTGCATGACATCACAATGATGACGTACGGCATCCATCAAACTAGAGATTGGGGGGAGGAGTACTTGATGACGTTTTATCTAGATGACCCATGACCAGAAGACTACTAGACGAACCGACATCTTGCTCTCCAACTCCCCACCCAGGTTAGCTGTATTTTCTGCTATAGTCATATATTTCGATTAGTTTTAATTATTTCAGGGGATGAAGTGGGGGGGTTGCACTAATTAAAGGGTCCAAGTGTACCCTTCATCATTATTAACCCTTCATGGGGTAGATATTCCAGTTAGTCATCTATAGATAAATAGGCATAACTACAACCTTCTCTATAAATGTAATGAGCATGACAAAGCTGCTGCAAAGAAAGTGGGCTCCCTCTACCGAGCTAGAAAACTTCTCACACCTGACAGTATCCTCTACAAAGCCCTCATCCGCACATGCATGGAGTATTGTAGTAACATCTGGGCTGGTGCACCATCCACTAGTCTCTCCCTCTTAAACAAGGTCCAAAATAGAGTATCTAATCTAATAGGTCCTTCACTATCCACCAAGCTCCAACCCCTGCCCCATCGCCGCAATATTGCATCCCTATGCTTGTTTTACAAGTACTTCAATGGAATGTGCTCCAATGAAATTGTTGCTCTGGTGCCCACTCGGCGTTAATACACTCGACCAACCCGACAATCAACTAAATCACATCCATTCACTGTGGAGGTCCCAAGATGTTGGAGAGCCTTCTACTCCAATAGCTTCTTTCCTTGAGCTACCGGCCTTTGGAACTCTTTCCCTGCTCTCTGTTTTTCCGACTGTACCGACATGCAGAAATTTAAAACTAGTGTGAACAAGCATCTCACTGCACAGCTCCCAATTTAAGATGACCCCCTAAACTTTCAATTTAATTCTCAGTAGCCCCTTATGTCTACAGTGGCAACTTGCCTTGTTTGGGGTGAACAAAGTTTTTAAAAAAATACTAGTAGTTCTAAAATGCTATAATTAATGCTTCTATTACAAGTACTTCTAAAATACTAGTATCAATATTTTTAATACTAAAACTTCTAAAATACTAGTATTAATATTTCTAACACTAAAACTTTTAAAATACTAGTAGTAATTCTTTTAATACTAGTAGTTCTAAAAAATGTAGCATCAAATATAACATTTATAATATTAAAAATACTAATTAAAAAAAGAAATACACTTTTTTCATTAATCCTAATTCCAGGTTGAGAAAAAAACCTGCTCTGAAAATGAGCATAAATGAACAGCACAATATTTTTTCATACTCATGTACAATTTAAATGATTATTATGCTAATTTTCTATAACCTCTAATTAAATTCTTCAAAATATTTTCTCTTTTTTGTCTAAAATGCTGTATGGCGGCCATTTTGGATAGTTTAAACGAAAGTGTTGATATAATAATTGGGACTAAATTGGATTTTTGTTTTTTCAGAATTCTTCTGTTAAGAATTTTACATTTTTTTATAGTTTTATGGCATATCAACCCTTTTTAGTTATTGAATGATGAAACACAAGATTTATTGTATACAATTAATATATATTCTATTTTACTAATGAGTCACCATTTATGAAGGCCAAAGGCGACTCGAGGATAAGGGATAATGAGATTGGCGGTTGGATGATAGAACAATAAGATGGCTAGGACTGATGGATGGGGCTGGACAGAATTTGATGATATTTGACTTGAAAACGACCATGTTGTAGTCAGCAGGGAAGCAGCTGCACAGATGGGAAGTTCTTGGAAAGAAACTCAGTTCACGGAAGTTCTGTTTAGTTTTAGGTACGAAGGAGAAGAAAGGAAAATTCGTTGCAGTGGTTGTAGCTTGACAAGTTCTTGCTGAAAAAAGAGCCACTCCTTTTTTTAAAGGGGTTGGAGCTGGAGCGTCTCCTTTTTGAAAATGGGCAGCGTGGGGGAAGCCAGCTCCATTGGGCGAGAACTGAACCTTGAAACTCTGTGAATTTGTGTGTACACGTTTCCCTTAAAATCATAAAAAGTGGTGCAATAGTAGTTTTTCAGTATTATTTTAAAGTGGAGGGAGACATGGCTATATATTATACATAATCGTCAATAACATATACAACAACCCATCTCTTCCTTCAATGGGTTCGGTTCTCGATCCGATTCGATACATGTCAAACCTAGAAAACATGATATTTACATTACATCTATCTACGTACGCTATGTTGACGATATACTTATTCTAGCTAATAAAAATGAACAAATAAACTTCAAGACCTTTTCCAAAAAAACTCTGTCCTTATATTCACCATAGAACTAAATGTTAATAATAAAATCCCATTCCTAGATATACTTACAAGCGTAAATTCTAGTCTGTTAAATTTCCAGAGTGAGTACCTCTATCGCTACAAAATAGCTATTGTCAAAAATCTACTAAGCCGTGCAAAATTGATCTCCTCCAAAAAAACACTATTCATCGAACTAAAAAATATAAAACAAGTACTGATTTACAATGGATTTTTCAACTACATCATGAACAAATGAATGATTCGAAACTTAAAAAACCTTAACCCTACGAATATACAACATCGCAATTCTAACGATATCAATTTATACTACTGTAACCAAATGCAACCAAATATCAGATTAGAAGAAAAAGTTATAAAAAAACATTATACACAGGCAACAATAATGTAATTAAACTAATTATTTACTATAAAAAATTTAAAACCCAAAAAATCTTGTAGTCATAAACAACCCCTCCCCAAAAAACACTAGAAAGAACCAATGTCGTCTATAAGTGTAAATGCCCTTTTGGAAAATGTAACTCTCATAATAATAATAGCTATATTTGTTTTACAACTACCCTATCCAGCCGCCTCACTATGCATCTTGTGGACCCATATATATTTAAAAAAATAAAATATTACTAATAAATTCTTATTTACCTCTGCACAATATATAGAGATTTACATATTATTATACATATTCAACATATTGACCCTTTACTACTTACTATGGACCCCCAAAGTACAATTATTTTTTGTGGGCCCCCTTAAAGCTTCTGTGGACCTCCGAGGGGGGGGGGCGCATGTGAATCCCTGGTCTAGGTAAAGGATCTGTCCCTCCTCTTTTTCTAATTTTATGGATGGCTTGATCATTTTGTGGTACTACTCCAGGATTTGCGCCTAATTTCCGTGACTGCTCGGCAGTAGCGAGCCGACAGCTTGCGGAAGCGTCCGAGACCTGCCGAATCAAAAACGAGGCTGTCGAGACGAAAACGAGGCTGTATAAACAAAACCGCAAAATGCGTGACACAAAAAAATGGACGGTTGGCAGACGACGACAATATAAGACGATGAATATATGGAAAGAAAAAGAAATGCATATATTTTTATAAAAAAAAATAAAAGAAATGAACAAACCCATAGCTGAAATAAATAAACTTTTTATTTTTTTTTATTTTTGAAACATTTTTTTTTTACTTTTTAGAAATGAACAAACCCATAGTTGAAATAAATAACCCTTTTTTTTTTGTTATTTTTTAACCGTTTTTTTTTTAAATTTTTCTGAATCTCTGACGGGACCACAGATAGATCATCTTTAGGATGGTAGCTATCTCCAACTTTGATCGCGAAGAAAATGTCCCCGATCGCAAAGAAATCCAAGTTCGGCATTCCTGGGTGGGGCATCTCCAGGCATATCTGTCAGATATTGTTCGTCTTGCCGTCAACCGACAAAGTCGGCCGCATCGCGTACACCGCATTCTGGTGGGCAGTAGAGCTGTCTGCTGGCAGAATTTCATTACCTCCTCCGGAGATTCTACGCTTCGACACAATTGCTCAAAATTCATTTTTTTTTCAGTTAGTGTTAGCGTCTCCTTCCAATTTTAATCGGCTGCTTGATATAAACTGGTTTGCAGCATCCTGATTGGTCAGTTTTTTTCCCAGTTTTGTTTACAGCCTCGTTTTCGACTCGGCAGGTCTCGGACGCTTCCGCGAGCTGTCGACTCGCTGTTGCCGAGCAGTCACGGATATTAGGCGCAAATCCTGGAGTAGTACCCATTTTGTGACATCATGATTGTGCAAAATTCATGTAGATAGTGATGGCAATAAAATATACACAGCTTAATTATCTCAACTTTAATAAAAACTGTCAGAAACAAGAATTGTATTTCCAAGTGTTTGTCCACCCGCAGCCGTCATGCCATTATGATGGTAAACTTTTCATTATCATCTGTGAAAGAAGATTTTCAAACAATTTCTGTGCTTTTATTTCAAGAGGAAATCTAAATAATTTATATCCAACTAGCTGCACACACCTGCCATTGCCCGGAAGTCTTTTTAACTTTCATTTTTAAGAGTTTAATAAACCCTCTAAAGTAATTTATATATTTTAGTTCAGTATCTTTTTCTTGGTGCAGATTCGTTGTTTGATATAAAATGGTTAGATTGGGAAATTCAGTGAGTTTTTGATGATTGAAAATAATATTTTTGGTTTTCCTTTTTCAATTTCCATATTATATATATATATATATATGTCACTGTCCACAAAGACCATGAGGTCTATGTGATCTGTTTCAAAAGATGACATCATTCTTTTGTTACTACAGTACTTTTCAATGTCTTTAACCTGTTTTAGTAGATGATGTCATCCCTTTGTGACGTCATCCAGTGTGCACAGGGACAACCAAGTTAATATACAAACAGGATCCACAAAGTTTTAGTAGTATATAGATAAATAAGAAGCCAAATCAGCAAGCAGGCCGATAGACAGAGAAAGAGAGAGGGGGAGGGATAGATGGGATGCTAATTACAAAACGAATGCAGAGAGAGGCAAACTGGCTACGTAGTTTCAGCATGAGAAACATTTTTCGATACATTAATTGCTTTTTTGTTTGAAGTGCAGGCCTCTAATTGGTCGATTTGGTATGGAATGACCCATTAATTGTTTTAAAAGTGGCACATTGTTACACATTGAGTTTATTTTATTAATAAGATAACTGAATTAATTCTGGATAAAATTTATGTTAAGAACTAATGGTCGCCATTCAGTGAGTTTATAATATTTCAAAATCATCCAAGGAAATTGTATAGTCAATGCCAAATTTTCTCCAGAATGTGTGTGGTTCAGTGATGAAAATGACTTCATTCTATTGGGCCGTGTCAACACCAAAAACTCGCTAAATGAAGTCCTTCAGAGGCCACTGAACTCTGTGAAGTACATCACTTGGATTATTGCCATAACATAATCGGTCCATTTTGGTTTGAGAGACAGTGACGGTCAATAAAGAGCATTACATTGTGATGCTAACAAATTCTAGAGGAATATATATTAAATACTAAAATATAGCGTGCAACTGATTTCCCTTTACTAGAAAGGCTACTCGGCATTGCCCGGGGGAAGGGGGGGGGTCATAAATAACAAAATAGAAGTGTTAACAAGTGTGTGCAACTAAAATAATTTTTTTAATTCATGAGCAAAAGTTTAAGTGCTTCAAGAAGATATGAAAGAAAAGATGGTTAGCACCTGTTTCAATGTTTTTTTTTTTAAACAACTAGCAGTACGAATGAAAGAAATCCATTGGATTTATATTCCAATTTTTTAGAATGGGTTGATATGCCACAGAAGTATTTTCTTTTTCTTCTGAAAATAATAAACAATGGTTAATGATATTGTTTCATTGTCTAGTTCTATTTGGAAACTTCTTTTTTTTACCTTATTTGCAGTTCCTTAAGAAGATCAAAATGTTGCTCAGTGGATAGTGATGTCTCTGTTCATTTATCACTTTCTTCTTGTTGCAGTCGTTTCCACAAAATCATAATGTTTTCAAGATTTTGATTTTTCTTCTTCAGTATATTGTACACATACATGACCCCCTCCTCCCCATAGGGAAATGGGAGCAGTTTTACCAAACACGACCGCTTTCTCTAGTAGTCCAGAAAGAAAGTGATTTGATCAGCTTATCCGCTATGTGATACCAATGACTTTTTGTCTGACCCATTATCCTGACGCCTAGCTCTAATTCTGAACTTTTAACTTCCAATGGAAATTTCAAATTTTCTGCTTACTACTGTGGAAATTCCGTTTTTAATCTTATATTTACACACCCGCCCTGAATCCCACCTCTCATCTTGCCGTTATTTACACACCCGCCTCGAATCGTATCGTTAACTTTTCAAATAAAAACAAATACTTGATGCTATTTCTGAGATGAGTTTTGATTATGTTGATGACACATAGCAGTGTGTAGAGTTGACCTGTCTCTCTTTTTCTTTTCTTTTTTTTTTTGTTGCCGCCGCCTTCTTTTTCCTTGTAGCTGTAATAATTGAAGCAATTAAAAAAAAAACAACATTATTTGTTCATAGTTGTCTATTCACTTTGACGTTTAGCATCCATTTGCGTCATGGCAGGAAGTGGACATAGAAAAAAAAGATTTTTGTTATGTCAACTTCCTGTCATGACACATCTTTTTGCACACATCAACTTAACCTCTATCTATTCAATGGAAAATTCCTTTTTCTTCTTAATCTTATTTTATGTGGAAAATTTCGTTTTTAAAATTTTTTTTATACATACCCACAACCAAATATTGCTACATTGGACACTCAAAACCAGCATTTGGCTATGAGATATCCTAAATGTTTTGAGTTCAATCTATGGTCAAGTAACTTGAGGAAAAAATTAATAAATACGTATAAGATCTAAAACGTATGGGACACAGAATAATAAAAGTCGTTGATTTAATGAAGGGTTCAGTTCAAAATTCTCAGATGTTTAACAACTAGGGAAAAAAAGGCCAGAGAGTGTAATGGCAGAAACATGTGAAGTGGCAAAAGAAGTGATTTGATTGCAAACTGAATGTTGGAAAGACAAACTGAAATAAAACACATTAAATAAGGCACACAAAACAGAGATAAAGGATAGTATATGTACAAGAAATGTCTTTGCAAAACAAAGCGTGTTTGTGGCTTAATTAAAAAAGACCAAAATCTGTGTCCTTTAATATCTGGACTGGATAGATCTCTGAATGCACTCGATATGAGTGAAGGCTAATTCAAAAAGAGGGCGAGCGAGGGTTTTTTGCCTTTACCCTGCTAAAATTAAGTCCTGCTGATTAGTCAAGAAGAATCATCTTGGCCAATCAGATTTTAGAAGACAAGGGAGGTAATTTATTGCCAAAATAGACAAAAGAAGATGATTTATTTTAGAATACAGAGGGAAGTAACATATTAAAGTCTTTTTATTCATAACAACCACGAAGATGAGGACAACTGTCTAAAATATGTAAATAATAGAAGCACAATGTTCAAATGCTCATTCATTTATTCTTCTCTCGCAGTCACATTGTGCTTCCTGACACCATTCATTTTTGTTTAAACTGTCTTGGTAACTATTTGAAGTGGGTAAGTTAGTGGATATATTGAGCGGTTAGTTCAGAAGACAGGAAACATTGTAGACAGAAAATCAGAGGTCAATATACATGTTAAAAATGGATTAATGAACTAATAATCTAAAAAGCAATGCACTTAACAAACTGACTGTCTCTCTCTGCCTATGAGATAATTATTGATTACAGCCGATGTAATTAGCCAACAATGATGTAATTAATTGTAACATGATTGGTGACGTGACTCAATAAACCTATCTGTCTTCTCGATCACATGTACATCTCAATAACAAGTTTACACACATAGCAAAAAGGTCTCAGTCAGTGAACAGATAGACACAACAAAGGTGTGGTTTCAAATAAATGTTCCAAAGTCGCTCACACAATTGATATAAAATACATAAGGATTAGACAAATATACAACAGTAACTACACTTTTAAATCGACCACGGTTGTAAATTTCCTCGTAAATTTCCACGCTAACAAGTTTATTTTTTTAACAGGATAGAAATTCCTTAAAAGCTCATTTTAATTTAACTTGTGGTGATGATGGTATCAGCAAAGAGAGCACGAGTGAATAATAAAAATAACAACAAAAGCAGATTTGTTTTCTTTGCTTTTAAAATAACCTTTATTCTCAACAATATTTTTAAAAACAAAAATACTTGATTTCATAAATTTTCCAACAAATAGAAAGAGATTTTATCCGAAAGTTGATAATTTTCTTGTTTGTACATTGTTAACCATTCCTTCTACATTTTTTGACAAGTTTTGGCAGACTTGAAAGCTGAGGCTCAAATGTTGTTCATATGTTGAACTGAAATTTACACTGGCATTAACTACGTAATAATCATAACAAACAAACCCTAATTTGTTAGTGAACCATTTGGAAAATACTTTTTTTTTATGAAGAAAAAGAGACAGCAAATTTTGTTTGAAATATTTTTTATCACTCTTCATAAACAAGACTTGTTTAGTGGGTGTGGTGGTGGTGGGGGTTCTTGAAAATGTAAAACTGAAGGGTCTGTTTTTTCAGAATCAGAAGATCAAAATAAAAGGTCAATTTATATGTATCTTATTATTTTGAAAATATAACACAAAGGTTTTATAATGGTATTGACTAACTTACTATTGCTCTAGGGTAGGGTAGGGCAGGGCGTGATATTTTAAGGTTCCAAGATTTTAAATAGGTGGGCAGAAACGAAAAGTGTATTGTTGTACTTAGGTATTTTCTTCTTTAAGAAGGCTAAAAACTAATATTCTTTCCTTTTCAGAAGAAAATATGCATCCTGGGAAGCATGGTGGTGGTGGTAGGAGGAAAGATGAAGTTTCTGAAATATCAAAGTTTGTCACATTTGAATCTGCAATTCTGATTTTGTCGAACCTCTTGTTAAAGGGAACATAGACAATAAAGTGTGTGTGTGTGTGAGAAAACTTAAAATAATTTCAGTTGAGGTCAAGAGGACTTCACTCTCTGTCTGCTTAAAGACTTTTATGCAACCCCTGTCAGCAGGCAATTTGGTGGTGGTGGTAGCAGCTAGAGTTTTAAAAGTCAAAAGGAATGAATTCTGAGTGAAATAACAAGAAAAAAAAAGGTTTTCCACTTTGTCCAAGCCACTCAGCTGTCCAGGACACTGTCCAACCAATCTTCTAAAGACGCTGTTGCTGAACTCACATATTCTGCAAGGGAGAGAGATAGAAATTGAATTAGATATACTGCAGGGAAAAGTGGTTTCATGCCTTTTCTAAGTTTTAGCAAAATACAAATATTAAAACTCACTGTAATACCCATCCTGGGACACTCTTGAACATTTTAATATCAATATTTTTAGCCTGACGCTGGGCATATGAAAGGAAGAAGAGAAAGTTCTTTTCAGCTTTGATAGCAACAGAATAAGCAAGAACTTGATTACAAACCAGTGATCTTCAAGGTGCTGCGTCGACAGTTGTGTCATCTGATGTCGACAAATGATCTCAGAATATGATTTGGAAGACTCGAAAGTTGGGTCCAGAATAGATCGTTGACACGCCGACATTGCTACTATGTGCTTCTGCCCATCAACAATTACTTTTATAGATTTATCAGAGTGAAAAGGATAAAATGGTTGAGAAGACATTGCCAGATAGTCCATAGCTAACAAGTTTGTGAAGCAACCCTTTGTGATAGACCCTAGCCTTTGATATGTTGAGAGTTGATAGAAACAAAGTTTCTATCAAGAGATTTATTGACCCTATGTCATATATTACAGTTAGCACGTCAGCAAGAAGAAATTGATATTGTTTGTCACTAAGTACATTGCTTTTGTTGATGTGATTTACAACTTCTTGATTTATCACAGATTCAAACAACTGACTCATGATGTACAGGAGACTGATCAGTCTGTACTGAGATTCAGAAGACTGATTATCAGCATTTTTAAATACTGAGCAGACCGACAAAATGTTTCAAAGTCGATGGAAAGCACTAAAAGAGATTTTACATCAGCACCTGGTGTTCCCAAATGATCATCCATTCAATACTGACCAGATTCAATATCATTTAATGGGAATTGGTGGGTCAATATAATTATAGTCGTTTCAGGCAATCGGATTAATTTCACTTATTAAAAGATCTAAGGGGACATTCACAAATGCAGTGGTGCCAATCAAAGCTGAACAATGCGTTTTTTCTAATATAACACTCTCGGTTATCTTTGGTTCGTCTTACGTTCCATCTCTACTTTAACTTCCTGGCTATATGGGTTGGTTCTCGCACTGTAGAATTTTTCTTAATATTTCAAGTGTTTTCAACAATGTTGTTGAATAGGGACACAGTGTCATTTTTTTTCAACTTACCTGTGGTTCATCAGTGCCACACTGTTATGGGGATTGATTACATCAGTGTGTTGGATGTTGAACCTCCCATGATTTCAATTTTCATTATCTTTTAGCCAGGCTTTTCAGAAATGTTCCTAGTGCTCCTTCAATTATTAGTATTGCACCCTCCAGCTCTCAATTATACGTATTTAGTTTTTCTGCCTCCTTCAGCTTAACCGACCAACCAGAATCGTGTCTGGTCTTCTTGCTTGGATGAGTTGGATTTTATGGTTTTCACTTTCCAATATTTGATGACTTTGGTTTGTGTTTATATCATTTGCACAGTTCCCAGTGGAGTACCTTCCCAACCCGGTTATGTCTGTTTTCTATATTCTTTTGAGGTTAGTTTGCTACATTCACTTATGCGGTTTATGGTTTCATCTCTTTGTCCACAGTGTCTACATTTATTGTTTTGTTGGGTCTTGTCTATCTTGCTTTTTAAGAAGTTTGTTTTGTGCTTCTATCGTTCTTGGATATTATTTGAGGAAATTTATTTTAAGGTGTAATTGAATAGAAATTATAGTATAGTTTTTTGTACAGGGATTGAACTTGGTCTTCAGATGATGAAACTTTCGGGTTTAATACACCCCCCCCCCCCCACACCCGTGGTTAACGACACGGACTGAGGACCTGAGTGTGCCAGGTTCAAATCTAGTTCGTTCAACAGAAACACTTTCAGCAAAACCCACACCTGACCTTGTGTCTAAACTCCTGAAGAGAAGGTAAATAAAATACCCCCCCCCTCTTTTTTATCCATTATTTTGTAATATGTCTATGTTGTTACATTTTTCCCTATTCCCTATTTTAAAATTAGCTACAAGGGACAACACACACACATATATGCATATATATATTAAAATAATTAAAATTTTGGGGATTTGTGCATACAATTGATAAGTTTGAAATATTTGAAATTAAAAGCATTTACAAAAAAAAGACTTTAATCTTAAATAATTCTGAAAATTTAAGATTTAAGTAAACAAAAACATTTTTTTTGCATTGCCACATGGAGAGTCTTCAGGCAGCTGTCAATTTTACAAAATGCTAAGATCCCATTGTATGCAAGAGTGGCAGCATACAACACACATGTCCGACCTGTACTCTTGTATGGCTGTGAAACATGGTCAATGACGAAACGTCAGAATGACACGATCCTGGCTGCAGTGAATCGGATGGAGAAAATTGCTGGTTTACAACAAACAACATCTTAACTAATAATGGTCAGGTCGCCCGTCGTCAGTAAAGTGTCCCACATTGACATCGATTGCCCAAAACCATGTGGTAGGCCGCTTAAGACATGGAGGGGATCAGTTAGTGACGACCTGATTCTGGCGGGCGGCACAAACGAAATGACAAGACAGGAAAGTTGGAAGTCATTCATGCAACGTCTAACCTCCAGCTTGAAACGAAAAATAAAAATAATAATGGCTTCTAGTTTCAAATATTTTAATATTTCAAACTTATCAATGCTTTTTTATGTGAACATAAATTTTCATATATATATATATATATATATATATATATATATATATATATATATATGTGATTATTATAATGATTATTATAATAATAAATCCATTTTGAATCCCAACAAATAAGTCCAACTTTTTGTGGTTGAGAGAAGAAATAAATATGGGTATTGAGAAGTAATAAAAAACATTTTAACTTACTTTTCTCCACGGGGACTGGAATCTCCACTGACTGATCAGCTTTACCGGATTCCCTAACATCTGGAAAGAAAAGAGTTGTAATTTGACTCCAAGTGCAACCGCAACAAAAAATCTACACCAAATAATATTCATCAGATGAATCGTTCATTTGGTATGATATAAACAAGGATGCTGAGGTGACCGCGTTCGGTTAACTGAGTGTGTGTAAAGAAACAAAAAAAATATGAATCTGAAGAAAATTAGTATGGTATTAGTATGAATTATTTATTTACTTTTTACAATTGGAAAAAAAGGATTTACTAATTAATTGATATTTATAGTGGATCTGAAACGACAGTCTTACAAAAAATGTCTGTTATAAATCTCGCTATTTCGCAAGCAACTCTGACAAGTTATCTCCCTTTTTATATGTCCATTCTGAATGTCTCATTTTTCGAGCTAGAAATGGATCTAGTTAATAATAGATGGGTATTTTGAAGATCCATTCATTCTTTCAGTGACTGTAGTGTGACAAAGCTTCTCGGAGATCTGAGTACACATCTAAAAATAGAATGACCCGAAAAAATGCCACCCAGTTAACAGTTGCCATTCAATGATATGGTGTTCCTCTCATCAATAAGTGTGATCTTGAATGGACTTAACATTCACAACAATCCCCAAACTATTTAAGAATTAAAAGCGGGCCATCACAGTCAAAATCAAGGCAGTAACAAAGAGAGTGCCAGAAGTATTAACAATTCTGCATGTCGTATCCAGGTGTGCTTATCATTGAATGGTGATAAAACCAATTGTCTGATGATTTTATTAATATAGATATCATCAGTTACATGTTATTATTAGTAAGAAAAGATTTTCTATGAACCAAAGTTTCTGCAACAAGTTTAGCAACACAGAAGGTTTTGTATCTGCTGATAAACATATATATTTTTATTGCAGATAGATTTTTAAAAAGGGGGTTTAAAAAAGGGGACATTGTTATTTTTTAAAAGACAAAAAAATTGATTAAAATAATTTCGGTATTTAAAAAAAAAAAAAATTACAATTTTTTACGTCACAAAATTTTGTAATTAACATACACAGGGTGTGAAGCATAATTGTTCTTTTTTAATTCTAATTTTTTTATCCATTTTTTTAAAATTACTTTTTTTTTTCAGAATAATTGATTACGGACAATTTTTGAACCTCCATATTTGTGGAAAAGACATGGACTTCCCCTTGGAATCTGTGCTGGAAAGGATATTTCAGACTTCCTCAGCATCAGCAGGAGGATGATGGAAAAAGTTAGAAAGGAATTGAAATATTCCGGATTCGACTACGACGTGACATCGGAGAAAAAAAACGTATGGTCAATAATCTGAAGCTGTCATAAAACTGAAGTTCAGGAGATCATCGACAACGAACCTAGTAAGGGCCTCAGGTTGAACACTGATAGGTAGACCCGTGTTCTGAGTGAGATAGTGAAACTCTGGATTGACCAAGTAAGTGTAGATAGGTGATACGTGTGACAGCAAGATTCAGTGCCTTGCCATACCAGCCGGAAGAGCCAGGTCTGTCAGTCAACCACACTTAAGATCTGGCCTCCCAGCTCACCTGACTGCAACCTCTGCAACTTTTTTGTGTGGGGCGCAGGGAATGAGTAATTTACAGATCTAGTTGCAATACAAAAAAAAGATGAGCTAACTCTTAACTCGATCACCAGAACCTTTGGATGCCTAAGTCAAGAGAGAGTGACGAAGGCCTGTAGCGAGTTCCGAGGATGCCTCAAGGCTGTCATCAAAACAAAAGCGGGTTCATTAAGTGAAATCAATAGAACAAGTCATGAAGGCAAACTGGCTCAAGTTTGATGGATAAATCTCCCGAAAATGAAAATACTGTGTTATTTTTTCCCTAGACAGTAATCTTGCAAACAAATACCATCTGCACCTTGTATATATGAACTTGTAGTTCCTGTCTGTGTAGGTTTTTTGGGTGTCATCCTAAGTTGGGAGCTGTGCAGCGAAGTGTCTGTTTTAAACTTCTGTATGTCGGTACAGTCGGGGAAACAGGGAGCAGGGAGGCAGGCAGCACGAGGAAAGAAGCTATTGAAGTAGAAGGCTCTCCAGCATCTGAGGACTTCCACAGTGAATGGATGGGAAGCTGATTGTCCGGTTGCTCGAGTGTATTAACGTCGTTTGGGGGGGGGGGGGGGGGGTGGCACCAAAGCAGCTAGTTCATCAGCGCACAATCCATTGAAGTATTTGTAAAACAAGCACAAGGATGCAACATTGTGGTGATGGGACAGGGGCTGGAGCTTGGTGCTATTAAGTTGGCGATTCTTTTTTGGACCTAAGAGGGAGAGACTAGTGGATGATGCACGAGCTCAGATGTGGCTACAATACTCCATCTTACAAATGACCTACTTAATTAAGCAAGATATTTAATATCGCGAAAAAAAAGGAGGTTATCCACGTACCTGTCTGAGATTTTGTGTTTCCTAATGACAGCAACATATCAAGTTCATCTTCCTGCGAGACGGGCTCAAGTGCAACCTTTGGTTCAACACGAGCAGATTTTTTCTTTTTACTGGACTTGCTATTAGATTCTTTGACAGAATGGGGTATCGGAGAATCTTCGTTGCCAGGAATCACAGCCTCTTCTTCTACGACTAATTTTTCTTCTTCTTTTACCAGCACTATCTCAGCATCATTTTCAGGATGAGCAGCTTCAGACTTGACCGTTTTCAGAAGAGCTGGCACCAGATGCATGGCAGCCGAAAGAACAGAGTGCATGGCGCCAATGTCCAGTGCAGTTTGTTGCTCTTGAACAATCGTGCTGCAATTGCCAGGATTATACAACGCTTGACTTCTCGCGGCTTCAGCAGAAAACTCTTCTAATTGTTCGTCCTGAAAGTTTAAGAATATTGTTTCAAAATACATCAACATCTAAATGAGTCATGAAACAGTAAGGATAATTTGGAGGAAGGAGTGGCGTATTGCATCCACTTAATTCGCTAAAATTACATAAACGCAAAAAAAGTATCACTGCAAAACTTGACGTTAACGTATCAAATTTGGTTTTGACCCAGAATAAAAATACAGGGTGATGCCCCTCCCCCCAAAAAATACCATCCATGGAATCATTAATAAAACTTTAGTCTATGCTTGACTTATCCACCAACATTTCACTCATGAATGTCCAACAGTCTTTATTTTATTGCCATTTAATGATAGGAGGGGCACTTTAGTGATTCGTAATGGGCTTCATAATCACTGAACCGTAACCCCCCTCTCCCCTCCCCCCCCTCCGCCCGATGTTTATCTGTGGGGTTTAGATTAGGATTTTTATCTGTGGGGTTATTTCAAAGATACTAAAACAATCTCCAGACTATTCTTGAACTGAAGAGCGCCATAAACAGCCAAAATCAATTCAGTGTCAAGAGAGGAGTGTGTCAGAGTAATTGACAGTTTGGCACATCGTATTTAGGTGTGCTTATCATTGAATGACAATAAAACAAAGACTGTTGGACATTCTTCATTGAAACTTGGTGGCCAAGTTAGGCATACTGTACCAAATATGGTTGGATTTCAGAAGTATTTTATTAACGATTCCATGAGTGGCATTTGTTGATGTAAGATGGGTCCATTCAATTTGCAAGTTTCTGCTATTTCAAACTGAGGATTGATGGACAAATGTGAGGATGCAGCTGAATAAAAATTATATGTAGTATCTGTTCTGATACTACACTTCATATTTTCTGTCCTCGGTTGGTGCAGGAGAAATCCTTAAATTTTAATTTTTGTCCCAATCCAGAGTGTCTCTTTTCGGGGAGCTGGATATTCCCCACATTAACTGATAAATTGATAAGAAGTGACTCGTCAGTACACATAAAAAAAAGAAGACTTTGCGTCTAACTGCCCTCGTGGGAAGAAAGTAAATAGGGACAAGCGAAAGTATTTAAAAAAGGGGAATGGGGGAGGGCGTAATAAGAGTCAGTTTCTCATTGTAATGACAGTTGCTTTCCATCATTACTTGGAAACATCATTTCATACTTGTTCCATCTAGTTATGAGTAAAATAGTAGGCCAAACTAGTCCCACAAGTCTTGGTAGAGCAATTCATCTAGGAGAAGGAAAACTCCAAAATAACACTAAGTCATTGTGAATTTCTCGTTGCCACTGAACTGAAATAATTTCATGAGAAGTGGGGTTGGGGATTACACAAGCCTTGCTTCTCGTTGCACCCTTTCAGCGGATGCCCATTGTCTCCATAAGCAAATTATTTTTAAATCCTATTAAAAAAAAATTTTTAATTACAAAATGCATTTTAGTTTCTTCGTAAACAAGTTAGTCATTTTAATCTTTTTTTAAATAGTTGAAAAAAAAAAAGAAGAATGACTCACTTTGTGACCCTTTGACATTTGGAAGGAGCGAAGACATTATTTGGAAGCAACTGTCAAATATACAGTCGTTTCTGGTTTAAAAATTCTTTGCAAATCTTCAAAAGTTTTAAAGTTTTGGAAGTTATTTCCATCCTATAATTTCATAAATAAAAATTAAAATAAATTATGTTTGAGAATTTGTTTAAATAAGGATTGATAATTTTCATTAGTCTCATCTTGGTTGTTATAGTCTAAATGTTCTGGGTCAATGTAACCTCAAACATTCTTCAGGTGCATCTTTTCAAACTTGGAAACTTTCTAGTTGAACAAAAAAAAAAGGTTGACAAAAAATTTTCAAGTTTGAAAAGATGCACCTGAAGAAGGTGACCAACCAAGATAATAACCAAATAATACTAGTCCAATAATAATTAGTTATAGTTTTATAACAATTTGGTTCAATTAAAAAAAACTTTCAAAATCCTATTTAAATAATAACAAAAAAAAACATATTGGTACCTCCCACCAGCATAATTAAAAAAATGAAAATAAAAAGACTCCCGGACAACGCCGAGTACGGCCAGTATTACATTTTTTTTAAAAGGTGCTTACAGTGAAGAGGGACGTATTCAGTCCTAGCCGTTCGTGTAAAGGCAGGCATTGGAGGCTTTTGGCCAGAGCATCGCAGTCGAGGGCCAGAAAATTCGACGACAGGAATGTTTTGTCTTCTTCCCATTCTTTCTCATCTTTGAAACGAAATTGCGACAATGCACTGGCTGGAAAAAAGAAGGTGAAAAATTACATTTAAATAAATATGTAAACTAATTTAACCGATAACCTTTATCAAATTTTGATTTTAAACATTACAAAATTATTTAAGTCAACAGATGTATTTGTTTTACTCATTTGAATAATTTAACAAAATTTGTTATTTTTAAATTCCGTGGTTTTTCTCTTTTCAATGATAACAATAATTTATTGTAAAAAAGAATAAGGCTGCAATCCAGCCTATAGGAGCAAAGTGTAAAAACTCTTAAAACCACACATAATTGCCTTAAAAAGTAGACCACCCCTAAAAAATTAAAAAATGCACATAGCAAACAAAAAAAAATTGGTTAACTGCTCTAAACGTTAGAATATTCTAAACTTATCCCACACTCTAAATTCTAAAATAATTGTTTTTTCTTCTCTCTGCCAAGTTTCTCAGGGTAATTGCTAAAAAAGTAGAATCTCATTTTCTTTTCTTAGCGAAGGGTGTTAATCTACAATATTTTTTTTTTTAATACTGAAAGAATCGACTGATATGTTTTAACTTCATTTTTGCTTTTAAATTCGTTAAATTCTGTTAAAATTAATCTTTGTGTAAAAAGAATATTCAAAGTTTATTTTGAAGAAATAAACAAGAAAAAACATGGTCGTGAGCAAGAGAAAGACCCCAAATGCATATGTAGGAGGGGGAGGCAAGCATTTGAAAGTAAGAAGAATAGGAAATAAAATCAGCCAAATGACGAAAAAATTAGGACGTCAAGCTACATCGATTCGGCAGAAATCAGTTTTTGTTAAAAACTAAAGACAAAAAAAAAACGAAATTTTTTCTGAATTTTAAAGGAAAATCAGAATTCCGCATTTTCTTATTTACAAAAAAGTGAAATTCTGCTAAAAAGTGGAGAAATTTTAATTTCTGTTCCACTCAGAGTGCCCCTTTTTGGGGAGCTAGATATGCCTTATATAAAAAAAAAAATTTAGAAAGGAAGGCAAATAAATAACAACAAAAAATTAAGGAGACTCCTATCTTTTTGCCACGTTCTTACCTTTTTACGTCACTTCTTGTTCGCTATGTCAGAGAGCAACTGCTTCAGCCATACTGCTACCATTATTTTTCAATAAGTGATTTGACAATTTCATAGTAAGGCTCAGACCGTCTCACCCCACCCACGCACTCTTAGCCGAAAACGCTGCAAAAATTGAAAATTTTAATCTAAAAAGATAGCTTAAAAGTTTGTCGTATCTGTGCATGCGTTAAAACATCTTTAATGCCCACCATTGATTTTCTCACCTGTTTGCTGAAGTAATTTGCTAAAATCGGTACCAATTTCTGATGGGTTTTCATCTTCATTTTCGGGTGGCAAAGATCGGTAACGATCCCAGTTACTCTCGATCTTTCTCCTGCGAAATGACGATGGCTTCACGTTATCCTCCTGGAATTTAGAATAAAAACAAACTATTAAGATGAGTCGCAGAAGAAATTGAATCTTGTATGAAAGAGAGAAAATGCAAGATTTTAAATAAAATTTATGACCGACCATAATGTTCTTTTTATTAAGTTGAAGTCGAGTTAAGTATATAGAGAATGAGATAGTAGATGTGGGAGCAGTGATAAGTGTTAGGGAATTGTGCAGATGCTTCCCCCCCAATCATGGTTACAACAAAGTATACATTGGTGAAACCCAGCATCCCCTCAAAAAATAATCTATGAAGACAACAGGGCAATACTAAAAATGCACTTGTTATATTATCCATCAATCATAATTTTAACACAGAAAAATTTGCAATAGTCAAACATGCACATGATATCTCGAGTCCAGCAAAACTGTTTTTTTTTTTTAAATATCTCCAATTATGAACAAAAACTGACCACTATTGATACTGGATGACCCAATTCCAGTACCCAACTCCTATTCTGACCAATTCTTCTCCCTCCTTCTCTTTGCACAACCTGGCTTCACACTACTAAAAAAAAACTCTCACTGCTCCCACACACCGCTTTTTCACTCTCCCCATTCCTTCATCCCCACTTTTACTGCCTCGCCCATTCTCTGTATAAAGCCGACTTCAATTTAATAAAATTCATTCCATGAATTAGAGAGCCTCCTGGTGTCGAAATATTGGGAATCACAAACCAGCAAATATAATGGAATTCTCTTTAATTTTCAACTTGCAAATCTTGTTAATTTTTTAGATTATTTTGATAAAATTTGAATGTAAATAAAATTTAATTTTTTTTTGTATAAATGTACAATTCTTTCTCTTTTTTTTTCAGGCTACTTTTCAAGTCAGGTCACTATTTTTGATACATGCTAGATCAAACTTAATTCACATCATCACCAGCACAGATCATAACGCAGCCAAAATATCAAAATGAGCAGTCGACAACTTCTGCAGACTATCCACAGCGAACGCAATAGAGGGCCTGCCTTTAATTAGGCAAGCAGTACCAGTACACCTTCCACAGAGATAGCTATCAATCTTCCTTGCAGCCCACTGTATCTCCTGTGAATCCAATGATGATAGTCTGTGCAAAATACAGAGTTACTGCCAACACCAGATCTGCAAACCCCACACGGAAACTTGACAGGATCTTTCAGATTATGCAGCGCTTAATGAAGAGCATTGTTCTTTTCTTTTTTTGGACCACTAACCTGGACTTAGGGTTAGTGTAGGGAACTTATTTTTATAGGATAAGGGTTTTCATCTGTGTTTTATATCTATAATAAATATAATGTGTACAGGGGGGCATAGTGAAGATTCGCTGTTATGGAAACTAAAACGCTCTTCTGGATATCGGGAATTACATCGTGCTGATCGAGGACAGGATGCATGAATGGTAACTCAGAGCCACTGATCACGCCCTTCAGCGCCATCTTAGTTTTCCACAAGTTTAACTTTGCACGCAGTTTTTCCTTTGATTCAGCAATAAGTACCAGATGTATTGAAACACTTCTTTTTCTTTGCGTTAGTCCTGAGCTATGATGGGGTCTGCAATAATGGATTTTTATCTCCGCTTGGCATTATCTGCACATCTCATCATCGGCCTTCCTTCCTCGCAGTTGCTTACTGGCGACTTCTAATTTAAAAGAGAGTTTCACGACAATGTCGTTGTCAGCCCTCAGCACATATGTCTGAACAATCTGAGTTACCATTCCTGCATCTTGTCCTCATGATTTAATTCCTGAGATCCAGAAGAACGTTTTAGTTTTCATAACAGCGAATCTTTGCTTTGTCTCCCTGTATTAAAACTCATATTTATATTTATTATACCTAACCTAACCCTGAAACACAGATGAAAACTTTATCCTATAAACAAAAATTCCCTTTACTAACCCTAAGTCCATGTTGGTGGTCCAAAAAAAAACAAAAAACAATGCTCTTCATTTAATCCGAAATAAATACAGCAGCACAAAAGTTTTTTTGTATAGCGGCTATGTTAGAAATAAAAAAAACTGGTTACTCGTTCTTTTCTATGCTATCAGGTCGGGAATTGAGTGATAATTCTACTTTAAATTTATATAGCAAAGTGGTCCTCCACTCAAAAGTCTAAAATATTGTTGTTGTTGCTTTTATTACTTTTTTGCAAATATCTTTTCAGGCTGTTTATCTGTAAATCACCTGAAAAATAGAATTATTTTTTGAGTAAAATCCTTTTTTCTTGCTTCTATAGCAGAAAGAACCCAACTCGACCTGAATGTTTTCGATTGTGATTTACAGAACAAACCGGAAATGGCCGAAGCAGTTTACGATTTGAAAGCCACCAAAAGAAATGTAAGATAGATGACATACTAAAGCATACGAATGCAAAACCAAATTAGGTTAAGATTACGGTTAAAAATGACTCTGCAAAATTTATAGAGAGAACAACAATAAGGAATCAAACCTTTTCTAGAATAGTGGCGCTCTCGAAAAATACTGTTTTCCTTTTTTGGTTTAGATGCATAGAAAAATGTAATCATATATATATATATATATATATATATATATAATTTAAATTAAAGGCTTCAAAATCACTATCGTATTTCGCTCGGCCACAGAAAAATCATCAGGACAAACATTTTTATTTATATAGTAATAAACTACCTTGTTGAAAGTTGTTTCTGGATGAAAAATTAAAATTAAAATATTAAATATGTTTTTTGTTTTTTTAAAGTAAAGAAAAGCAGTATATCCGTCCAATATCGTTGGCAAGTGTCACTATTTAGATCGACCGGAATGTGTTGAACGAAAAACGAACCCGGGTATCTTTTACAATAGCCCTCAAACGAAAACGCTAAAAAAACAAATAAAAGTTACCGTAGCCGATAAAACTGAATTTCCAACATACCTGTGACATTTATTAATGATTATAATCCGTTAAAAGTGCTATTTTTTATAAATCGATATTTTTATCGTACGAAAATTGGAATTAAAAAATGGCGGCTTCTTTTACAAATTTTGCAGCCTCGTTCCGGTTTCATTCTGTCGGAGTTGTTTTTTTACTGGGACTCATATTCAAAGCGCAATTTTTCAGCCAAGCAAAAGAACAAACTACATTTTAAGCAAAAGGAATACAATCATTTTCTTTTGATTTACATGTCATTGTGCATTTATTTACATATTATTTTCATTCGTCACACCGTAATGTTTTTTTTCCTATTGTTTCTTTAAAAAATTCCTAACCGTAACCCTAACCCCAGCCCTAATGAAGGTATGTTCGTTTCATAAAATTAAATTTCAAAAATGCAAACAAAAAAAAAACGCCGCTTTGATTATGAGTTCCCGTAAAAAAAAAACACACACCGAACGAGAATCCGAAGCGAGGCTCGCAAAACAAGCCGGTCGACGCTATGTTTGTTCCGTAAAAGTCCGTGCAGAGAATTTTTTTTATGTCTAATAAAAAGCCATTTATCCTACGTAAAACATACAAACAAATGGAATAGCTAACTAGGAAAATCTCCAGTCTCAACGTACGTCGCATTTATTTGTTGCATATTCATTTTTTTGACCACATTCTACAACTTTTTTTGAACCCGACTCGCGAGTTTGAGGGCTATTGTAAAAGATACCCTATATATATATATATATATATATATATATATACTTATTTTACTATTTTTTTTGTGTATTTAGCAACTAACAGAACGAAAAAGGAGTGAAAAAAACAAATAGGCAACAAATAAATGTTACCAATAAGTTACTCTTCTACCTACCTTGTAAGTTTATTTGTGTTTTAACTTATTTTAAAGCGTATTTTAGTTCGATTTAAAACTAGTCTCTCGATGTCATGTGATCAAATATGGCGATTTTGTGTTTTCAATTTTAACATGGCGTCGAGACACTAGTTATAAATGCCAATTATTTTACTTTTCTGTGTGGGAGCACTGTTAGTAGGATAACCCGTTTTCGTATGGTTGATGCTAATATTGCTTGTTTTAGACGAAAAAAAATGTATTAAAACGTCTTTTTCCCCTCTTTTACAACTCCAAAAACGTTCCTCATCTAATAGTAGTTAAATAAACAACATAAAACCATTTTCACCGCCTATAAATCATTTTTAATTTCATTGTTGTAAAACTCCAAACTCGACCATTACCCAAACTGCAAATACAACGAACGGCTGGGCCGTTCGTTGTGATCTTCCCTGACAAGACACTGGCTGGCGATCACATATTGCATTCTGGAATTATTTATTCTTACCTCCGCCGATGATGCGTTGCTCTCTTCATCTGATTTCGTCTTCGTGTCTGTTATTTTGTTCAGCTTTTGTTGTGGCAATTGCCATTGTGTCGACGGTTGGCCAGAAGAATGGCCTTTCTCTGTCTTCTTTTTATTATTGTTGCTATTGTCCTCGTTCTTTGGTTTTTCATTAATGCCATGTTTTTTCTTATACTGCGTACTTCGCTTTTGTTTGTGTTGATCGGGCCGCATAAGGACAAACAAAGTAAAACAAAACTACCGACGTGTTGGTGTTTTTTTCGTCTTGACGTCGACGAAAGAAAAACCGGCGGAAAAAACGAAACGGTGCGGATGACAAATAGAGTTATCTGCCCTTAGACTATTATTATTAGTAGTAGTAGTAGAATAATTATTATTTTATTTATTTATTCTATTTTTTTTTTTTACTTTATTGCCCGTTTTTAAAAGAGTCCGGAGCACATGTTCGTCTTTGTCCACTGTCAGTTTTTCACAACTTTTTACTGACCATTTTTTCTTTCTTTTTTCGGTGTACACTTTTATCTATCAGGCTGCTAGAGAAGTCTGGGGTGTTTGGAAAAAAATTTCAAATAATTTACATTTTAGGAGGGGGGATCAGTTTCCAATATTAATACAACGTAGACTGATCCCCCTCTTTTTTGACCATCTCAATTAAAAAAAAATCTTTTTCGGTGTACAATTACATATCATGTCAGTAGAGAATGTCGGGGTTTTTGGAAAGAAATTTCAAAAAATTGAGATTTTAAGACGGGGAATCAGTTTTCAATGTAAATTCAACGTAGTCTTTTTGACCATCTCAAATTTTTAAAATTCTTCTTCTGTTTACAATTACCTATCATGTCGCGAGAGAATTCCGGGGGTTTTGGAAAGAAATTTTTAAAAATTGAGATTTTAAGACGTACGAAGTTGTGAAAAACGGACTATGGTAAAAGACGAAAAAGACTGATCCCCCGTCTTAAAATCTCAATTTTTTGAAATTTCTTTCCAAAACCCCCGGAATTCTATCGCGACTTGATAGGCAATTGTAAACAGAAGAAGAATTTTAAAAATTAGAGATGGTCAAAAAGAGGGGGGTCAGTCTACGTTGAATTTACATTGAAAACTGATCCCCCGTCTTAAAATCTCAATTTTTTAAAATTTCTTTCCAAAAACCCCGAAATTCTCTACTGACATGATAGGTAATTGTACACCGAAAACGATTTTTTTAAAAATTGAGATCGTCAAAAAGAGGGGGATCAGTCTACGTTGAATTAACATTGGAAACTGATCCCCCCTCCTAAAATGTAAAATATTTGAAATTTTTTTCCAAAAACCCCAGAATTCTCTAGCAGCCTGATAGATAAGTGTACACCGAAAAAATAAAATAAAATGGCCAGTAAAAGTTGTGAAAAACGGACAGTGGACAAAGACGAACATGTGCCGAATCCGGTTCTTTCCTAGAATACTGTTTAATTAATGTTTGGCTGCGATGACTGTTTAGTTAGCAACTTAAGAAAGGAAGATCATTCTGTTAAATTGAACTATTTTTTAATAAATGGGTTTCAGCGTTACCCTCCAATTTTACTTAATAAAAAAGATAGCAGAAAAAACACTAAGTTATATAGTAAGTTTCATCGTACACATGAAATGCTGAAATAAAAACGCTCCCTAAAAATGGCACAAATGATGTTTTTCTTTGGTTTTTATTTAGCATTTTGTTTAAAATAAATGGTTCCCTGTCCCCTATTTACTTTCCTTCCCACGAAGGTAGAGTTAGACACAAGGTTGATGTTCAATGTGTGGAAAATTCAGCTCCTCCAATTGGGATAAAAATAACAATTTCCTCAGTCAATGACCAAAGACAGAAAAGATAAAGTGTAGTACCAGAACAGATACTACACTTTGTGGCGAACCCAAAATGCTATCCAAACGGACGCTAGAAGGCAAATGATGTTAAATTCTACCCCTTTCCTTTGTCTCTGGCTGAAAAGAAGAGAGAAGTCACATCGAAACGCGTTGACTTCGCCGAATCAGAGATTGGCAACGTCAGTTGGCCAACGCAAAACTTCGAACCCCTATAAAGGAAACGAGAGGGGCCCGTTTCTTTCTTTTTTCACCCCACAGGCTTTGGAGGAACACACAAGGAGAGCCCGGCCTGTTGGCCGAGGCAAAAAGGGACACTGCCGAAATACGTACAAGCTGGCCATGCCGCACGTGCACATATCAACACATACATACACAGTAGTGAATAAGGTAACCAACCTACACACACACACATGCTCTATGACTGATGCATTAAACAAAGAAAGGAAATTTATAAAATTATACATTTTTAATTTTTTTAAAATTACATACGTTTGGCCTTCTCACTAGGGCAGATTAAGCACAAGGTCAGCTTTTAATCTAAGGAAAATCAAGCTCCCCAAAAGGGGGCACTCTGGATCGGGACGAAGGATTTCTCCATCACTGACCAGAGAGAGGAATGATGAAGTGTAGTATAAAAACAGATACTACACTTTGCTCCTAGCCTGGGGATGCAAAACGGAAGATTACTCAAGTCCGCCGATTATTTTTTTTAATTTAACAAATCGTGTGATCGTAGGATCCCCGGTCAATTATCTCAATGGTCTCAAGACTAGTTTCAGAAGTAAGGGTTAAGGTTGCTCTTTGGTTACCCTTATTTATGCTTCCACCAATGGGCAGACCAGTAAAAAACAATACGACCCTCAAATATAAAAAAGACACAATTCGATTTCAAAATAACGAAAAAGTACAGCTTCGCACAAAAATTGGCACAATAAACTTGAACAAAGGAAGAACGTCATAGACTTCATATTCTTCATCACTCAGGGTTTTGATGTCAATGGCATTCAGATGAAGAATGTTTGCAGCATTTTTTGGTCTTTAATTTCAGGAGTGTTTGTATGCACAGATGTTCATAACACGAATGTTCGTATTTAGGGTAGCGTCTGTATATATTAATACTATCGAGGGATAAATATTTAAAATATTGTTTAAAGGCAAATTTCGGCCAGTGGACAATAAAAAGACTTGGCATCATTCCATCTCTTTTCTGTCTACCTCTGTAGTAATTAGAAAGGCCCTTCATGGCACATGTTCGAATCATGTCGGTGGATCAGAATTTTTCTCCTAAATTATTTCTCATTTGGTTATCAAGCCACAGGTTGTATACACACACATATATATCTTTGGTTTAGTTTGATAGAAAGAAATTCAACAGTACTCAATTATTTGATAATAAGAGCATAATTTATCAATGGTGTTACAGAAGATCAGGTCAAATCAGCATGATACCATCGGTTTCAAGCCATGTGCGGCCCCCAATAAATGAAACCAAATGCTTTGCTGAGTTTTCTTATAATAATAAGCTACAACAAACCGACACGAAATTTCAAACAATACTCGAGCATGAGTTGCAGCTATCATATATATCTTTTTTGATATATATAAAAAAAGGTATTGGATGGATTTTAAATGTTGGGCATAAATAGCATTTAAGTTGATAAATTAATCTTTGATTCTAACTAACCAAAGCCAATTTTCAGTTTTTATTGTTTTGCCATGTTATTGGCAATAAACTAATATACTTCACTACAATTTTTTTTTTTTTTTAATATTTAATCTGGTTCAACAGTTTGCAACATTCTTAAATAAACACCCAAAAAGAAAACTGAGATAAGGTAAATAACTCTGTATTGTAGCAAGAGTTAACTTTCCTTATTTGCTTTTTTAGCTTAGATAATGAAGCTAACAAAAAAAGGCGTGGTTATATAGAACATAGAAATATTTATTTATTTATGTTTTATCTTATTATTTATTTGTTTATGCTTTATATATATTTTTGAATATATATTTTTAAATAAATGTTTTTTGTATTATATATGAATAATAGGAATATTTAAAGCTCCCTTCAAAGAAGAGCACTCTGTAAGTGAAATATGAAAAGTTTCTAACTAAAACAATATTGCAAAGTTCCCTCCCCTTGATCGAACACTGTACAGAGACTGACTATTCGTTATATCAATTTCCCTTTCTTCGTCGTATAGCTGTCTCCGTGATTGTGGAGAAAAATATGTCAGATAAAAATCAAAGGTGACTTTAATCTGAGGTTCGAATCCTGTGACCAGTGGCACAGTTATATCATCAGGCCACACTGATGGAACATATATGTATGTGGACATTGAGAAATATTTATTACATTGACATATGTACGTATTGAGCAGTGTTGAAGTAAATACTGAAAATCTTATACACAATATAGTAATAATAATTTAAAAAAAAATGTTTTAATATAACTTTTGAATATATATCTTTAATAAAAAGGAATAAGGGAAATAAGCAAAGACACATTACACAAGACAAAAAGAGTCAGGTTCATGCTGATTTTACAAAACTTTGTCAAGAAAGCATTTTACTAAACAGAGTCAAGTAAGATATACATGAACGTTATATCTACTTGAGTTTGTTTAAAGTGCTTTTTTGACAAAATTTTATAAATGAAACGAAATATCGAAATCAGCATGAACCTGTGTTCATTCTTTCTGTTCTATGTGGTCTGTCTTTACTTATTTCCTTTATTCCTTTTTATAACTATACATTCTGTTGGATGTTTAAACATACATTTCACACACACACACTAATAATATATATATATATATATATATATATATAGTAATCCACATACATACTGTTTCGCTGTATCACAGCTCTTCAGTGCGGCTAGACCAGTTAGTGCCTCAAGCCGGGATTGAAACTCAACCGTTGAGCTGACAGTCGGCGCTCCTACCCTCCTACCCCTACGCTATCATCCGACACTGACTGTATGTAAGTAATATCTCAATGTAAACATTGCAAGTGCCGGGAGCTCGAATTAGTTTTACCTAATGAGCTATGACTTAAAGCTAATGGCAGTTGGCGATATCCTTACAAAATAAGCTCTACCCAGGGATATAGTCTACGTTACCAGTTTTTATGCACAAGATTTAACTTTCAGCAGGATTAATGCAGTGGCTTCTGAGTTAACTTTAAAAAATATAAACATTAATGGGATCATGTAATATATATATACAATAACATAAAAATCCACTTCTAAAAAACGAAACCGAGCCGAATAAAGACAGCAAATCTTGCACACACATAAAGGGCTCAATATTCTTCAAACAGAGCTTCATAACAAGAATGAATAAGAAAATATAACTTGCCTTACTTTACTGCAGTTTCATATACAGAATTGTATTAATAAAATTCTGAACATTCAAAATTTTATTAATACAATTCTGATGATTGGATAATACATGAAACTGTGTTAAGACAAAACACTTTTTTTTTATTATTATTGTTTTAAATATCTAGGCAATATCATATATATCCAGGCATATCTTATATATATATATATATATATATATATTATCTAGGAAATAACTTATATATATATATATACATATATATATATATATATATATATATATATATATATCTAGGAAATAACATATATATATATCTAGGAAATAACATATATATATATATATATATATATAGACAATATTTTTATATCTAGGCAATATTGGAAAAGTTCTCTTTCTCGAGAGATTGCATAATCTCTGAGTCTTACTATAATCATAAAAGATAAATATAGGGTGTATTTCTCTTCTTTTTCATATAGCTGTCACAACGGCCTCGTGGATAAGGATGTTGGATGGAAGTCGATGGTGACTCGAGTCTCAGATTCAAATCATTCTACCAGCAGAACAGCAGTTCTATATAGCCACACTGATGATTGTTAGTGAATATGCAACATATGTCTCTGGATATTAATAATTTATTAAATATATATATATATATATATATATATATATATAAATCAGAAACATGTGTACATAAAATTGAACTCGATTTGAATATTTGAAATTAAAATTTTGAATTTTCGAATTTACCTGATTAATATATGAAATCTCTAATTGATATAACATTGATTATTGAGCTTTATTGAAACATCTTATGAGTAAGAAATAATATCTATATTTTACTAACATATATATATACGGATTAATAATCTCACCCAGAATTACTTTAGTTTATCAACTTGAATTTTTCCTAATATATATATATATATATATGTATGGAAAATGAAATTTTATTCCTATCTTTATTTATCATATAATATATATATATATATATATATATATATATAAATAATTATATATTGATTTGTTGTAAAGTATCAATATTATCTGTTGCTCTGTTTAAGAAAGTACAAAATATTGAGCACTTTTGATAAAACTCAAAACAAACAATTAATATATATATAAAAATTAAATGAATGTCGGATGCATTTTAAATTTTCAGCCTGCCTGTAAAATTTTATGCACTGATGAAGCCTCCACATCAGTGATTTTTCTGTATATCATGAAAATATATGTTCATGAAATGTGCAGAAACAACAATTATTTGTAAATAAAGTGTTTTTTGTTTTTGAAGGAAATATGGAATGTTTCTCTAAATAACTATGGTTTACATGTTATATTATATTATATATATATATATATATATATATATATATATGAGCAAACATTGTTAAACATAACAGAAAATGGAGAAAACAAGAGCATTTTAAAAAGTAGTCAAGAATGTGTATGTGAAGTCAGTTAGACGTCAAAAGAACAAACCGGTGCAGTTCCAGAAGAAACGTTTACAATTTAAATTCCAGTTTTGTTCATTTGTTCGAAAGTGCTAGTTATACATATGGAATATTCATTATTTTTTTTGATTTTGACACAAAAAAGATCATTAGAAAATTGAGAAAATAAAAAAGGTATAATCAAGCAGTGAATTCTGTTATGTTTAACAATGTTTGCTTAAATGAAAGAATATTGGTTAAATACGCACACAATACATATATATATATATATATATATATATATATATATAGAGAGAGAGAGAGAGAGAGAGAGAGAGATTCAGAAATAGTATTAACCTAAATAATATTTTTTCTCCTTTTCTTAATTAACCTTTTTTTCTAGCGACGATTTCAATGCAAGTTTTTTTCATTTTTTATTTTTATTCAGTCTGTGAAGAGATGTTGAAAACACTGGTTGATTGGCATAGACTATAATAGTGTTCATGTAAATTTTATAAATGCTCTACTTATTATTGAGCATTTTTGAAAATATTTGTTCATTTTATTAATATATTGAACTTGATTAATATATATATATATATATATATAACTTGGAAGAATACAAAATTTATGCCATAATCATGATTCTGTAAAATATGTTTCTATAAATTCAACATCAACAAAATATTTCGTTTCTGATATCTTTATTAAAAAATCATTTCATCAGTACATTATAACAGACAGTAACAGATAGGTCCAGGTAGATAGTTGTAATGTTAAAAGGCTACAGGTACGTTAAACCAAAACATTCCCATCAATATTTAGTAATTCATATTTTTTATATGGCTCGATATGAAAATAGGGTTTACGGACAAAGTTAATCTTTCTTAAAAAATATACAACAAAAAAACGGTGGATTAGCACTCCAGGTAATTACAAAACTGTCGGCCACAGGTTCTATTGTATATAATATGTTTAAACAAATAAAGTTCCATGTTTGTTTTGTGTTTTATAAAAAGTGCTCAATATTTTTTCTTTTCTTAAACAGAGCTAATAATAATATAATTTTGATAATTTACAACAAATCAATAAACGTTGTCGTAAATGTTATTTATTCTGTTTACCCGTTACGAACATTTCATGCTTTATGCAATCAGGAAAAAAATAAACTTAACAAAAATAAAATCATTTATTTGTTGTAATTTAGCATTACAGGGTGAAGCAGAAAGTTTGCCTCGATTTCAAGAAAAAATATAAAGAGTCATTGTATCTCTATGAATTATATTAAATGCCAAATTCTGTTTCAGATAATATGCCACCATGGTCTGGAGTGGAGATCATTGTGTATTTGTTGTGGATAAGATTTGTATCATTTAATGTTTGTCCCAGACAAACTTAAATAAACTAAATATTGTTATTCCATGGTTTCTCAATTATCCATTCTTTCCAATGCACTTGTCGTATACTGTTGATACAATAATAAAAAACACAAGCATGTATTATCAATAATAATACACAACGTATAATGGTTACCCACGGGCATAGAGAATAATTCTATATTCTCAACATGTGTGCAGTCTAAATATGATAATGTTGGAATATCAAATATTCTAATTCTTCCATTATTATAACCTGACTTTCGTTATGCCTTAGGATCGATAAAAATAAAATGGTCAGGTGAGATCATCATAACGATGCAGCATTTCTTCCGCTCTCGGTCATCAGGATCCCATACCAGATTAAAAGAAAATTGTCGGTGGCTTTCTAACTTTAACTTTTTAAACTAGAAAAATCCCGGCCAAGACAAGAAATGTAGCAGACATTCCGCACAAAAACATGCATCTGCCACTTGAGTGATACAATTTTCAAAACCACTTGAACCACAAAGGCATATTCTTCTTGTCTTGAGTCATCCATCAACTGATGGTGAAACATTCACAAAGTTCTTGCACCATGATGCTCATTCACTCATTGTGGCCAGAAGCTCCAATTCCGAGAGACCAATTTTTTTTCTCCAGAAGATTCTTGATTGTAATATTAGGCCTTCCAGCTCGTCGCTTGACCTCGGAGAACCACAGGGGTACTATTCCAGCAGGTTCATCATGTCGGTACAAATTTTTCTCTAATGATCATCTTCGTTTTTTACTTACCTTTGAAATCACGGCAACTTTTCTTCTCCACCCTGTCTTTCTTCTTATTTGTTTAGATTCATTTGTACTGTCATTAAGAGTCCCTATTTACTTGCCTCCCCATGTGGGCAAAATTAGACACAGGGTTGGTTTTAATGTGGGGAAAACCCAGCTCCCTCAAAATGAGGCAGTCTGGATTGGGATAAAAATTGAAAAAAATTATCTCAGTCTAGAAGGATTTCTAATTTGCTGACAGAGGACAGAAAGGATTAAATGTAGTATCAGAACAGATACTACACTTTGCT
This sequence comes from Sepiola atlantica, assembly GCA_963556195.1. Taxonomy (NCBI): domain Eukaryota; kingdom Metazoa; phylum Mollusca; class Cephalopoda; order Sepiida; family Sepiolidae; genus Sepiola; species Sepiola atlantica. The sequence goes on along the minus strand of OY744538.1, from coordinate 869,888 downwards.
CCTAGCCAAAAGGCCAAGGAATGTTAATAAAAGTCTACTCTTCATCCTGATTAATTTGCAGTAAAAGGTTCACAGATAACCACACCAACTTCAAATTGAATAATTTAACATACAAAATGACTCAAACCATATAATACATGTTTTTTTTTTCTCCATATCATCACTTTTGCCACTACTGAGTCTAAATTCATTTTTGGGCCACAAGTTTGGACATTTTGATAATGTTCTTTGCTTGTAAAAGTAATGGCATGTCTATCATCTGGCCGTAGAAAGTAAATGCGCCCTGCAAGAAAAGAGAAAAAGAAATGTTAGTTCAGAAAAATAACAATACATACACATCAATGTCTGCACTAACATATTATGATTATACTAAAGTGGAGTCAATTAGCATTTGTTTCCCTGTTTTTTTTATATATACTTTAATCACACAAAATACATGCAAAAATTGGGATTAAAGTTTAATCTTGAAAAAAATTTAATTTGTAATTAACCGAAAAAAGTCATCCATCTCTCACTACTCCATTTAAAGAGTGACTCTTTTTTCCAGCGTTGTCATCCAATTTACCTCGGGTTTGTACACACCACAAGCACGTATGTAAATTAGATGATAAACTAATGAGTTTTTTTGCTTCTACGTTATCTACAAGGATAATTTTAGTTATTTTTTAATGAAATCAAAGCAGAATAATAGTAGTAGTGGTTAAAGCCCAACATGTCACAGGTACGTCTAGTCTCTCTCTCTATATATATATATATATATATAATTTTCATTTATATTTAACTACTGATCCCTTACATCGGCTGCAATGATTTTCATTTGGCGACCAGAGTGATTTTCCTTGATGTTAGCGACAAAAGTGGTAACAATGTGTTCCATCTCTCGTGCTTCTTGTTTTGTTTCTGTTTATACATTGCCTTCTGTTTCAGAGAGATATAAACACTATTTTACAGATAATATCGACATGCCAGTATAAAAATAATTATATAAATAGATCTATTTTGAGCACTATAAATTCTGTGGATTTTTTATCCTGTGGATGTTTACTTTACCTGGATTATCTCATCCTCAAGCTAAGTTCATTAATTTTTGTTTTCCTAAAAGCTTTTTTCCTAAACGTATACTTTCATCACACGCCAAAATATACTTTAGTTCTGAGATTGAGTAATGTTAAAAAAAAATGTTTTTAATTCAAGTCATCCATCTCTCACTTAGCTATCTCAATATTTCTATCGTCTCTCTCACTCTATGTTAATTCAACCACTTCTTGATGGCTTAATCTGAGCATTGTCATCTAAGTTACATAGTGTATAATAATGCACATGCCACAAACACTTATGTAAATTAGATAGCAAAATAATAAGTTTTCTTTCTTCTATATCATCTACAAGGATGATATATAGAAGTAAAGAAACTTAGTATTTTTATATGGCTTATCTCATATATTTGCTGCAAATATCTGCGTATGCCAGTTCCACAATTTTTTTTACCCTTTTTTTCTCTTGTTTTCCTCACTTTGTCCTCTACCGGCTTCCTTATCAAATGTTGTTTTCCCCTCAATCATGTTCTGCACAAACACAAACAAAAACAACATTTTTCCCCTACAAAAAAACAACCAAACCAAACACTATGAACATATAAAGAACTTGAAGCATAAAAAACTTATCAAAATGACCGGATTCGGCATTAAATAACCCAAGAGACAACCAAACCAATCTATCTTTTCTCTCATATGAAAAAGTATGCTTCATAATAAAAAAAAATGTACTTAAATATTAATTAAAGAACTAAATTAATAAAAAGTAATTTGTGCAACGAGTAAAGAAATATTTTAATACTTTCCCAATTTGATATGAAGTTTTAAAATTTTATTTACCATTTTTGTAAAAATCTACTTCTAAACCGATCAAGCTTCACTAAAATAGTTTCAATCACCGACTGCCATCAACAACAACACCACTTTCATATGCGGTGTCCACAACACCACTTTCATATGTGGTGTCCATAAAAAAGATAGGGCTCACAAACAAAAATGAACTCTAGATGTTTTTACCCCAAACAAAAATTCATTTCATTATATTCATTTCCCAAGACACGCATCAATAAACGATATCATCATAAAAGGTAGAGATACAGCTGTAGTGTCTTGCATTTGGAGACAACGACGTGTATCATAATTACCTCACTTACATTGTATAATTATCTCCCTTTGTATATTTCTCTTGCATATATAAACGAATGCTGACGAAGATCGCTCTCTTTAGAAGAAGGTCTCGGAAGCGTAAACATCAAACCATGTCTCTCTTTCTTATTCATTCTACGTTCTCGCTTCGTATGTATAAGTATCTATTATGTCGCTAGCCGAATATTAATAGATTCACATAACAATTGACAAGCGAGAACATTATAACAGCTGGGTTCCCTTCTGAAATCAAACCGGTAGGCTTCGAACATTGAAAGCAACTGATGGGATTACCATGGATTTGGTATGATACCTGTGTAAAATATGTTCGACTCACAATTTGTTCAGGTTTGTCACTGGAAGACAAATCAGAGATTATAAAAAAATAAATAAATATTCTTCTGTTGCAGACAGATTTATTTTTACTTCAATGGCAGTGAAGACTTCTGAAGTTGTCTGCCCTTATTAATTGCATTCTTTTGGATAATTGATAGTATTTGTTTGTTACTCGATTAAAAATATAAGTTTCACAAAATCAGCATGCATGATTAGTCGAAAATAATCAAATAAAAATTAAGTAAAATTAAAGTGGTCGATCGTGACCCCAAAGGCTCCCTTTTCTGAGGGCGCCACTCTGATCTTCACCTTATAATGCTGAGTGTTTTTAGCAAGGGGGCATCAAGTACCATTTTTTTGAGTCTTTGGTATGACTCGACCAAGGAATTGGTCCTTTGTTCCATTAGCAAAGACTCTAACTAAACTGACTATTATGTTAATTTTATTATACAAAATGCTCTTTTAGGACTTTTAAGACAAAAAGAAGAGATTAATGAAAATTCAGATAGAATTTGGAAATTTCCACCTAAGTAAAAAAGTGGAAAATTCCATTAGAAGTTTAAAGTTTTAGAATGAGGACTATGTGACAGGATACAACGTCATGGGAGGAAGTACGTGGCAGGATACAACATCATGGGAGGAAGTACATGGCAGGATAATGTGTCATGGACAGAAAGTTTGCAATGAGATCTGAAGAAAAGAGAAAGACCTGCGTCTTCTGGCCTGTGAGCTGACTACGTTTGGACATTTTTCAAAGCTGTCTTTATTCACCCCTCTGAGGAGCAGGTGAGGGGAAGCTAACGTTAATGCTGTAAAAGAATAAAGCAACAAAGAACATGATCCATCGAGCGACTATGTTGTTGTTGGCGTCTTTTTCTTTTATTACAACTAGCAGGGAAGAGAGGAAGACGGCTGCTGCTATCATCACAAGCAGAGAAGAGGAAAGCGGACAGCTGTTTCAGCTATTGGAACACCCTGTCTATAGAGAGATCTTACTGACCACTGAGGATCTACTGACTTATGTGTCAGAGACGAACAGCTGTTTCTGTCATCGATGAGGAGTACAGACAAACCATAGGGATTGACTTGGAACGATTGCAAATGTTGCACTCAGTGATCAAGAAAGCAGCACTTGCATTTTTAAAATCACTTAAATAAATGAGAATGTGTATGTACTGACCATATCTTTATATCTGCAGGTAAAAACGAAAAAGAAAACCATATAAAATTGACTTTAAAAATAGGATACGAACATACGAGTACACAATCAAAATAAGAAATAAATTAAACGTCAAATGATGGAATCGGCACATGTTTCAGAAAAAGAGAAAAAAATTAGAATCAATCTCTTTTCTCTCTGATCACTAGGTAGATCAGACATTTATACTGCCCGCTCTCAGTTCCACATTAGTTCAGTTGCAGACCAAAGAAAATCAAAAGAAATCTGTTTATTTTTGTAATACCGAGTTGAAGTGATTCTTTCACCCGACATAGAAAGTCAGCATTCAACAACAGATAATAACTGTTAATTTCAATAAGTCTAAAAGTGTATAGAGGCCTACATTTTATTTTAAGTGCAGGCTCAGTGATGTACAATAGCAGTCAGAGAGTATAGATATTTTACTTACTTTTCCTGCAGCTACATGTTCTTCAAATTGTTTTATGAGATCCATTGCCCAATTTACTTTCTCCAGGGAAGGGCTGAAGGTGACCTGCACAACCGGCACTTGACCAGGGTGAATCACTTGCTTACCAGTAAAACCCATTCCGGCACCTTCTTCACAGTTTTCTTGCAGCGTATCCAAATCTTGGAAAAGATCAAAGAAAATTCCAGATTTTATGCAGTCAAAGTTTCAATTTCCCTGTACTGTTCTTACAAATACAGGATGAAAGAATTCTATAATTACCAAGAATAAAACTGAAATGATGACACAATAATGGCAAACTTTATTATGCATAAAATACCGTTTGAAAGAGGACAAAAATTGAAACCACTCAATCTCGATTGGTTACACTAACACAGCCTTTCAATCTATCAGAAATAGTCACCCTGGGAGCCGAGCACCCAATAGCATTCGCTAGATAAGTGAGAACCGAAGCACAGACAGCAGTGAGAGACTCAACTTACCACACAAACCTATGTCAGTCACGACATGGTGTTAGAACTGCTATACAGACTCCAATTGGGCAAACTAAATCTAGCCTTGGCCACAGACATCTCAGCAAACAACACAATATACAGTCATGGACTACTAAACATAGCAACAGCTTATACACACAAGTCGACACACAAAGACAAAACAACACTTTCTTCATGTAGACTTAGTCTTTACAGTCATGGACTACTAAACATAGCAACAGCTTATACACACAAGTCGACACACAAAGACAAAACAACACTTGTCATTCTTTTCACATTGCCTTATCAACAACAGTTCTAATCGTTTTTTTTTTGTATTCTGGTCAGTTTGATCATCTGTGTCAAAAATCCCTGCCCATCTTATCATATTCGATTTAATGTCCATTTTACATGCTGGCATGTTTTGGACGCTTTTGACTCCCAAAGTAACCTGACCAGGTCTGTATTTATCCCTCTTTCTCTTAAATCCATTGTTATCACTTCACCCCATGTTTTCCTTGGCTTTTCCCCGTGAATTGAACCTGCTACATCAACTGTTCTTCATCTACTCTTCTTCTGAGGTCATCAGATCTAAGCCTGTCTGTAAGACTCACATTACACATTCATTGTAACATTCTCATATCATTTCTCTTCACACATGTCCTCGATCCTCACTGGCCAGGTTTTACTTCACACTTCCATACACATGTCTGATAGACTCTTCCCTTGATCGATAGTGGTAACGCTCTGCTGGTTAGTAATGAAAAACGTTCCCTGAACTTACTCCATTCACTCCTAATTCTTGCAATCACACTAGCACCTGCTCCACCCTGTGCTCCAATCAGAAAAAGTGAAAAATGAGACTCGTACAGGATTAGAACCTGTGTCTCCAAAAAAATAAATCATTGTCCACATTTTTACTAGTGATGTAACCCCGGATCTCCCTGGAGTTGTATCAAGAAAGTGAATACAGTGAACTTGTTATATAGTTAACAATAGTATATTATGTACTACAAAACCTTTTTTGCGTGATTAATATCATTAAATAAACAAAAAAAGTGAAAAATGAAGCTTGTATACATAACAACAAAACATCGCATAGGCTTGTGACTAAAAAGATACAAAAAAAAAAAAGGATGTGACTACCTTTGTAATTTATGTCTACCATATCAATTGCTTGTAATCTGTATGCCTTGGCCGTTGTCACAACTTTCTGTCTTGCATAGAATACCTCCATACCTTTCTTACTCCGAATGGCACCTGGAAGCATAAAAAAAAATTAAATTAATGTTTCGGACAAAAAGTACCTGAAGAAAGATAGAGACTAAAAACAAATGTCACATGATGAGACGGTAGATGGATAAATGTAGCAGAAATGACAGATGATGACTCAAAACAATAGAAAAATAAAAAGTTAACAGAATTATTAAAACGTAGTTTGTGTAAGAATTTTGGAAATGCAATTTCGTATTAGGATTTGTCAATGGACAATCAGAAATTAGTTAGACAAAGTAATGAACAGACAAATCAACTGGTGGACAAGCCAGTAGTTGAATGGTTCAGGATATTACCAATATTTACAAATGTTGCAAGATATGCATGGGTGTAGATTTTTTTATATAAAGGGAATTACCTTCACAAAATATGTATCCCAACGAGACGGTAGATGGATAATTTAGCATAAATTACTGACAAGACTTGAACGCACAAGAAAAATATATATTAAGGCCTAGATAGGAGTTTTTGAAATGCAATTTCGTATTAGGATTTGAGTCATGCCATAAGTAAATAGACAATGGACAATTAAAACAGGTATTAGAAATTTGATAAATTAATGATATTTGAAAAAATAATCAACTTGAAAATGCAACTTCATATTTGGGTTTGGGTTATGATGTCACCCAATGAACAACTGAAACAAATTAGGTTTTCAGGTCAGATATAAACAAGGGATATTTGCAAAAATATCGAATCGGAATTTATGTAAAAGAATTAAGACAGCAAGTATAGCAAGTGAGATAAATAAACAGCAACAACGGCAGCAGACAATCAGCGGTAGTAGTAGTAGCAGCAGTTCAACAAACTAACGAACAGCCTTTTATGTTTTCATTGCACATAAGAACCACACTCTGCTACACCAAGAGGAGGACAATAGTCAACAATATGTAAATTGTTAAAAACATATAAGAACCACACTCCAATACACCAAGAGGAGGACGATAGTCAGCAATATGTAAATAAGAACAATACTTCAGCGCAGAAATATTGTTAAAATGTGGTCGTTTAATAATTTCACAGGGCATATTTTCTTCGCAATAAAATCATATGCAGTCCATTAAGATGACAATGACTGTTTTGTGAAGACTGCCAGGCCATGATCATATTATCCACATGGTTTTGTCCTTTGCCCAATCTTGCCAATCACAGTATATATGTAGTAACGATAAACATTGATACTGATTTCCTCTGGCGGAGAGAAACTGCAATGTTGTTGTCTCACGCAATGACCAATCAGACTACAGGGCATAGTAATTTCTATCAAATCTTTTTAGGACTCAATCCTGAGATCTTTAGAGTCTGCAGACTGAACAGAGAATTTCGAGACAGCTACGAAGTAAGATGCCTATATTTTCTCTTGCCACCTCTTGAGCACTCCGAGCACAGCTATCATCACTTGACGATTTACAGCTCCCCAAAAGCTATTGGCAGCTGACACATATCTACTGTACTCAATTCCTTTCAACAAAAGATCAAATTTACAGTACTTACTTTTGGCCACATGCACTTTTAACTGTGTATGCAATAAAAAAATTGTTTTTCCTTCCTTCTTTAATGATTATTTTTCTTACAAATTAATTAGTTCACAGGAAGATTTTTTCCTATATATTTTCTTCATAGTTTCTCCTGAAGTTTCCCATAAGCTGTGCTTCCATTGCCCATCCTCTTAAACATCCAGAAGAAAAGAATCCAGATCACAGCGGTTTACCTCAGACCATGACAAAGAGAAGCAGGCAGCATACATACTCCCCTCCCGTATACAACATATTACGGCCACAGAATATGTTGTATATGCAACAAAAACTTACCAATGTCAGCACAGAAATCATCGGAACCGAATAAAACGCCATCCAGCCGATATCTACATCCAGTCTGTGAGAGTTCTTTAGCCCGTTGAAGTATTGCCTGCAAATTTAACAGGCCGATACTCGTTTCCACACAGGTGATGAATGCCGGTTTCCACGATTCTATCTTGTACTGGAAGCAAATGTCTTCTAACATGGCCGTGAACTACAAAAAAAAAACCCAATCAGAATTAAAAAAGAACAAATCAAGAATAGATTCTGATCTGCAATGTTTTCTGTCTGGGTTACCAAATTAGTCTTTTTATGGCCAAATTTGGCTTTCCATGGGCTTCTTCTTTACGCTCCAGAGATTGGCATCCAACTGGAGTCTATCGACGACAGTATCTAATCATTACCCAATCCTACATATACAGGATTTTGCTTCATCTCTGCACTGGATTTGGTTAAGGCTTACCATCAGATCCCAGTGAATCTGGTCGACATACCAAAACCTGTGGTGACAACTCCATTTGGAATGTGTGAAATGTGGTTGTACTTTCTAACGTTTCATGGATGAATTAGTGGGAGATCTTGACTTATAATTAATAGATGACATTCTCGTAGCAAGTGCCTCACCTGAGGAACATGTCACTCATCTCCGCCTACTGTTCGAACAGTTTCAGCAAATACCAGGCGAGGATTAGTGCTTTGTCACTCGTTTTTTTGAACCACATTATCAGCCCTGAAAAAGTGAAGGTTCTACAAGATCACTTCCATTGTCTGCTTAATTATTAGACACTTTATCCCCCACTGTTAGGATCTTCTGTTTCCTTTTTCCAACCTCTAATACGAAACAGGAAGATAAAAACAAGCAGATTTCAATGAATGATAATCAACTGAAATGAAAGTTTTTAATGAAGTGAAAGAAAAACTTGCGAAAATAGCTTTACTTGCAAATCCTGTGTCCAATGACCAGTTTTCACTTGTCATTGATACATCAGACACTGCTTTAGAGCAGTACAAACAACAATTACAACCTCTTGCATATTTTTTCTAGACAACTGCAATTCGCAGAACAACGTTACAGTACGTTTGCTTGTGAACCTCGTTATGTATGTCACAGTGAAACACTTTCAGCATTCACTTGAGAATCATCAATTTGTGACTTACACCGATCACCATCCACTTACATTTATACTGTGTTCCAAACCGGATAAATATTCTCCTTGTGAAACTCAAATTTTGAATTTCATTTCACAATTTACCAGCGATATCTAACATATCTCCAGTGAACAGAATGCAGTGGCTTTGTCCCGCCTTCTTATCAATTCTCTGTCATCACCTTCGGATATCGATCTATAACAAATGGCCTTAGACCTACCAGGTCTGGATACTTTGAATCTATTGTCAACTGAATTTGTAACTGGCAACATATCTGCCTGTGCCCACTTCAAACACCTCACCCTCTTGTTCCAATAACTCATCATCGGATTGTCTTTGATATCCTTCAAAATCTGGCACACCCCAAAACATTATCAATCAACTATATATTTGATTCTCTACATAGAATGCAATCTAATACAATATGTACATATATTTATTGTCTTTAAGACTAGAACATTCAATTTGTTAAAGGGTCGTTCTATCACTCCATAACAAAAATGCTACTTTAAACATAAACACGATGAATTTGTCTAAAAAGTTACTTCATTTTATTTACTGTTGTTGCATTACCTGCATCTCTATTCATCATTGCCATTTGAAATTATGCTACATGTGTGTATGCCCACCATCTAGCGTCATTGTAAAATACTGCGCAACAGGAATTTACAGTTCTATTTTACTAGCCTGAGAAATCACCATTAAGATGCCCCCCCTCTACAAAACAAGACCACACCTCAAGTTACAACACTGTGACTCATGACAAAACTTGCAAAAAAGAAAAGATTAAAGATTTTGTTAGATTAAAATAAAAGAGAAATAAAAACGGCTTACCTCTTCAATTTCTTGGACATAATCTACTTTCGGAAGGATTATTGTTTGTGGCAGGCGTGATGCCTTTAAGACAACTTTGAGATCGTCTTCTGTGATTCCACTGCTCATCGAATTGACACGTACGGTACAGTCAGCAATGCCAAATTCTATCACATCCAGCATCTTACAAATATTTTTTCGAGCAACATCCTATATAAGATGGAAATAAAAATAAACTCACACTGTAAGTATGGAGATAAAGAAAGCAAAATTGTTTTCATCCAAAACAAAAGCAGTTTTTTTTACTTATACATAAATGTTACATAATACATAAAACGTTACATAATAAAATGTTACATATTAAAACTGTTACATAATAAAATGATACATAATAAAATGTAACATACTAAAATGTTACACAAAAGTTGTTATTTGAATAGAAAAGTTTAAGCGACATCTAGAGGTCAGAGGTGAGCCCAGTAAAACAGAAGTCAGCAAAATTATGTAATTTCCGGGGGAAAGAGACTTTCAAGCAGAGCATGTGCCGTCCCGATGTTGCTAGATATACTCTCTGTCTATCTGTCTTCTCTCTTGCATATTGCACACGAAAGTAACCTGTCTCTTCTGTTTTTTGGTGACTGTTCTTCAAATCCAATACACGCAATGGCGCAAAATGCGATACATGCAATGGTGCTAATCCAATACACGCCATAGTGCAAATCAAATGCATGCAATTGTGCAAATCCAATCCACACAATGGCATGTATCCAATACATACATGCAAGGGTGCACATCCAGTAGACGCAATGGCGCAAATTGAATGCACGCAACAGCAAAAATTCAATCTCTGAAATGAAAAGTTCTTACCTTCATGTTATAAGCTACCCCATCTTCACAGTCAAGAACAATGCAGTCAGCTTTAAGTGAGCGAATCTTGTTTAATTTCTTCATGTCACTGCCCGGCACGTAAAGTACTGCCCGTCTGGGGATGTAACTGTCATTGGTCAGCATGTCGACAGGGTCACCGTTGGAAAAGCCTCTTGTTACAAACACTCTGTGAAGGGTTTGCTGCAACCGAAACAAATGGAAAGCACATCTTCGACTCACAGACACACCGTGAAGCATCTTTCCTGAGAATGGCTTGAAAACTTCAATCTTAAAAATAAAAAAATAAATCTTTCAGACAGTCGTGAGAAGGTTAGTTTTATTTTAATGATCTTCCTCCTCGAGAGAACCTATGTGATCAGAGCAACAACTTGCAAGCGTCCGTGCTAGATGAAGATGTGATGCCATGCTAACCCCATGTTGTAATGACTGAAAGCGTCAAAGCCGGAACTTTGATGATACTGTTGCAGTATTATGAAAAGTGCAAGACAATAGCAAGATATGACCAAATATTTTAATTTAATAAAAAGATTTTGTTTTATTGATTTGTTTGAGTTTCATATTACTTTACAATGTAAATATAAGTTTCCAGGTGCAGTGGGTTATATACAATATAATTGACAGGGGTTGACTTTGGGTCCTTATATGAAAAGTAGATACTTGATTAGTTAGCTTAATTATGTGACATAGAAAAGATCAGGTGCTGTCAGGATTTTGGTGATGCTAGACATAATTTAAGGTCTTGGTAAATCTGTCTCCTTAGACACCTCATACTGGTTTGAAGATAGTCCAGAAGCAACTTAGTCAATGAATCATTATAGTCTCCTTGTTCATTAACATGCCAGCCAGATGGGGAAAAGGATCTTCCAGAACAGAACTTTATTTTCTAATTTCCAACAAACTTTGAACGGTCATAATTCTGACTATTTGGTATCATTGCAAAGATCTTTGTGCCCACATTAAAAGTTTTCAGATATAGTAAAAATAAAATTTTGGTTTGGGATACTTCATATAACTGATTAAGTGATGGGTGCTTCTGGGAGTTACTCCCAAACACAATATGCATTGAAAACGATTCATTGATGACAAATAGCTACTTTTCCCTGAATTGAGGTTCATACTTTTCCCAACAATATAAGAATTTAAGTGAATTTAAGAGATTTCACTACATCTGAACCTAGCATGACAATTTCGTTATCACCTCACGTACAACATTAGTAGTCACGCTTATAGATCCTATGTTCACAGTGCAATGCTCCATGCAAGTGAGACCTGGCATTTGGCCAAAGCAGACTGCTGTGGCCCTGTTTAGGGGCTGGAATTAAAACACGGACATAGGGTTTAGGTAAAACAAGTATATTGGAGAAACAAGAGAAATGGTACGTCAGTCCTGATTGCCAGTGTAGACTGGGGTTGCACTCAACAACTGAGAAGTCTAATCCTTCCAGTATTTATTGAGAATGGACGAGTCTAAATGTTCGTCATAAGTACGACACCATAACACAGACCTGCAGCGATTGCAACACAATGTCACGGCAATGATTAGATGAAGTGGCAATGTGAAGCCAGAAAATATGGCAACTGTATGGTCGCAAGATCTGCTGTAACGGCTTGGGCTCATGACATTGATATCATTAATAGAGAAAAAAAAGCTTTTTTGGTATGAACATGTGGAACGCTCAAGTAGTTCAATCAAGATAGGTCGAGATTTGGAAGTCCCCAGTAGGTGGGAAAGAGGTCAACCTTAGTTGTTTAGAAAGAACTGCTGCAGAGAGATCGCATAGCCTGGGAGCAGTTGTTGGTCCTCATGATAGAGTTTCTTCGAAGTGTAGAGTTAGATCTGTCGTGCATGCAGCTAGCTAGCTACCTGGACAGCCACCCACCAGTGTAGATTAATACCCTCAATCTGGATGTTAATAAAACAGAAGCGACAGATGGATGGATGTTGGAAAATATTATGCAACTCACATGTAATTTTAATATATATATATGTATATATATATATATATATATAAATTGATCAAGTTCAAATATGTTAATAAAGTGAACATGAAACCAATTTTTTCAAGAGTGCTCAATACAAAGTAGAGCATTTATAAAATTACATAAACAATATTGTAGCCTTACGTCAATCAACCAACGTTTCAATGCGTACCGCATCTTATCAAAGGCAGAACTAAACCCATTAAGTTTTCACTTGGTGACTAGTTCCTCACCTGATAGGTTGGACAGATATGTGGTGGTGAATGGGGTGCAAAATTATCAGGTCAGCAAGCAGCCAAAACGAGAGATGATATGTGTATTTCTATTAAAGAACGATAGATAAATTTAACACCCCCAGTATTTAAAATTGTCGTCCTCGTGTTTTGGATAAGTTTAGCTTATATAGATAAATAACCTGCTTAATAACAATAGTAATGAAAAATACAGTTATTTAACCCAAACATATTCAAAACACGAGGATGACAATTTTAAATATTGTGGGTGTTAAATTTATCTATCGTTCTTTAATAGAAATACACATATCATCTCTCGTTTTGGCTGCTTGATGACCTGATAATTTTGCGCCCCATTCACCCACATACCTGTTCGGCATATCAAGCGAGGAACTAGTCACCAAGTGCAAACTTAATGGGCAAACTGACATACAGTAAACCAAAATGGAATCTGATCTGCTTCCCCATGCCAGAAAACTTATTAGACCCTCTTTTTCCCTCTTAAAATCTAGCTTTGGTAGTTTGGCAGTGTTCTCCAAAGCGAAGCCCGAATTTCGTACTTTTGATTTTGAATTCATTTTAGTTCTGCCTTTGATAAGGTGCGGTTAAGGCTATAATATTGTTTATGTAATTTATATATATGTATATATATATATATATAAAGCAAGTTCCACATGACAATGATAATGCTTTCTCCTGCCTCCCCGAGTAAGTGTATCTCAATTACTGTCTGTGCTGATTGTCGGTAGCCATGTGGCCCCGAGCGTTTGTCTCATAATTCTAGCCTGAATTTATGAACTGCATTCGACTCCATGCCACTGTCTACAACCACCACTCCTGCACTGATGAGGGCAAAAAGCTCGAAACGATATTGTCTGTAGGTAATAAACACTTTAATATTTAATAATAATAATAATATATATATATATATATATATATTATTATTATTAAGTAAACTTTTAGTAGAAAGAACCTATAGTGAAATGGTACTTCAATCCTCCCTCCATTGCCAACGTCATTGGCTTACGATTCACTTCTCGGCCGAGGAAGCTTTTTCTAAATGGCCAGATATCTTTATTTTAATTCCGTTTAAGTACACTCTATCTACTACTTGAATTCAATTTTCACCATTGGATTTACTTCATTTTGAACGCCTTCCTGTGATGCCTCTATGAAACTTTTTCGTCTCCATCGAAACCTTCTTCCATTGGACACCTTATCGGCAGACAATTACCACCTGGACAAACCCAGTATCTTTTTACTCAAACTTTTTTCACCCATTTTTTTCTTAATATTTTTTCAAATGTTGAACTTTGGCTTTTCTATTGCCAACTTATCTATCTGTATAATTCCTCTGATGATAAGATCTCGATCTTTGAAAAGCCTTGGTAATAAACATAATTTTATTACAGAATATACCTTGCATTGAACAATTGAAGTTTGAAATAAATTTGGACATTCGTGCATGTTTATCACTCTTCGCCCATCTATCTTTATATATATATATATATATATATATATATATATATAATACATGGTGATTTCACTCTAAATAATGTACATGACTAAAATAGGAATTCATCGTTACGTATTATTAAAGGATGCATGACTATTATTTAAACGCGCACCTGTCATATGCACATAACCGACTTTGGTTTGTTGTACTTTGCCTTTAGAAACAAACTGTTATCTATTTTCTCAAGTAGATAAAGCACTAAAAAACAAAACAAAAAATATTATCCGTCGCCCTTCAGATATGACAATGTCAATAACAGGTTCTCTCTTCTATGTTCTCAAAAACACATGTATGTGTTTCATGAATAAAAACAGAACTTGTCCTTTAAAAGTTGTTACATAATATTCGCATCCCCTGAGAACAAAAATAGATAGATAAATAAATAAATAAAAACTAGCCTTCTCTCAAAAGTTTTACAAAGTTTAAGAAATAATTATTGTTTTCAAAGCTGAAAAAAATGAATAAAAAAGAAATAGATAAACAAAGCAATCCGGTTATGATAACCCGCTGCTGTTAAATCCTATTTCAGTCACGTAAATTATTGAGTAAAATGGGTTTCTTTTAGCATTACACCCAAACTTAGACTAAGACTATGTTTTAATTTAAAAAAAGAAAAAAGGTTATATTGAAGCGGTTAGCTCCTAGAATGGCTACCGAATTTTATCAACAACTTTTGTCTGATTTTCCAAGCGGTGACGAGACAAATTATCCACCGTATTAATTTGTTTACTGATGTTTGCGGATTTCTTTTTTTTTTTTCAGTTTTATTTGGCAAGTATTAATAAATTAACAAATAATAAAATCAAACAGTGTTTATTAAAAAGAAATGCCTTGTTACCGCTTGGAAAATCAGACAAAACTAGTCGATAAAATCTGGCAGCCATTTTGGGAGCTCACTGCTTCAATATCATTTTTACGGTATCTTTTGTTTATTAAATTGTTAGGTGAAAGTACAGAATAGTTAACAAAGCCCCCCCCCCCTCTCCGTAAACTGCATAAGTACCAAAACGAATCGTACACATATCACCGAAATGAAAAGTAGTCCGGAAAATAGGTTATATTGAAGTTTTTAGCTTAAAAAATGGCTACAAATTATTAATATTATATTAATAATTTGTAGCCAAAATTAAGGTTATATTAATAATATAACCTTAATTTTACAGTTTGTTTGGTCATTAAATTATTAATTGAACCAAATTGTTATAAAGCTATAACTAATTTGGTTAAAATAATCTTGTCTCAATGGTAGCCATCTTAAAGCTAAAATCTTCAATATAGCCGGAAAATATATAGTCGCCATCTTTATAAACAAGTCAAGAAAGAACGAGACGAATGGCATGTAACTGAAGTTTATAACTTTCTAATTCTTCTTTAAAAAAAAAAGATATAAAAAATATGGTTAATTCCTATATGAGTCACGTAAATTATATCACAATTCAAGAAAAACAATTTGTTGGAAATGAAAGTACGTTTACTGGGGGAGTTAATTTTATTTGGGGGGGGGGGGGGCTAAAACTGTTGTTTATTGTATAGATTTGTCCACATGGCTTGCAATATTGACATGGGTGTAACGAGTTACGTCAACGGCCGAAAGGCAACCACACAAAATGAAACTAAGTGCGAGTTGACAATTAAACTTCCTTGATCCTGTTCCTATTGATTTGAGTCAATATTGTAAACGATTTATAAGATTTTTAAAACGGTAAAAAATCTTTTCTACGCGTTAGTGTAAAATTCAATTTTAAAGGGTTGTGTTTTCTTACGAGTTTTTTTTTACGAGTTTTACCATTTTTTTTATAATAAATTTTGATCAGAAAAATTAACTTTACAATAATTTTTTAGAGACCGTTAAAAAGTCAATGTTGCCTAAAATTTCCACTTGATCTTTTCTGTCCTCGGTCAGTAAAGGAGAAATCCTTCTAGACTGGGGCAATGTTTAAATTTGTCCCAATCCAGAGTAACCCTTTTTAAGGAGCTGGGTTTTCATTAAAAACCGACCTTGTGTCTAACGGTGCCCTCATGGGGAGGAAAGTAAATAGAAACTCTACCACGGCCGTCGTGACTCTACTCAGTATTCGCAATTAATTAAAAACAATAATAGCAAAATAAAACATTTAAATTTATAAAGCAACAAAAAACAAAAGTAAACATATATGCAGTTGAGTTAAATCTTCCAAGCGAATACATTTGTAACGAATAAAATAATAAATGTTATTAAGTTTAATTTTTACCTGAAATCAAGTTGACCGTAACATCCAAATAAACACAAACACATTTATTAGAGAGACACCGAATTACTCTACCGGTGTAAACCGAAAACAATTCACCCCCTAAAAAATAGTCCATTCGTATTGATAGAACCAAGGTTATTTACCTGCTTACTCTACGACGGGCGCGGTGAGAGAAGGGGGTCCAACTCCCCTAAATAGGGGGCACTCTGGACGAATAAAAATTTGCACCCGTCGACATTCCCTGGTAGTGGTGCTTCAAGCGATAAGCGTTAACCCAATCCCTTCTCTCGAAGAATGTCACTTTAGAAACAAGCAGAGAACCATCATTCCGACTCAGTGGCCAAGCCCTCTCAGCAAGCCTGTACCAGGTGTAGCAGCGTGGCCCTAGCTTGTTAAGATGTCGTTTCTTAGAGAAAATGCTTACATTAAAATTGTTATAAAAACATTTAAAACAGGAAACAGATAAAAAAACATGCATGAAGTTGAAATGAAAGAAAGAATGGAAAAAAGAAAATATTAATAAACTCAATATTTATACAACATATTTATTTACACACACACACACACACACACACACACATATATATATATATATATATATATATATATATATATATATATATATATATACAAAATACAAAACATTAATTTTTCATTTGAAATGTTCAGTTAGAAGTGTGTGCATGTTTGCTACTGTGTAGATATGTGTGTGATGTTTTTGCGTTAGAGCGTGTACGTCTATGAATGTGCGTGTCTCCTTTTGTCAGGGTGCATAAGTGTACGACTGTATGCGTGAGTTGAGAATTGATAGGCGTGTAGGCACTTGTATGTGTGCCGCGTTTTATCAGCATGTGTGAATGAGTTGAATAGTGACAGCGTCTTTGGGAGGGCAAGGGAGGTGGTAACGTTGTCCTCTTGTTGAACGTGTGCTGATTTTTTTTTTCAACTCCCTCGTTCTCGACGAAAACCTGAGCTTAAATTACATTTTATCGGCTCCCAGCGCTTGGTAAACGGGATTTTAATCACATGGTGTGGCGGACGTAGTAGGATGTATACCATGTGACGGTGATTTTTTATTTTTTTTGCTAAGTTGGCGCTGGGAGCCACTTTTTGAAACGAAAATCTAATTTCGTTTTTTAGATGTAATTTGGGGGCGTGGCTTGTGTGTTTTCGCCCACGCAGTCGGTCAGTCAACACTATATGATTGGGATGCATGTTTATAGCAGACCTATTTTCTCCTTCTGAAAAATGTCCCTGTTGAGTGATCTGGTTACACACTGACCAATCAGCTTGCACGGCGCATTGATTCCATCTGTCCACTAAAGAACTACTTCATCCCCTTTGGGAATCACGGTCAGTCAGCAGAAAGACACCAGTCAGCAACAAGGAAATACATCTACATTCTATCTCCTGATCCTTGACGACTGGACGGTTCAGGACCTACTATCTACGCCTGAAGATATCTGCTGACAGACCTTCGGCAGCCCAAAAGAACTTTACATTTTACTTTCTTCACTTGGACACTGCCCAACTTCTTCTACCTTATACCATACGGCATAGATAACTTTATTTAATAAACCCATTATTTGTTGTTATAAAAAAGGTTTTGTTTTTTCTTTTTGTGCGATAGGGAGCTCATATCATTCCCCATATGTTGATCTCATACAGGTTTACTCCTGTGTCATGTGAGTGTCGCACTCATTTTAAATGCTTATATATTTGAGCAATTCAGGTAATAATAGCAGAGGTAGAAAATGGCAGCAGTACAAATGGCACAATCGGTAAAATAGGAAAATAAGTTTATTGAAATACGAGCTGTGCTACCTGTTGTTTGCTCAGGGTTGAATATGCCTTTTTATGCCAAACCAGTAAAACTGTATTACCTTTTCATTCTTCTTTTTTACATTTTATATATAATATTCAATTTTTGGAGTGGAGCCAAATGAAGTATTCAGAATTGATTGGGTGGGAAGGGGGTGCAAGTAAAGTGACATAATCTTACCTGACGTATCCCAGGAACCAATGCGGACCCTTCATGTGAACTCCTGCTCCAAGACTTGAACCCCTTATTAAAATTATTTTACTTTAAACCATTATTATTTTTAAAGAAAATGCAAAGTTTTACTTAAAAGTAAAACTTTGCATTACCTTTTTATGGGTGTTCAACGAAAATGCAGAACCCACAATAATGTTGTACTCACTTTCATCAAAATTAAATATTTTTATCAAAGTACACTGGTTAAAGTAGTTTCAGAGTAAATATGGTTATGGGGTCTATCTCCAAGTTCAAGTTATAAATACAATAAAATAAAGTTGTCCAGCACAAACTTAGATACCACAATATTATTGTTTCCTCTTTGACATACTTATCCAAATATCATGGGCAATGAACTTTGTAGAACCTTGTTCAATAAGCAGGAGCAGCAAGCGAATAGATTTTGTAATTGCTGAACTGAAGAGGACCATCACAACCGAAATAAGGGGCTTGTCAAGAGAGGAGTGTGTCAGCGTTTTTTACAATTTTGCATGTCATATCCAAGTGTGCTAAAGACTGTTGGATATTCATGACTGAAAATTGGTGGATAAGTCAGGTATAGATTGAAGTTTATTTGTACTAAATATGGTTGGAGTGCAGAAAGATAGGACATTATCAAATAAAAGAATGACAAAAGTCTATCCATATAAAATAATTAATTTTTATTGACAACTTAAGACAACATAGATAGAATGTTAGAATACAGAAGTTCAGAAAGTTCCAAGAACGTTTGGTGATACAACAGGTGTTTTGTGTATAAGGAGAAATTGAATACACATGTTTGTTTTGGCTGTCGCCATGTGCTTTACGTGTGTAAATGGGATCGGCATGAGGAGAGTGTGTGTGTATATATTAGTGTGCTTGTTTTGTTCGTGAGAGAGTACGTGCGTCTATGAACTTGTGTACATGTGCCTCCGTTGAGAAGCATTTGTGTGTGTGTGTGTGTGTGTGTGCTTCAATGGCCGTACAGGAGTTAGTGAATGTCTTGTCATGACGTGCTAGTGCTGAGAACCTTTCAGGCCCCAAAGAGGCCCTGTCTGGATTGTGCCGTACGCACATGTGTTGTCTAAAAGAAGATCAGGAAAGAGGCATAACACCCCTGTGTTTGGGTGCTTATAGTATGCACAAGAATTTGGAGATGAGTATTTCTTGCACTGTTATTGGTTAAAAAAACTTCTGATTTGAGCTTTTGTTCAATCAAGAGTCGATACATAAAAACAAGATTAACTGCCGCTGCCACTTCTAACAGGATTGTGAATTCTATTGTATGGGGAGATCTATAAAAGTTTTCTTTCCTTCGATTTTACTTTTCTTTTTCTGCAAATTGTAAACAGAACATAAAGTCTATTTTTAGGCAAGAGGTTATTTTCTTTGCCACGCTATCAATTTCTAATTTAATTTTAATTAACGATTGACAACAAGAAGAAAGAGAAACTATTTTTATTGAAGTTATTGATCAGACGGAAGGAGGCAATTTTTAGATGCATCCATGCAAGAAGCTCTGTCCGTCAGTCGGTAAAACCCATCTTAAGAATATAGATTTCTCTTCTTCTCAACATTTTCTTTTTCTCCCTCTGTTTAGAGTCTGGACGCTGCAAACCAGATGTCAAACATGATGAAACAAGTTGACTTTCGACTGCTGAATTTTGTGATAAGGATTTATTCCAGTTAATACAGTGTACAAAGGGATAACTTAATTAATGTTTAGGAAGCAAGTTTGACGTTCAGACAAAGGTTAATAATGAGATGATACTCAAACTGCGTTCAGTTAACATTTTTGTATATCACTGTTGTTGCAAACACTTATGTGAAAAATATAATGGTATATTTTTGAGTAGAGGTAGAGAGAGCACAGGTATTGACAGAAGTTGATCTAGCCAGCAGACTGTGTTTGATTTCAATTTGAGCTAGTGATACTGGTGTATTTGATCGGTATCAAATTCTGGCCCTGAAAAACGTTCGATCACGTGATATTATTTTAGCTGGTGTAATGAACCCTCCTCTGAAGTGACTGTACGCTTTTATTGATTCGTTTATCGCAACTTCAAACCGAAAACGGAAAACAATTTAATTTAAATTATAATTCTTCACCAAAGAAAATACAAACAAACAAGGAGTGAGTTTCATAAATAAATAAATAAATTTATTACAAAAACAAGCAAATCAAAAGAAAATAATTTCTTTTTTCAACGAACAATTTAAAAAATATTTTAATTAAATATAACTTTACTTAATTAAATTTGCATATTAAAATAATCCTTTTTCAACTAACAATTAAAAAAAGATACTTAAATATGATGAATGAATAGATAAAAGCGCACAGTAATTTCAGAGGAGGGGTCATTACGTTTTTTCAGGGCAGGAATTTGGTACCGATCAAATACACTAGCACCGAGTTACTATATAACATCCACAATTGCAACGCCTATTCTGGGATTTTGCCTACGCAGTTAATGTAGCCCTCCCTTTTCATCTTTTTGTTGTTTATTCATCAACAAGTGTATTTCTGCCTCCAGGTAACCTTTTCAGATCACCTTTGCAGGTGTCTCTGCATCAAATCACCAGATGTTTATTTTTATTTTTTTTTTGTTATGTCCTGTAACCCAGACCCGATATTCAAAAACTCTTATGAGTTAAGTACACTCACCAAAGTAAACCAGTCTTTCTCTACATGTACTATGCACGAGAACCACATGCTTTCTCACACTGAAAAATATCGACATTATATAGAGGATAACATCTATTTGTGGTTGTCAGTTCGTAATCAGTTTGGCAACGTTAGTATTTGCTGGGAGGGTGTTATCGTCTTGCCATATACTGTACTTAGTATTTCCAAATAGTCATGGATTTAGTACTGACCAGACTCAAAGTCACTTAATGTTCATGATCTATAATGGGAATGAGTAAACCATGGCAACCACTGTAAGATTGGAACTGGCAACTCGAGATTGAAAATACTATCTCAGGAGGAAAAACGAGAGTTATCGTTTCTAAATATTCCTATATTTAAATTGTATGATATGCATTTAAAGGGCGATAATTCTGAGGGTCAATATCATTTAAAATACTGTCAAAATACTGTTAAAAAATACTGTAAACGTTGCTTGTTTGTCCAAGTTGCTGTAAAGTTATTCATATTTGAATTTCTGGAGAAGCAAATACAGTCTTTAAACTAAGTAAAGAGACGAGTTGCAAAACATATGTGGATCGTATGATTTTTATTACTGGAACGGATAAGACAATATAATTCACATTTTGTACTAATACCGTGCTGCTGCTGCTACTGCTGGTGGTGGTAATACAATCAATACGAAAATCTTACATATATACACACACACACACACACATATATATATATATATATATATATACATATATATATATATATATATATACACGCAATCTCTGGTTACATTATGGCACTAGAGCTCCTGCTGCTGCCTGTTCGTCTCGCATGTGTGTCTATCTAACTCTAGTTTGTCAGCCAGATCTAGCTTTTCCCCTTTCACCAAATAATTACACTTTTAATGGTTGACTAGCAAAGTTTTCATTCTCACTGTCTGTTGGCGTGCACGCTTGCAATCGTTCTCCCTCTCACTGTTGTCGTACTCCGTCTTTTAAGCAGGTCAGTCTCATCACATGAAAATTATGAATAAGCATATAATTCCGACTCTGGTCACGCGCCTTACAGCTCACTCACAATTTGATGTAGAGTAATTCTTTTTTCTATTAAATTTTTTGTATCTTACTTATTTAAAAAGTTTTTGGGAAGGGTGCGAGTTTGGGTGTGTGCACCTCCTAAATGGTGAAATTTACAAAAAAAGATAATGTACCCATGTTACTCACCGTGTTGCCGAGAATACATATTTCAAAACTCATAATGATCAGTTCATTAGTTCAGGAGTTTATCCTCTATAACGATATATATATATATATATATATATATATATATATATATATATATATAAACATACCTAACTATATATATATGTATCCCTTAAATTAAAAACAAAATAACGTGCTCTTGTTACTCACCGTTTTGCCTATAATATATATTCTAAAATTCATAATGATCCGTTCATTAGTTTAGTAGATTATCCTGTACATAAAGATATATAAATATATACATATACATAACTTCATATATCTATAGAAATAAATATATGCACATACCTAATTATATATATATATATATATATATATATATATATATATATATATATATATATATATATATATATGATAATTTTTATTTACACAGACATGTACAACATCTGCGACACTGGCATGTCGATGTTATCGATCAACAGTTATTATAAACTGAGATCTCATCAGGCAGAGTTAGAATCCGATCTTAACCTCAGATCATATTTGGAGAGAAAAAGAAAAAGAAGAAAAGAAATATAACATTTAAAAATTTAGGGAGTCACGTGGTTTAGGACCGTTAAAAATCAAAAAGTTAAAATCTAAAACAAACAAAACAAATAAATAAATAAAATAAAATAAAGCGGAAAGAGGGACATATAATGAAGCGAGTAGGGTGGAGATGGATAGATATACAGATAGAAAGATAGATAGGTAGACAGATAGAGAAATGAAAATGTCTGTTAATTCAGACCGAGAGTGGAGAGGTGGGAGAGGGAAGGTAAACATGCAAGTGTAGGTGTCAAAAAATCGACAGTTATTTTAAACTCGAGCGAACAAGCGTATTTTCAAGTCAACTGTAATTTTGTGTATAAATGTGTATGCGTGCGTGCGTGCCCCCAAATCAGCCGTAATTGGCGGTATGGGCGAGTAATGGAGGGGGGGGGGGTAAGGGGTTGTTAATCAAATGTGTCACTGATTCTAAATTTGTACTGTTTTTATTTTTTATTTTTTGTCTGGAGTTTACCAACTTATCATTAATAAATTAATAAATCAAACAAATATATTAGCAGAATTATTAGTAATAATAGTAATAATAGTAATAATAATAATAATAATAATAATAAACACCAATAATAATTGAAATGATATAAAATGATAATAATGATAATGATAATGAATGATAATTTAATTTAATTTAAAAATACTAAAATGCCGCCATTATTAATTATTTATAGTAATAATAATAATAATAATAATAATAATAATAATAATAATAATAATGATAATAATAATAATAATAATAATAATAATAATAATAATAATAATAATAATAATAATAATAATAATAATAATAACGACAACAACAACAATAATAGCGGTCAATTAAGAATTAATAAAAAATAGAACAATTAAGAAATATTAGAAATACTAGAAGGTAATAATAATAATAATAATAATAATAATAATAATAATAATAATAATAATAATAATAATAATAATAACCGGAATCTCCAACCATTCATAGGCTGGACCAAAGAAGAACTCAGGCACTAGAAAACTAATGACTATGCACAATGCATTGCACCCAAAAGACGATACGGACAGACTCTACATGAAAAAAAATGAAGGAGGTAGAGGACTGGTAAGTATAGAAGACACCAAAAAAGAGCTGGAGAAATATGTAACCCAGAACACGGAAAGACTGATCACCACAGCAAGAGACACCAGCCCAACAAACAACCCCGGAAGCACTGAACCCAGAAACAAAAAGACAAGAAAGGAAAAGTTAGAAGAAAAGCAACTACATGGACGCTTTATAAGACTCACAAGCGATGAAGCCAATGAAAACAGCTGGGCATGGCTAAGAAAAGGACACTTGAACAGAGAAACGGAATCTCTGCTGACGGCCGCACAGAACAATGCGATTAGGACAAACTTTATTAAAGCAAAGATAGATAAACAGCAAATGCCGATTGTGTGGACAAAGAGACGAAACGATAAATCATATAATAAGTGAATGCAGCAAGCTAGCACAAAGGGAATACAAGAACAGCATGGGGAAAGAAGTACACCGGGAAATGTGCAAACAACTGAATTTCGAATATGCAAAAAAAAGGTACAAACACAAACCAGAAACTGTACTAGAAAACGAAAAACACAAAATCATATGGGATATGAATGTACAAACAAACAAACCCATAACAGCATAATAATCAACAAGAAAGAAAAATCCTGCAAAATCGTGGACTTTGCCGTTCCAGCAGATCACAGAGTGAAGATCAAAGAGACGGAAAAAAGAAGCAAATATACTGAACTTGCCAGAGAATTGAAAGGAATATGGAACATGAAGAAAGTCAGTATAACACCAATAATCATAGGAGCACTAGGAACAGTCCCCAAAAACATGGAGAAAAGACTAGGAGAAATAGGAATCAAAGGGATAACTGAGATCATACAAAGGACAGTAATGATCAAAACAGCTACAATCCTGAGAAATGTCCTCGAATGCGGAAACCAACCCACATAAGCAACGAATGAAGAACAAACACATGGAAGCACAAGACAACAGAATCGGGGAAAATACAACCGTACGAGAGAGGCGCAAGCATAGGCTGACGCCACGAAAATTATGGACAGAGGGTCGAGGAGGGAAAGTGCAAACCAGACTTCCACTGGAAGAGCACGGACAGCTCTGGGACCTTGAGGAGGCTTGTTGCCACTCGGGGCCCAGAGGGGACCAATGGCCCTTATCAGCGGGAAATCAGTGGTGGGTGGCTGTTGCGATTACCGCAAGGTCATCAGCGGTGATGAACGAAAAGAGGAGGAGCATACTGGAAGTCTGAGGAGACTTGTTGTCACTCAGACTCCAGGGAATACCACAGGTTGTCGGCAGTGGGCGATCACTGACGATGACCAGTGTGATAACTCCTAGTGAGTAAATAATAATAATAATCATAATAATAATAATAATAATAATAATAATAAGAAGAAGAAGAAGAAGAAGAAGAAGAAGATTAATAATAAAGATATAGAAGTAGGTAGCAATATAATGGTTGTAAATATGGTAATATGAATCAGTGGTTGCAATAATGCTAATCATATAAAAATGGTAATAATAGTAGTTATACCAACAGCAACAATCGCAATAGTAACCCTAATAATCCCAACAATAGTTATAATGATACTAAAAACTAATAGATAATAATAAAACAATACAAATAGTTGTAGTAATAATAATAATAATAATAATAATAATAATAATAATAATAATAATAATAATAATAATAATAATTATTAAAATAATAGAATTATAGATAATGGCATTATCATTAATGGTGGTATCAACGTTGTTACTAAAACAACTAATGACAATGGAAGTAAAAGTAATATCAATATTATTATTAATAACAATAAAATAGTAATGTTGTCAATGCCACTGCTACAAATAATAATAATTATGATAATAATAGCAAACAGAACATTAACATTAATAACAATAATAATCTCGATAATAGTACAGAAATGACAGATAATTAATTTAAAATATTAATAATGATAATAATAATCGACAATAGTAATCTAAAATAATAAGCAATAGGTGGATACAAATATAAGAGGTTAAAGAAAAATACAGAAGATGACAATTAATATTAATCATAGTAGTTGTAAATATGATAATAAAGATAAAAATAAAAATAAAATATTTAATAATAGGGAAATTATCTGTTGTGATAATACTAATAAATAATAATAGTAAAAATAATAGTGATAGCTATAATAATGGTAATAATGGTGGCCACGATAATTTTAATAATTGTAATAATGATGATAATGATAATAAAAATAATAGTAGTATTATAAATAATAATACTAAAATTAATAATAAAATTGATTTATAAAACTGATAATAATAATAGTAGAGGTGGTTATTCAAATAATAGATATAATGATGGTTATAGGTAGTGAACTGTAAAAGTAATAATAATAATAATAATAATAATAATAATAATAATAATAATAATAATAATAATAATAATAATAATAATAATTAATAAGAATGGTGTAAGATGATAGTTATGTTGACAAAATTACTGTTAGTGGATAGGTAAAGTGTTTTTTTGTTTTTTTATGAGATAGTATTAGCTTGAGGGGTTATAAGTGGATTACTAAGAAGGTGTAATCTATTATGCTTACAGTTAATTGAGGTTTCTTGTTTTTTGTTTAGAAGTTTGCCTCTATCACTAAATTTAATTATTTTAAGTTTTTCTGTTAAGCAAAGGTAACAAGGTGAGTTTAGGGAACCGCAGGTGCTAGTTTTTCTGATTGTGTTCCAGGTCACTGTTAGTGATTGGTTATTGTTGGATAGTTCCTAGTAATATATAGAAAGTGAGGTTCGTTTTTGATATGTAAAGTTATTAAAAGAGCATTTATGGCCAGTATATCTTTCTTTAAAGGTATTTCCCGCCATACCTATATAGAATTTTTTAGGGTTGAATTTTCTTTAGTAGAGATTGTTGCTTGAAGGAAAAGAAATCAAAGAGAAAAAGAAAGGAGGCGGGAGAAAAGAAAAGAAACCAAAGTCTATGAGTGCCATTGTCTCCAGTCATTATGAAGAGGCGGGAGAAAAGAAGAGGGACAAGAAACCGAAGATATTATTATCTTCCATCTGCAATTTCCTATACGTCACCTGGGTCTGTGATGATAAAGTGGTTATAGTAAGATAAAGTTTTGGTGGAAGTAAAAAGGAAACGAGAGGGAAAAAGGAAAGAGAAAAGAGAGAAAAGAGAGAAAAGAGAGCGTCTCTTTCAATGGAAGATCCACAGGTAATCGGAATGATGTGATAGAAAATCCAATACTCAGCACATATGAATCAAAGAAAAGGTAGGGACAAATCCCCCCCCCCCGCCCTTGAACACCGATATACACAATCAGTCCAACAGAACTGCAGCCTTGCCAAATACTGATAATTAGAAGACTGCTTTCTTGCTCTGCAAAACTAACGGTGAGAAAAAAATAAAAACTCATCGGCGTTCAAACTTCGGAAGTTTTTATCATCCTGGTGCCAATGCTAATGCTAATTGCCGGCTAGTCAAAGAACTATCCAATATGACGTTTTCAAAAAGAACTACTTGAATGACTATTTCTTTTCATACAGAATGCTTTTTGCTTCTGATCCGAGGTACATTTTTCTCTTTTTATTCTGTTGCAAAAAAAGTCTGTGTCACACATTACCACCGGGCATCTTCCCTTCAGATTACAACATGGTCGTCTTCAAATCCAATATCAACAGATTCCTGTTATAAACCGTCCCCACAAGTATTCAAACTTGTCCATCCCATTAATCATTGTCAATCCTCTGATAATGTTCTTCATTTACCACCATTTATTACAACTTTACCTGAATTTCTTTCAAAATGATAATTAGTTTTCTACTAAAACCTATTGGCAATCCTTTATTTTTGTCTGTACATTGACATATATATTTATTCTGCTTTGATTTGTATAACTGCAATTGTATTGAATTGCAGTGATATTTTCTTTGAATTTCAAATTAAAAAAGGTCAACTTCAAATTTAAAAATTTTATTTTTTATTTGAAACCTGAAATTAAAAAAATTAAACATCAAATTAACAACGCTCAACGAAAAAAATATAATCGCAAAGCATAATAAGAATGTAATCAGTTTACACAGTGGAGAATTTATGTCAAGTTGGGAACCATATATCATACATAATTTTCTATCTAACCAAGACGAGAATAGTAATCCGAATAATTCAAATATAAAATATTGGTTGGTACATCAAATAGTAATCATTAGAGATATTCTGTTAACAGAGAAACTAATTATGTAAATGGGATGCGGAGTCGGCAGGGTTCAGGCGGTTAACCCTTTGGGACATTCACCTGGCATGGGGACAATAACTTAGCGAAAGTGACATGGGACGATGGATGTGAGAGGGAGAAAACAGTCAGTAGGCATAAGATGTCTTATAATCGGTTTGAACAAAGCTATGCTTTGCCGCTGGTTGTTATACAGGAAACACGAACTCATCTGAGCAAAACCATATTCTTCTATTAAAAATGTGTTTGTCAGTTTGTTGTTGCTGTGCCGACATTTGATTCCAGATTGAGATTGTCCACTATCATGTAAGATTATAGCGAAACACGTGAACATAGCAGTGCTGAAGAAGATCAAGTATGATTTTAAATCATTGAGATTTTAACTGTTTGTTGCCCAGCCGGCAACATGAGTATTGGAGCACTCATGAACTCATTGATATTATAACACAAATTATCAATCCTCTTCTCAAAAATCCCTAAACTTTAATTCCTAAACTTTAAACGCACATATTTAATGGACATATATTATTTTGAATACGTCCAAAACAAGAAAAAAGAGTCTCTGTCTGTCCTTCCACGGAAGTTTCTAGGGAATATCAAATTCACAAGCGGTCCCCAGTCACATGTGTATCCAGCTCAGACGAAATAATTTTAATGACGTTAGTAGTAAGGTGTCGCCGTCCTCCATATAAAGCACTTGGTATTCCCAAATGGTCACCTATCTGGTACCGATGAGGCTCAACGTCGCTTAACTTCAGTGATCTAATGAGAACTGGTGTGTCAACGTGATTATGCCATATATAGCCCCTGTCTGTTGCTTAACTTTGAAATAGACTTTTCGTTGGTCTGTTACGTTCAGGTTTGAAATAACTTTTCATTGGTTTGTCATGCTCAAGTTTGAAATAGTTACACATAAGTTTAAAATAGATTTTTCGTCAGTCTATCTGAAGTTTTCAATAACATATTTGTTGGTCTGTTTTAAATAGCATTTTCATTGCGTAATGCACAGATCGATTATACGCAATTTAAAAATAATTGTTTTTGTTGATTTGAAACTCGACTCTTTTTAATTTGCAGTAGGATTTTATTTTTGATTTTAGATTAAAAAGGTGCAGAAAAACGATTCAAAACGAAAAAAAAATAAATAGTGTTTTTTATTTTCAAAATTTTATTATAAGAAATATACAATTATTCTCAAATAACCAGAGAAAACAATTACAAACTGTCATAATTTGGCTAATAAAATCATTTGAAAAAATTTGGGATGGAAATAACTTTTAAAAATATATATTTGTAGGTTATCGATATGTTTATTTCATCCATTATCCATCGAAGCATGGAAGGATTTAGAGAATCGGGACGGCAGCCAATCAAATCATTACAAAATCTCTAAAATTTGCTTATTCATAAGTTAATTAAAGTCATTTTCAACATTCAAATATTTGAATATATATATATATATATATATATATATATATATATATATATATGTGATGGGGTTTGAGCTTCTATTTCTTGCAAGTTTGAAACAAGTATTCTGAATGAAAAACTTCTTTGAAATCATCTTTATCTAAAAGCTTTTAATGGAAACTTTATATATATATATATATATATATATATATATATATATATATATATATATATATATATGACGATTAGCCCGTTTTTACTATTTATTATTGTTATAAATATTTTATCTGAAAAGATATCGAGTCCTTACTTGTGTGCAATCTCTGCTGTCTTGGTTTGGCTCTGTTCCTTCATAGAAGTTGATTTTTTATGTCATTGATATAATATATATATATGTGTGTGCGTGTGTGTGTGTGTGTGTGTGTGTGCACGCGTGTATATATATATACATATGTCTCTTTCTCAATTTTTGTCATCGATAGCTTTCTTCCTACAAAATCAATATTTACGTCTGGTTCGTCAGTTCTTTTAGTGGATCGTTGCGGTATGTTGTTAAAATAAAGTGAAATTTAATTAAATTCCTTCCAGAAAGTACATTGACCTGGTCGGAATTATTTTCATACGTTTGCCATATTAGAAAAGAGGGATGTAACTGTATCAGTCAATACAGAGTTACTTCACTGTATTGAGAAAACAAAAAATAATATTAAAACCCCCCCAAAAAGCATGATTTAAAAAATACACCAAAATAAATTGCAAGTAAAGACACTACCAAACAACGCCGGCTAGGTACAACTATATATATATATATATATATATATATATATATATATATATATATATATATATATAACTTATTACTATTTCATGTATCCACATAAAATTTTATAAGGAGATATAATTTTTTATGTATCAATTTTCAGTATTTACTTCAACAGTGCTCGATACGTAAGTAGAGCTAGGTAGTAAGCTATGAAAATATATTTATGGCAATTCAGCTACACAGAGGCTCCCGCAGTTCATGCTCCGGGGGGGGGGATCTTCAGGCTAAAATGCATGGAGTTAGTTTTACCGGGTCTTTTTATATTCACGGCTAGCTAGTTAACCAATCAGATTCTTTGTTGTTCTCTTAGCCAATCGTTGGGCTTAGAAAACAGAACAATAGAACAGGATATAGGAAGTAAAACTAACCAGACCTTTGTTCGTGGGAACATGTAGGCAACATTTTCTCATCTATGCAAACATTGTTGAAAATAACAATTCTTCTGTTTAATTATACCTTTTTTGATTTTTCAATTTTTCTGATGGCCATTTTTTGTATTAAAATCAAAATAATTCGTTCGTGAAACCTATGGAACATTTATTAATTTTTTTGATTTTAATACAAAAAAAAACATCAGAAAAATTTAAAAAATAAATGGTAACATTAAACAGACAAATTTTGTTAGTTTTAACAATGTTTGCATATATATATATTATAAATGTGGTTATTTTCCTATTCTTGACAAAGGTACAGGGGAAACATCGTCTTAACTTTACATAAAAGATATATATATATATGTATGTGTGTGTGTATTTTTATTTTTGTAACACAAAGTACTTATAATAGCTCAATAGTTTAAAGCTAGAGCTATGCTATATATTTAGTATTTTTATGTAGTTCAATACCACATCATTATCACAGAGGACAGATTCACATCATTTTTTCCAACTTAATTCGCAGACAATTGTTTCGGCTAACATCAAGATATTTGTAAAATGCTCCTATGCATTTATTTCTTTCTTGGTGTGGGTATCTTCAGTGCAAATTGTACAAAAAAACAAATTAAAAAAACTTTTTAAAATTTGGCGATTATAGCCCGAAATTACAGTTAATATTCATTATCAGTTTTTTTTTATGCATGGAATTATGGTTCCTTTTACATCTTTTTAAATAACATGTATATATATATATATATATATATATATATATATATATATATATATATAATATGAAAATATATCTATCACAAATAAACTACCTCTGTGTAATTTATTTGTATCATTCCTGCAGGATATCATCAGGCATTTAGTCTGATGATTTCCTGTGGGAATGAAAAATGGATGCCTCTGTGCATCCATTTTTCATTCCTGCAGGAAATCATCAGACTAAATGCCTGATGATATCCTGCAGGAATGATACATGGACGCCTCTGTGTAACCTCTATTCACGTCCTGAGCACTGTTTAAGTAAATACTGAAAATATATATACACAATATATTATATCAGCTCATGAAATAGTAATTATATATATATATATATATATATATATATATATGTTATAAATGTGGTGCCTCTGTATCTTTGTCTGTCTGTCCGGTTATACAACTGAAAACAAAGTCATGTGAGAATATCAGATATAACCTTTTAGTTTTTTTTAAATCGATTTATAAAAATGCGTTTTCTTAGCATAATTGTGATTCTGTTATTATTTTATTTCGTTCTAACGCAAGATTTGTACAACTTTTGTTTTTAAATGTCTGTAACCGAGTTTTGTTTGGTTGTATCTTACGTAGGCGCTTTTGTGCATTATATAAGTGTAATAAATACGGTTTTGTTATGAAAACTAAGTCTGAAAAAAAAATTTCCTTACCAGAGAAAGCAAAAAAAAGAGAAATGTCTTAAAATGGCAAAGATGTAAGTTTCAAAGATGAGGTAATTTTTCTGTAGACACCTGTGACTTAAATCTAGAACAAAATTTAAACGATTTAAGATATTGCCTATTCGTTAGCAAGTCATATTCTATGGGCATTAAAATAAATTTTATTAATAGTTATTTATTATTTATTTATTATTTGTTATTAATAAAAGAAAAAAATATAAGTATGACTAATTACTAATATTAGCGAAATTTGATGCTGATAGCAGAAATGTTTTCCATCGGTTATTTACTGCTGAAAATAAAGATGGGTTCCCTGTGAAAAATATTATGAAGTCTGAAGTTAAATCTAATTAAAATGTATTGTTCTTAATAAAATGCACCAACGTTCAACAAAAGAAGATTAGGCAGAAACAAATATCTATTTATCAGATGCAATGTTATTTAGGTCTTAATTCGAAAATCCGGATGATCTAATTTTTATATATATATTTATATATATGAAAGTATGTATATATATATATATATATATATATATATATATATATATATATATATATATATATATATATATATATATGTGTGTGTGTGTGTGTGTGTGTGTGTGTGTGTGTGTAAAAATATGTTTGAAGGATAAATATCCGACAGAATGCATAGGTATGAGCTGGAATAAGGGATAATAAGCAAAGAACAAACTATATTGAAGAAAAAGAATTGATGCAGATTTCATTTTGATATTTCGTTTCATTTATGAAACGTTGTCAAGAAAAGTATTTATTTAAGAGAGTCTGAGCAGTAACGGTGGGAGCAGGGAAGTTTCAATTGTGGGGTGGGGTAAATAAGGGATAGTATTAGGGTGGGAGGGAATAGGTTTGGCAGTAGGCCAGATGTTGGGTGTTTGATTAAAAGTGATCGGATAGTGGCAGTGTTTTGGTGATGAGTGGTGTTTATTAGCAGCTGGGGAGGAAAGTAAGTTATGGTGAGTGGTAACATAGTATGTGGGATGTGGGATAGTGGAAGGGCATTAATTGTTTTTCTAGTTTATTCTTTGCTTATCCCTATTGCTGTTTATATATATATATATATATATATATATATATATATATATATATATATATATATATATATATATATTTATATATATCTATGTAGGTGTGTGTTCGTTTGTCAATTTGATTGCTAATAATAAGTATATACATGCCAAATTTCAAAGAATATATGAAATCTACTTTGAGCATTTTCTTCCTTGTTCAAATTTACACATCTGTTGTTTCTAGATTCGTGACACTTAGAGCCATATTTGTGCTGCCAGACATTGAGCCAGTATTCTGATTTTTCTTGTTCATCTCTGCTTCCCGTTCCTTGATGACGTTGTCCAAGAACGTTTGAGAATGATCATGCGATGTTGGGCTTGTCTCATTGGTGGAATCGTCAATAAAATCCATAGCAATCTCCTGCTCGTCGTATGGATCCACAAAGATGGCAGAATCCTGGACTTCATTCATGTCAAGGGAATTCAAACTGAAATAAAATAAAAAGTTATTGTATATATTTACTGCCCAGCATGAGGATTGAACTTACAACATAATTTTTAAATTCTTATCGTGATTCTTTTTACTTTATTTTTCTTTTGTAAACTATGCCTTTTATTATTTTACCAAATTATTATTTTTTAAATATGATTTAAAGCTATTATTTGGTCATTAACTTATTAATTCAACCAAGTTGCTATACAACAATAACTAAGCTATGGAAATGTTTTAATGTGTATTTATAAGACATCGGCGCAAGAAAGACATCGACGCAAGAAAGACATAGACGCAAAAACAGACTCCATTGCATTTGTAGAGGCTTAACTTATGAAAAAAGGAGGAAAAGGAAGAACCAATATAGCCAAACTAGAAATGTGATTTACTTCCGGTTAATCTCTAAAAAATGTATCTTATTAAATGTGTTCCCAGTGTTCGTGAGTGATAATGAGAGGAGATCTGAGTGTGAGAGTAAAGCCTCCCCTTCTTTTATTTATGACTAATCAAAAATAAATATTAATTAAATATCAAAATATAAAAATCGATTGGAAACGCAAATAATCTTTTTTAAGAACACGGGCCAATATTTGCCATAATTAACTTGTGAAATGAAATTAAATATATACCATGTATCAAAAAAGCTATAAACTTGAAAAAAATAGACTGACTCTATTTTATATATAAGAAGATACATTGACAACATTGTTAAAAATAACAGAATTCGTCTGTTTAATTATACCTGTTTTTAATATTTTCAATTTTTCTAATGGTCTTTTTTGTATTAAAATAAAAAATGAAAGATAAATGCCCTATATAGGTATCACAAACGTTTTCGATTCTTCATCGAATCATCCTCAGATAAACAAAAAAAGCTAGAGAATAAAGAGAATTTTTTAAAAGGCAGCGGAGAAATGTGCAGAGAATGTTTCTGCATTGTTCCAGGAAAGACGTTGACAATTTAAATTCAGCGATGCTGGAGTGGCATCACAGAATAAAATCGCATTATGTTAAGCATTTTAAAATGTTGCCACTGCGCGTTTCTCCACTGTATCCCTTGCTTCACCGTGCATTTTTAAATAACGTTCTCTCATGCTTGCATGAGTCATTCAAAGGGCATAAGTTTCGATCATTGCAGTTACATTACAGGGCCCGGAATCTGAACGTTATTATGACTCTATTTATTTGAATTTAACCTATTGTTTGTTGCTTCAAGTTAGGTATTGTAGATTAAGAGATTCTGATAGTAAACTGTTCAATAGAAATATTGAACAGTTTACTATATTTATGCAGGATTCTAAAGTTGTCTTCTTAAATTTTAAAGAAAGCTTTAGGGATATTATTTTGGACATTTTTACTATAAGGTGAATTGAACCAAACGCGAGTTTGTCTCCTCTTCTTCGGCTGGTCTTGCGATTTTGCAAGTTGATTGCTGCTATTCATATGGTTAGTTCCTAGACTGTCTCTAGATCTGTGTGCCATGGCCATATTGTGGAAGATGATATTGGACTTAAATCTACCAGATATATTAATATAGTTGATAAAAGATCGGTCAGATTCTTGGCACAATTTGCCAAATCTGTATTCAATAATCAATTAATGAATGAAAGAGTTTTTCAATCCATGTTATTCAAGTAATGAAAAAGAAATTCCAATATATTTCATCGATAACATACTTTATCCGGCGAGAGATATACTTTAGCAAGAGAAAGGTCAATCATCTACACACCAATATTCATTAGCCAATCACATCACTGCGTTTGTTACAAATAAAAAAAACACTTTCAAATCAGAGAGAGAGGGGGAGATTACTCGGATAAAGTTATTATTATTATTATTATTATTATTATTATCATTATTATTATTATTATTATTATTATTATTATTATTATTATTATTATTTAAAAATAGATATCTGGTAAGCATTTTACTATTGATAAATAGTTTAATTTCTATAGTAATTAAGCGATTTAGTTCTAAACAAATAATATAACCGTCAACAAAATAAAAAAGCCATCAATACAAATTTACTTTCAACAGATACAGAGACACAGATAATGAGTTTTTTTTCGTCAATTTTCGCAAAAACATTCTACACGTTGGCAACGCCACGTAGGAGCAGCATATATATATATATATATATATATATATATATATATATATATATATATATATATATATATAATGGTAATAATCCAGGTGAAAAATATCCACAGGGTGGTAATCCAGAGAATTTTAACCGGGTTTATAAAAAGTGCTCAATATCAAAATAGAGCTTTATATATGATCATTTTATTTACACAGACATGTACAAAATCTGCGACACTGGCATGTCGATGTTATCGATCAACAGTTACTATAAACTGAGATCTCATCAGGCAGAGTTAGAATCCGATCTTAACCTCAGATCATATTTGGAGAGAACCTCTCCAAATATGATCTGAGGTTAAGATCGGATTCTAACTCTGCCTGATGAGATCTCAGTTTATAGTAACTGTTGATCGATAACATCGACATGCCAGTGTCGCAGATTTTGTACATGTCTGTGTAAATAAAATTATCATATATATATATATATATATATATATATATATATATATATATATATATATATATAAAAGAGAATGGTAGTTTGCTTGAAGCAATTGTAATAAATGTATTAGGAAGACTGAAGGCAATGCAGAGAGCCGGAATGATGAGAAGCTGGAAAGAACAAAAATAAGCAATCGAAGGAGAGAACTTAGAACTATCTATTTATTATTTTTAAAAAATATAAATAACTAGATAGTTGTAAGTCTTCTTCTTCGATTGTTTATTTTTGTTCTTTCCAGCTTCTCATCAATCCGGCTCTCTGCATTGCCTTCAGTCTTCCTAATATATATATATATATATATATATATATATATATATATATATATATATAATATATAGTTGTATGAAGATACGCTTATTGCCAATAACACAGAAGTGTTCGTGTTTTGCTCAGTATGAGCCCATCAGCCTTAATGCAATGATTAACATTCTCCTTTCCCTTTCATAAACAACATGTCTACATTAACTACTACCGCTACCTATAAAAAAGCTTTTAGTTTATTTGTTCTTATCATTCGTATTATATAAGGAGACAGGTAATAAATGTTATCAGCAACAGTTTTTTTTGTGCAAAAAAATGTGTAGATAAAAAAAAGGTAAAAAAATATTGCCTTACCTTACTTTCTCCGATACAGACATGACGTGGTTTATTTCTTTGTTATAAATTGGGTTTGACCTGTAAAAGTAGAAGTGACGATAAAATAATATCAAATCTTTATAACTCTACCACTCGTAACTCACTGGGTCAGTATTTGTTATTATTATTAAATATTTATGGAAACATTTCAGAATTTCCAAATATTTATGAAAGCATTTTGGAATTTTCAGATATTTATGAAACTCTGTTATGATGTCATAATAGACCCTTTCTCTCTACTCCCTCTATTTTTTTTATTCCACTCACCCCCCCCCCCTCTCTCTCTCTTTTCCCCTCTCTTTCCTATATTTTGGAAATTCCAAGTATTTATGAAACTCTCTATTAGCCCCTTTTTCTCTTCTCTCTCTTTTCTGTATTTGCATCATTCATTTCCTCTCACCACTTCTCTTATCATTCGCCCTTCCTCCCACCATCCAAAACATTCATGTACAGATGAAAAGTGTGCACGGTGACAAGCAAGTCAGATAACAACATCATCAGAGTTTTAGTAACATGCAGATTCCACGGCATCTGTTAAGGCTTTGAACTCTACCTTGGACTCCACAAATCACACCCTAACCCTAAACTTTCCACTGCAGACTAAAGCCATTCTTGATGATTTGGTCATCACCTCTTCCTAAGTCCGAGATATAATAAAAACCTTGACACCTCTAAAACGTGTGAGCCTGATCTTATCCTTGCTATAGCCTTAAAGAAATTCTCCGCTGAGCTGGCCTCTGTCTTCTTCAAAGTCTACAACAAATGCCTTGCCGAATCTTGCTTTTCTGGCTGTTGGAAAATTGCCTCTGTAGTACCAGTGTTCAAGAATTCTGGAGAAAGAACTGACTTGCAAAATTATCGCTCCACCAGTCTCCTCCTGCTCTTCTCTAAAGTCTTTGAATCCCTAATCAATATAGCGATAGTCCACCACCTCATTAAAGCTAAACTTCTTTCTAACAAACAGTATAGATTTAGGCAATCCCATTCTATTGCTAATATTCTAACAGTCATTTAAAAACGCGTTTATCATACATTGGATAAAGCTGATGAAGATAGGGCTGTAGCGCTTGATATATCCAAGGCTTTTGACAGCATTTGGCATGAAAATTAAGTCGTATGGTATTACTAGACAGATATTTAGATGTTTAGATATTAATCAGATCCTTTTAAGCCAAAAGAAAGATCCAGGTTGTCCTTGATGGTTGTACATCTAAACAACATAACATCAATGTGGGTGTGCCGCAGGGGTCGAATCTTGGACCGTTATTATTCCTGATCTTGATAAATGACCGCGCTGATGAAATTGTGTCCGAGATGGGTAAATTGCTGATAACAACATGCTTTATACCCGACATATAGGAAAAACGAACACACGCATATCAATCTGTGGTGGCATGGGGAAATAAGTGGATAGTAACATTTAATACGGATTGCCATGACTAATAGCACTCTACCTGAGAGTTAATCATTCAAACTACTAGGGCTAACATTCACAGTGACGTGAATGTTCATCGCAATTAAAGAGTTATAGTAAAAGGGAGATAAGTAGGATAGTCTTTAATACCATTAACCTAAAGATAAAAGAATAATCAATTAGCAACATTTTTAGAGGAATGGGAGAAGAAGACAAGCTTGTCGTCTATGTTCGTAACCTTTTTCTATTAGATTGTAAGATACTTACTCTCCAAGAGCATGTACATTGGAACCAGGTACGATCCATTTCTCGAAATCTTGTTTATTACCTAAGAAAAGAAAAATTTCAAAAATAATTTTTAAAAGGTGAAATATAAAACAAACAAAAAAGATTTTGATGAAACATTAAATGACACAAGAATAACGTTGGATTTGTTTTTGTTTTTTAAGAAAAGGCCAAAATTAAGTGGTTGATGTATATTCTTTAGTGATGGTGTGATTTTGACCAATGGAGCCATTTTTGCTATAAACAGCAAATTTTGTTAATAACCAGTTATATGTATACATTCTTTCGTTTATTACTACTAAATAACTTTTAAATACAATTATATTTTGTTAAGAACAATACATTTTACTTGTATTTATTCTCTTTGCAAATATAATTTTTCCTTCTCTGAATATTTTTTGCAGGGAATTCATCTTTCTTTTTAACAATAAATGTAAATTACAAATGGGAGCCATTTTTTCTATCAGCAGCAAATTTCACTAATAACTAGTGATACTTATACATTCTTTCGTTTATTGCTACTAAATAACTTCTAAATACCATTATATTTTTTATTCAGATAGAAACTGATGCTGAAACAAATAGATATTT
The DNA here is from genome assembly GCA_963556195.1 of Sepiola atlantica. NCBI lineage: Eukaryota > Metazoa > Mollusca > Cephalopoda > Sepiida > Sepiolidae > Sepiola > Sepiola atlantica. Next base: position 830,532 of record OY744538.1, on the reverse strand, counting down.
GAAACCTTTTACATTTTAATATCGCATCAGGTCACAGTGAGTACAGAAAATATCTCATATTTGAAAATACTTACTTTGTTTCCATTAGTTATATATATGACCCATCAGTTTTATTTTGGTTAAGACTTTTTTATTTTTAACTAGATGTATCTCTACACGGCGTTGCTTGAGTGAGAGTCATTTTATTATATTTAAGTTTCTTTCCGAATACACTGGCAAATGTTATTTAGCAGAAATTATCTTCAGACATATTTCTACTTCGTTATGATCACAACCTTCTTGATCTCTGAAATTATAATGACCCCTTCACTATATGGCACACAAACTACAGGTCTTTTTATTTTTAACTAGATGTATCTCTACACGGCGTTGCTTGAGTGAGAGTCATTTTATTATATTTAAGTTTCTTTCCGAATACACTGGCAAATGTTATTTAGCAGAAATTATCTTCAGACATATTCCTACTTCGTTATGATCACAACCTTCTTGATCTCTGAAATTATAATGACCCCTTCACTATATGGCACACAAACTACAGGTCTTCGATTACAACTGTCTGCGTGGATTGGCCAACCACTGGACAGAATCTCAAATGTTGAAGTTTAACGTCATTATCACACACATCCTGTCTCTCAGTTGCTTGCAGCTAGACACTTTTGTTGGTTAGGTAACGCTCTTCGATGCTAAAAAAGTGAACACATATGCAGAGTTGTAGCTGTTGAGTCCATGCCAGGATGGCAAAAGTGTACAGGCAGGGGCGGTCAGCTGAAAACCTGGTTTGTGACGGTCAAAGCAGATACAGAAACTATGTGTGGCAATTGCATCTACAGTCTCCAATAAGGGACTGGTTTCAAATTATCACCAATGCTTCCGCAGATCGGATGGAGCACAGCGATCAGAAATGTGCTGTATCCCTGGATGCTGGTTAAGCCTACTTCCAGCAAAAAAACAATTCAAGCCCAAGTAAGTACTATATGGTGGGAAATGGAGGTACTCACGGAAATGTATGTGTGAAAATATCAGTGTATTTCTAAAAAACAACACTTTTTTGTTTTTTTATCCTGAATTTTCTTTTTCTGGAAATCGCTCCAGACAAGGCATGAAGCCATTTGATGTAAGGAGCTAAAAATAAATATTACTTAAAGGTCAAAATATAATCAACGATGAGTGTTAGATGAATAGATTCCGACCCAGAAAACAGCAATTCTTCCCCCTTTATCAGAAATGGCATGTGAGGACTAAAGGACAAAATAAGGGAAGCAAGAGTTATGAGACTGCCGAAGATCAACTTTCTATTCTCCTTTTTGAATCATTAACAATACAAATCATTTCTTTTTATTGAAATACACTAATCGTCACTAATTGCAACTCAACATACTTACGTTAAAACGGTAAACTAAAAAAACGCCTTGTTTTTAGAAACCTTTATTTTCAGAGGGGATTTGATTTATGAACACTGTAACGTACATAATGAAATAGGAATATGATTGAAGATAATTTATGATAACAACACATGTTGGCAAAGAAAGAAACAAACAGGATAATAAAACGACATCCGGTGTACATATAATATGCATTGTGTCTCTTTCAGTATCTATGTGCATCAATTGCTATTGCTTTGCGTGTAACACTAAGGGAGATAATTCAGTATATATTTAGGCGAATGCAAGTATGAGCAGCAGCTGACTGACGAATTAGAATTTTTAAAATAATTTAAACAAGACAACAACTATTTTTTGTAAGATAATTTAATTATAAAAGTCGTAGGTAAGTTGAGCGCCAAAGTTTGTAAAAGTGACAAACCCATAGTTTTATATACAGCAATTATATCTGTGAAAAAAAAACATTGTTTACACTGATTACATTTTGAACAAAAAATCATGACTTACTATGGACATCAATGTTAGCTGCTTTCAATTTTCTTTTGAATCTGAAATTTTTAAGAAAAGAGAAAATATAATTTTAGCTGTTTCCACATAAAGCTTTTTATTCAAATTCAGTGCTGACTCATCCATTGTTGCTATGGGACTGCAGCATCCCTATTCACTTTCACAGATATATATATATATATTTGTGATCGGAGTTCGCGCCCACCGACCGTCAGGAATTAGCTTCCTGCACTGAAGATTGTGTAAGCATGAAACATCGATGTCTGTAGATAATAAATAATTAATATTTATTTATAAATATTATATATAACCCCCTTTACTAAGGCTGGTCACTCTGAGTGAATTTAATAACAAGCAGTACTACTACTAGCTTCATTGCAGTAACCAACACGATTTGTTGTCGATCACTCTTCGCCGCTTGCTGTGAATACCCGCCGACTTGGTATTTACAAAGTTAAATTCCTCCTAAATTCCAAGCTAATTCCTGGTGACCAACTGGTAAGTCTCTTGACTGCGAATCAGTGACGATTTGTGATCGGAGTTCGCGCCTGCCGACTGTCGGGAATTAGCTTCCAGCACTGAAGATTGCGTAGGCATGAAACATCGATGTCTGTAGGTAATAAATAATTAATATATATATATATATATTAATGTTTACGAGATCAGGGTTCATAATACGATGATCTGAGGTTCGAATTGTTCGACCGGCGATATGTAATTTTAGGGAGTGACATTAGCTCAATAAAAAAAATTATCCCTAATTGGCTAAGTAAGCAAACGTTTAATTGGTTACACAAGAAATCATTTTGATTGGCTGAAAAAGCGATCATTTTGATTTGTTAAATAAGCAATCATCTCCTGACCTTTGGTTGCTTCCATAGAACAGCAGCATTATTGCAAAGAGAGAGATGGTTAGAATAGCGATGACAGCAAATAGAATCACTTTCTCCTTGGACGATTCTTCAGCTTTCTTCTGTTCCAGACTCTGTCAAGACAAATAGATATTTTCAAAGTTGAGGCTTATCAATACGTTTCATCTCTTAAAAAAATAATTTTTATAACATTTATTATTATATACTAGCAAGTATATGCTCAGTCCGGTGGCATATTTCTGTTAGTAAATGCAATGTTTACTTTAAAATGTAAAAAAATCAAGTAGAACAAGACATTTATCAAGAATAAGATAGTAAGCAGATATTGACTGAATATTTAAAAAATACGATTTAATGAGCATACTTTAAAAAAATATTATTTTTTAAATTTCTTGTTCAATTTTTAGCAGGGGGGCCAGTTTGATATGTAAGTTTAACGTAAATTTATCCTTCTGGTTTTAATATATTCTGAGGATTTCTTCACTGCTCGCTGTATTTTTATTTAATATTTTTAGAGAGATATGTTGCAATCATTCAAGGTAATGATGAGTGGTGCAAGATTCAAAATCGAAGCGTGGTCTCTTCTTTGGTTGGGTTTTAGAGGTCAGCGGATATGTCGGCTTGGATTTCCAATTTAGACAGGGGACTCCACAGACAGCTAGCCATTCACCATTGTTCATAGCATTCGTGTACAGAATAGTTCCAAAGTAAGTTGTATTTATTTTACATAGCCCATCGTATTCTCTGTCCTTATCCTGGCAATTCATGTTAATTTCGATTGTGTGTAGTAACTTTTAATGTAGTAACTTTTAATGTAGGAATTACGTCTGTAATGTGAACTCCCTTTTTGCATATCATATATTAAGTCCCTTATATATATATATATATATATATATATATATATATATATATATATATATATATATATATATATATATATATATATATATATATATGGAAAATGGAAAATCAAAAATATTATTTATGTATTCATCAACGTTTCGTCTTAATTTCAAGTCTTCCTCGGTATGATTAATTTGAAGTATTTGAAAAGGTTTGGTCCGTTTCTGACGCGAAAATAATGTTTTTGTTCTTTTTTGGAACGAAACATAACCATTAGAATTTAATATGTGTACTGCAGCTATGAAATGCCATTTCTTTTCATCGTTGTCCTTTTACTTACGACCCTCGTGTGTACCCATATTTAATATGGTTGCCCCCGTGATTAGAAAAAGGGAGTCGCCATGTGCGTCGCTATAAAAACGCATAAAATAAAAATATCAGATATTGGTATTTTGTACTTGGTGACTCCGGTGGGCTATGCATCATAAACGTTTACGAAATAGTATACATTTTTCATGCAAAATAAATTGCAAAAATGCCAAATTAAAACTGGAAAATAATAAAGAGGAGATTTCATAATTGCTGTTTAAAAAATTACTGCTGCTGAAATTTTGAGTTTTTGACCTGCTTTTTACAAATTGTCTTTTTAGATTTCGAGCAGAGGAATGCTTTTATTTATTTAAATTTAATAATCTTAGGAGGTGCTCAATATGAAGATTTGAATATTAATCTGACGACTTTTTTTTTTAATATTAAATAACAAAAAAAAAAAGAAAGGATGATGAAGAAATCCCCGAGAAAGACCAACTCTGGATGGTGGGTATATAGCAAACTTGTAGCAGTTTCCTACAAGCCGCCATATTGTTTAAATATCAATGACTTCTTAGCTGCCTGCTAGTTGTTTCAGGAAAACTACTTCCTCCTTGGCTTGACCAAGCAGTGGCTTTCTTTTAGGCGAATCTCAGATGGCTAGTATAATTATATAAACGCTTGACCGCCATTCGCCAACTCTCTTTTTCTTTCGTGTCAAAGTGTAGTATCTGTTCCGATGGATACTGCACCCCATAGACCGGTATTGTCTTGGGCTTCGGGGCTTGATTTATGCCGGTCTATGGGACTGTCCTGTGCAATTCTAGGTCCACCCTCCCAGGCTTTGACTCCCCTCTTTGGGGAGGAGTAAGTTTATTGCTTACTGCCTGAGGCGCCCCTACCGGGGAATGCCGACAGAACTGCCCAGGCAATTTTTAATGGCCAGAGTGCTCACCTTCTCAGGTGCTGGCTTTTCAAATCCCACTTTCCGACCTTGTGTCACATATTCCTATTGTGAGTAGGAGTTTTCTTTTGTGGCAGGGGACGACACTTCTCTCTTTTTCCTTCTTTGGCACTGCCAAACACACGTCACCTCCCCCCCTCTCTGGGAACGCAATAGACATTTTCCTGGGCGTTTGGCCCTGCGTTCAACTTCGACAAGACACCAAAATGGCTACTGCCGCATACACATGGACTTGATATAACACACACACACACATATAATTGCTTACATGTGAACTGACTTTCACACCGGTGTACAGACACACATACTTACATACACATATGGACGCGTCCTGATACTGTAGCCGGTGTAAAAACATTTAACAATATGAACAATTCTCTTTTCCCCACTTGGAGAATTATAAACCCTCCCCCCCCAAAAAATGAGATTCTACCTTTTATTAGGCGATTATGTGATTAGGCGATTACACTGATAAAATAAGGAAAACAAGCCATCAGAATTTAGAGTGGGAGATTAGTTTTGTATATAAATTTAACATAAAATGATCCCCGCATTTTAGGGCCATTTTAGGGTAGTTAACAATTTTTTTACAACTCACCCTAAGTCCGAGTGGCTGCCTGTTACGATTTGGGTTAGAAGACCGTAATAAATGTTTAAAAAAATATTTACTGATTTCACAAATCAAATATTTAAAGAAAGAAAGAAACTTTATTTATATGATACGATAACTTTCAGTTGTTTACTAGTTGAGCTTCCTGATATGCCAGTGGTGGTGGTGGTGGGGGGGAAATAGTAACTTGATAAGAAAATGAATGAATCTCTGGACTTCCAAATAGGGTACAAATAGTGAATGATATTTAGTGGATGTAAAACAGTCATTTTTTAATAAGTTATAACTAATTTAAAAGTTTCTAAGTTTCTAAGTTTCAATTTTTCGAACTTAATCTTTATTTTAATTTCAGTTTTTGTTCAAATTCTACCAGCTTTACAGAAGTTGGGAAAAAAATTAAATTTTAAAAGCAGAAAAAGTTGATGTAGTGGGAGTAAATCGTTGTTATTTTCAGAATCAGCATTTGACTCCAATTGACTAAAATCACCTCAAACCAGCAGAGGAAAAACAATTTTTATTTTGACCATTGTTATTTATTTATTATTTGAAAATTAAAAATTATAGAAATTTAAAAATAAGAATGAAAATGGTAATATAGGGTTCAGAGGTAGAAGCTGCATAGAACACATGGGACCCATTCATTACCGAGCAATGCTGGATGAGTATATTATATATATATATATTTAGGAAGTTGGGTGGAAGAATACCTGCTTCTGCTAACATTTTTTGTATATTATTGTATTCAAGGGTCAAGGAGGATGAGAAGACCGAGGAGGGAAAGCACTAACCAAACCCCCACTGGAAGAGTGCGGACAGTACTGGGACCTTGGGGAGGCTTATTGCTACCCCAGGGATGACAAATGGTCATTGCCAGCGAAAAATCAATGGTTACGCAAAGTCATTTACAATGGTTATTGAAAGAAGTGAAGAGTACTGGAAATCTGGGGAGACTTGTTGTAACTCAGACTCATGGGAACACCACCGGTTATTATCAGTGAGTAATCACTGATGATAACCTGCGTGAGAACTCCTAGTGAATTGTTAATAATGATAATAATAGCTGTAACAGCAGCAACTTAGTTGATGATAACAGCAGTGTTTTACTGATATTATAATATAGAGTTGATCCCATGATTCAAAATGATATAAAAAGGAAAAAAAAAAGTCAAATTACTTACCCCAACATGGATTACGGAATGCATGTTCAGGAATCGACTAAGTTCTTTTGACTTGAAGTCTATAAGACTACAACAAAAAAAGATATACATGATTGGTCACATTTCTTATTTCTTTTGAACACAGGTACTTACAAGCAAAGAAAAAAGGGCTTTCAGCTTCACATTCCGAGGCAAATTTTAGGCCTTGTTTAGTTATAACATCGAATGGGACTGAGATATGGCCATCCCTATTACAGGCCTAGCAACTATGTATCTAAAGCATGACCATCCCTGTAACAGGCCTAGCAACCATGCATCTAAAGCATGACCATCAACAATGTATCTAAAACATGACCATCACTATAACAGGCCTAGCAACCATGCATCTAAAGCATGACCATCAACTATGCATCTAAAGCATGACCATCCCTATTACAGGCCTAGCAACTATGCATCTAAAGAATGACCATCCTTATAACAGGCCTAGCAACCATGCATCTAAAGCATGACCATCAACTATGCATCTAAAGCATGCCAATCATTATAACAGGCTTAGCAATCATGTGTTTAAAGCATGGCCATCCCTATAACAGGCCTAGCAACCATGCATCTAAAGCATGCCCATCCCTATAACAGATGTAGAGATCTAACATTTGGAGTCTCTGACTGGAGGTAAGTTCTCCATGTCACTGTTATTCCTCAGAGAAAATTTCATTTTGAAAGGATTCTAACCACGATCTTGATTAAGTACAAATTCTCTAAAAAAAAAGCCCACACTGAAATTAAAATCACTCATTAAAATATGCATTTTCCTTTATCTATTCAAAGTTACCGGTCTCTTCATTTATAGGAATTCGTTAATAAATGTTAAATTTATTAATTAGCTCATTGTAGTTCTTATTTGTTGTTTGGTATGTAAAAAACATACAAACATCAAACTAATTTCACAGGGGAGTTTTCTCTCTGTTTTTAACTGTTATGTCAATTATCTTAGAAAACACGTGGTGCAAAGAAAAATAGAAATAAAAATATAATGAAACCAATGGGGTAGAAAAAAAAAGTAAAGAAAATTAAAACATAGAACGGTTGAGATTACTCATTATCGTATTTCTTTCTCAAGTAGAGATATATATGCTGATGTATAATATATATTTTGCAAGTAATTCTAGTGGTTTTTAGACAGTGAAAGATAGAGATAAGGCATGGAGAAACGTGTATGTATTAGACTAGACTTTATTGAACTCTGTTATAAGATAGCCATATCAGCAGTAGCTGTGAAATTATCAAGTGACATGACTGATTCTCTTAGTTATATATAACAGGCAGAAGCATGCAGAGTTGGCCGACGTGGTGGTGGCCTCTGGCATCCAAATTGGGGGGGGGGGGGGGCAGGGCCACCTAATCATATTCAAACTTTCTCATAATATTTCTCAATAACAGATATCAACGAGAATATTTTTTTCTAGGATTGAATAATTTTTTGTATGTCGTTAACGATTTATTATCTCGAATTCAGGAACACGTTTCCTGTTATAAAATGGAATATTTGGTATCTAATTTAAAAACGTTGCACACGTGTTAGGAATAAATTATTCTCATTCACCTTAAAGCAATGAAAGAAGGACCTAAAGAAATAGTTATTGAAAAATACATTTTAACGTCTATCAGATATGCTGACGTTATATTAGTAATGCCGACTAGACATGAAAGGCATGATAGGAAAAGACATAAAAAAAAGACAACAAATTTAATAAAGAATAAAGAAGAAGTATGCATGCTTTGTTCAATTCAAAGAAGAAATTAAAACGTGTGTTTTACGATGTAAAAAAATGACATGTTTCGCATAGATATCTTTCACACCGAGGGTGAACAAAAAACCGTCTTACTCAGTCAAATATGTATTATAATGGAAGTCGTAAACTATGTGAATCAGTGACATTTTGAAAATATTAACTAAATAGTTTATATAATAATTAAGTAGATGTGAGTAAGGAAAATTGTATAATTAGAGAGGAGAGATATATAACATTAATAAACTTGTGAACCATAAAAAAGTGTTGCTGTTTCTTTGAATAGATAGCAGATTCATGCACGAAAGCTAAAACAGATCGAAACTATGTTTTGATTTTCGACCACGTGATGATCTTACAAAGGATCAATCATGTAATCGAAACACCTCCTGGTGTCAAGAGAGGTGTCATTTCAAAAATTTTCATAAATGTGTTATTTTTATGTCCGGAAAAATAGAAGAAGCAACAAACACAAGAATAACATTAATTTTTGTAGCTCACCTTCGCAGTTTTTCAGCTGACATGATTTTTTCACCATCTTTAATACCGTAGATGTACATGGATGTCCTGAAATATAAACAAATGACTAAATAATATCAAAAAGTATATTTGTTCAATCGCATGCGCATACACACACATATGGATGGAATGTCCGCCACAAGACAGCAAATACACTTGTAATCTAAAATGAATAAATGCGAAAGTTTGGGCCCATTTTTCGCATTAACGGTTCAAAACCTCCTATTTCAAGTTAATTCAACTTCACACAATAGACGCACCATCTTTTTGTATATGCTGCTTATGTAAATGCTATATTAGTAGCAAGGTTAACTAATTTGCATATTGGTTTCAAAAAAGGACATTTTATTATCTGTTATTGTTTTTCAATTCAATGATTGTTTTGATTTTAATCTAACAATTAGTTTTGTTTCGCAATATTGTTTTATTGCCTGTCCAAATATTTATCATTGTTTTATCAAATGTTCTTTTTTTTAGAGCAACTGACATGATTTTCAACAAGTTGCAATTTATTTCGAAATTGCAAGTGAAAAGGCAAATTGAGTTCTTTTTCTTTTTCTTTTCCTTTCTGTACAGTCACATTTAAAAGATAAATAAATTTGTATCGAAATTACCAACATGTTATTGTTTATCTATCGATATGAATACATGAGAAATATTTTTTTTTCGAGTTTACAATGAAATTATGAATGAAATGTTTTGAATTAATGTTTCAAGTATTTCGAGTTGCGAACTTTGCAAAGTGATAGCAAGCCCGCAAACCAGCTAGTGTTTGATAAATTAAAGAGATCAAACTTCCAAATATGTCAAAGCAGTCACAACATATTGCTATGGTAAAAGGCATATAAAAATAGAAATTACACAATTGAAGTCATGGAATTTTGTTCGGTTAAGCTTCCATTGAAGGGAGGGGAGAAGGGATCAATCACATTTCAGAAATTGTATCAAATTACAGGCCCGATTTATTTTTCTGTCTGGCCACTGTAGTGAACCCACATAGTCATAACAACTTGATCAGCTGCTGCTTCTAATTATCCTCTGACTCCATCCGGCTGTCAACTAACTCTGTTGATTCGACCAGTCTCTTGAGATTATTTTACAGAATTTTTTACTTAAATCTTATTTACGTTACAAAACTTGATAATCACTTTTTATATCGGACACATCTCATCGTTTGATTTTTTGTTTATTAATTAACCATCATCATCATATTCAGTTTTAACGTCCGTTTTACATACAGGCATCCCTATTTCTCTCAAGTCCATCCTTATTTTTTTTATCCTAATAGATTCTTTGCTCGGACCACTTGCTTTTGAGATTCCCTCCCTGCAGCTTGTTTTCCTGTCCGTACCAACATGCAGTAATTTAAATGTAATGTGAACAAAAATCTTTCTGCCCAACTCCCCACCCAGTTTGCCCTCTATATATCTGGCCCTTATCACAGTAGCCCCCTTACACTTCATTGACAATATGCCCTGTTTGTTGTGAAAAAAACGTAATCCTAATGGACTATTTAAGTATCATATTTAGTTTAACGTCCATTTTACATGCTGGCATGCGTTATATGGCTTTAAAAATTGGCTTTAAAAGTAATTTATCTCTGGCCAGATCTTTATTTATCTATTTTTCCCACAAGTCCATTTTTATCACTTCCTCCCATGTTTTCCTTTGCTTTCCCCTGTGAAGTGAACCTGCTACTTAAACTGTTCTACATCTACTAACACAAGAACTCTCATTCATTCTTTCAACATGGCCATACCATCGAAGTCGACTCTTCTGAACACATCTTAATACTATCCAGATTTAATATACCTCTGAGCTCATCAGAACCAAGCCTGTCTTTAAGACTTACATTACACATCCATTGTATCATTTTAATATAATTTCTCTCCATACATGTCCTCAACCCTCACTGCCCAGGTTTCATTTCCATACACCATCTTCCTTTCCACAAACTTAGCAGGGGAACTTTCTTTTTTTAAGGAGTTTTCTAACCGTTGATCATCAATCTGATCTTGATAACATACACCGTTTACTTTCCATATAATTCCTCTAAGTCTTTAACTTAATGAGTAGACCTTTTACTGTTTCATAGGCAAGTTCTAAATCATCAGCATACATCACTAAATCATCAGTATACATAACTAAATCATCAGCATACATCACTAAATCATCAACATACATCACTAAATCATCAACATACATCACTAAATCATCAGCATACATCACTAAATCATCAGTATACATCACTAAATCATCAGTATACATCATCTATTACTATAAAAAAGAGGAGGGTTCACAGCTATTACTAAAAAAAGGCGGAGATCACATCTATTACTATAAAAAGTGGGGGTCACATCTATTACTATAAAAAACAGGAGGGTCACATCTATTACTATAAAAAAGAGGGAGGTCATATCTATTATATAAAAAGGGGAGTCACATCTATTACTATAAAAAGGGAGGGTCACATCTATTACTATAAAAAAGAGGGGGTCACATCTATTACTTTAACAATGGTGGGTCACATCTATTACTATAAAAAGGGGGAGTCACATCTATTACTATAAAAAAGAGGAGAGTCACATCTATTACTATAAAAAAGAGGGGGTCACATCTATTACTATAAAAAGGGAGGTTCACTATAAAAAGGGAGGTTCACTATAAAAAAGGGGTTATCTATTACTATAAAAATGAGGGGGGTCACATCTATTGCTATAAAAAGGGGGGTCACATCTATTACTATGAAAAAGAGGGGGGGTCACATCTATTATTTTAAAAAGGGTGGGTCACATCTATTACTATAAAAAGGGGGGTCAATTCTATTACTATAAAAAGGGGGGTCACATCTATTACTATAAAAAGAGGGGGGTCACATCTATTACTATAAAAAGGGGGGTCATCTATTACTATAAAAAAGAGGGGGGTCACATCTATGACTATAAAAGGGGGGGGGGTCACATCTATTACTATAAAAAGGGGGGTCACATCTATTACTATAAAAGGGGGGGTCATCTATTACTATAAAAAAGAGGGGGTTCACATCTGTTACTATAAAAAGTGGGGTCACATCTATGACTATAAAAAGGAGGGGGTAACATCTATTACTATAAAAAAGGGAGGTCACATATATGACTATAAAAAAGGGGGGCCATATCTATTACTATAAAAAAGAGGATGTCACATCTATTACTATAAAAAGGGGGGTCACATCTATTACTATAAAAGGGGGGGGTCATCTATTACTATAAAAAAGAGGGGGTTCACATCTGTTACTATAAAAAGTGGGGTCACATCTATGACTATAAAAAGGAGGGGGTAACATCTATTACTATAAAAAAGGGAGGTCACATATATGACTATAAAAAAGGGGGGCCATATCTATTACTATAAAAAAGAGGATGTCACATCTATTACTATAAAAAGGGGGGTCACATCTATTACTATAAAATGGGGGGTCACATCTATTTCTATACAAAAGAGAGGTCACATCTATTACTATGAAAAACAGGAGGGTCACATCTATTACTATAAAAAGAGGGAGGTCACATCTTTTATTATAAAAAAGAGGGGGCTCAAATCTATTACTATAAAAAGAGGGTCACATCTATTACTATTAAAAGGGTGGTCACATCTATGGGTGAAATATAATCTGTCCTTAGTATGCAGATATGAAACTGTATTTTGCATTCTAAATAACTAGTTAAAGCAAGCACTATGTTATTGTTGTTGTAATGGCGTTCACCCTGGACGGGTTGAGCCGGCTTCTCCCCTGGCTTACTCTACATCCCAAATGATGGCAGTCCACACACGGAAGTCATGGACGAGAGATGGTTAACTAATTCCACCACCACAAGAGATGGTTAACCAATTCCACCATCGAAGACCGACTACTTGTGAACCTGAGATCTTAGGCAAGTCCTTCTTGATGGTTTTCACTGACATCCTCCCATGCCCACCGATATACACTTTTACCCCACACGCAAAGGAGTAGAGAGGATTATAGCATTAATTTATTCCCCCTTGAGGTGATGAGCTGCATGCCCGAACCATGGAATACGTCACTGCAACGGCTGGTAGAGACTTCAGGTTGCAGGTTTGGCAGAAAACAGCAGCCGTGTCATGGTCAGCTAGCTAACAATAGTGTGGTGGATGCTGTTATTGGCAAAGACTTCCAACTTCTACCGACTATGTCATGTCTCACGACAATAATCGAGGATAGATTGGTAGACATGGCCATTGATTGATATTGAAATTTCCTGATGCCCTCACATTGAAGATGCACAAAGATGGATCTGAAGCATAAAATGTTTTACCAACGGACTAAATTCAGCATTTAATAAGGTTGATATGCCATAAAAGAAAAGAAAACAAAATGCATTTATATACACATGTACACAAACACACACACACACATATATATATAAGGAATAGGTTTAATAATAAATATTTTTAGAAACAGTATTTTGAATAAATAGTTTCTATATTAAGATTTTTTCTTGATGGAAGGGAGTTTTCTGCGGGATTGACATTCAACTCGTCGTGTGTTTATTTCGAAGGGTAATAAATCAACAATTGAAATAAGACTCTTTGAACTCGGACGAACATTTGTGTTGACTTTTCTTTGTGAGAAGTTGGATTTAGAATTCCCATACTATCATTGGATTGGAATGGTAACTTGTGAGCGGTATCTTGAATGATTTAGTTCTTTTGTTTTCTTGTGGGGGGGGGGGATTTATTCATCATTGTACCGGCCGACGTGAAAGTGTATTATCGCACATTGTTCCGGTTGTGTGGTTTTATTGAATGTATTTGGGACCGATTATTTGCTTGTTGGCTTGGTGGAAGAAATAATGCACAAGCTACTTTTCTAAGACTTTTCTAGGACTTTCCTTTTCTTATCGGTGTTCTTCCTTGCTTTTTAAGTTTGACTTTTATTTTTATTTTTATTTTTTTTTCCTCTTCTCTTCTTAAGTGACCTCAACTATTACAACGCCACATTGTGTTTTGTCGGCAGTTGAAACCAGTATTCCAGACATTTAATTTCCCTGATGATCTGCCAAGCAAGTAACTGCTTGGTAGTGAAACACGTGTAGGAAAAAACATTTAATTTGAATAAATAGTATTTGTAAGAAAAAATATCTTTAATGGTGATCATTGGTGTCTTGAAAGGAATGTTTTGGTAAGCCTTCATAAAATCACATATAAATGCTCTGTACTCTGTAATCGAGTATCATCGAGCTTGTTTTTTATTGGAACAACCCCGGTCTTCACTGAATGATCTATTTTATAAGTGAAAAATCTAAATATATATATATATATATATATATATATATATATATATATATATATATTTGAATTACCTACTTGACACCATCCTCGAGTGTCTCTTTGTACTAGAACCTGACATGAGTATACTTCACCCTACAAGTAAACTCTGACCAAATATTCAAAATAACATAGTATTCGCAGCACAAATAATATCCACTTGGCACGGCTATACACTGTCCCATACGAGGAAAGGGGCACCTTCTCCTAGTGATGTTAACAGCACTTAGCTGGATACTCCACCAGACTAGATGAATTCTTGTCCTGGAATCCGGTAAGGTCAAGAGACCACAAGAAAGATATACTATAACATAGTTTACTGGTCAATTAGTGAAGGGTAAAATTAATATTCCTAATTTTTTTTACTAACTCAACGTTTGACAGGTAGCCCAGGATTTCTGAGAACTTCCACTGAATAATAAATAAAAGATATCGCAGACTTAGTACTTGCATAAACCGACCCACCGTTGGAAAATTCCTAAATAAAAAAGGGGATTCAAGTATCTAACAGTGAAACAAAAAACAGGGGACCTTAACTTGAGCATGAAATATTAAAACGGGGATCATCAGCTGTTTACCATGTAACTGTTTCAGAGATTATTCATGGCTCTCCAATGGTATTGATCAAACGATCATTTCCCCAATATATATATATATATATATATATATATATATATATATATATATATATATATATATATATATATATAACTTTACTGCTTGTCGAATGATCTTTCGGTGACAAAAACAAATGACCAAAAAAGCTGGAGAAAAGAAGAGAATTTCAAAAACAGCAAAAATGCTCATGTGAAGTCAGTTAAACGTTAACTATCTAAATACCGCGACACCAGAATTAGCGTCACAGGTTAAAATTGTATTACGTCCAGTATTGTAAAATGTTGTTACTGGTTTCATACGTTATTATGGAACATATATTATTTTTTTGATTTTGACACAAAAAAAAATATTAGAAAAACTTTTAAATAAAAAAGGTATAAGTTAGCTGAGAATTCTGTTATTTTTAACGTTTGTTTAAATGAATGCTGCCTAAATACAAACACAATCTCTCTCTCTCCCTCTCTTTCTATATATATATATATATATATATATATATATACATACACGTAGAGCATTTGTTTTAGTTGTTTTTTGGCTAAACAACAATAACAAATAATCTACGTAACATTATAGGCGATAAGAAGTCGTGCACAAATGGGCAGGTCATTTTAGTCTGAAGGTTCGATCCCTACCCGGTGAGGCATGCTAATGACGGCTTATAACCAGAAACGTGCGTCCATGTCTAACTTTTTGTGCACGCTAAAAAAAAAATTAATTTGTAAATTAATTATAAAACTCTGTATACAATAAATTGGTTTATAAATAAATTAATTAATTAAAGAAAATCTCATTTTTTAAATGGGTGTGGAAGGTGCTAACATACGTACAAAAGAAGGTACAAACATATTATTACATAGTTCCTGGTCGCATATTTTTGCTAGCTTAGGAGGATGGTATCATGATGAACGAACATATACTACACTGGTTTGCCCAAAGGAGGAGGTAATGCCTGGGATGATGGTATCATGGCGAATGAACATATGCTACATTAACTCTCTAAAAGGAAGAGGTAATGTCTGGAAGGATAGTTTTGTGACAACAGAACAGATACTACACACTACTCCCTCAAGGGTGGAGGTGATGCCTGGGAGGATGGTATCATGACAATAAAACAGGTACTACACTACCGCTCTCCCCTAAATTGAGTATTGAAAGGGTGCTTTGTTACATTAGGACCCGAGCTAACTTTGACCCCGTCGTTAGGGTTATGGTCAAAGTGGGGGTCAGGGTTAGGTTAGCTATAGAGTTAGGGTTAGTGTTAGGGTTTAGGGTTAGAGTTAACGCGGGTATTGAAAACTAGTACATTAGTCTGAAATAGTATAGTAAACTGAATTGAGAATTGAAAGATAGTAATAGTATAGTTTCGGCTTCAGACAGACAGAAATCTTCATTAGTAATAGACATGGACTTACTTTCTTTTATTATATGTTCCATCGTTCTCCTGATACGGCTCTATCTTTCCTGCAACGATTTTAATATTGTTTCCGAGGATCAGCCCCAGTTCACTGAAACAAGAACAAAGAAAAGATATGCCCTTTTTAAAGGATTTTTTTAAAATAAAAGACAAAACCTCTCTCTAAAAATGTAATAGTTGTTTGTTGAGTGGCAAAATAAAAGATAGTTTTTCAAAATGTATCCTTTGATGTCAGTAAACAATGAGAATGTTCTTGGATTCTTAATTAAAATGTCTCTAAGGTGTTGTTTGTAGAGCTCTCCCTGTGAAGTATTTTACGTGTGTATAAGAAAGCGAAAGAGACTATGTGTGAAACAGATCCCATTGATGTATGAGTGTTGGGTGATATATACAGCCGAATGAAAGAGACGAAGAAAAGAAGTTATTTCGTTCTAGATGAAAAAAAGAATTTATGTAAAAAGAATGTAAGTGAGAAATTGAAACCAGACTCGCTTCATCTTGAATAATAGTTAGGTTAAGATTTGTGCCTTTTATAGTTTTCTAAGCGGCTCCCCTAAGATGATTAAATTAAAGCGGGAAAAGTAACACTTAAAATAAGGAATCTGATTGGTTGCAAGTGATAAAATATAGATTTGAATATTGTCGGCTTCTGAGAAATCTTTTTTGCACAAAAGTGGTCATAGTATGGAAAACTTTCTGCAACATTAGAAAAGGATTTCAAGCTAGTTCTCTTTTCTTTTCTTTTCTTTTTTTTCAGAAATGCAACATTTGTTCATTGAATAAATAATTCAAGATTTAACAAAATATGAATATTAGACTTAAATTTAAAGTTCATGTAAACATTTACTTTGTTGTCGTACTATTCTAAATGATCTGTTTTAACTGCCAAATTAGAAAAAAAGCCTTTGTGGATATATTTGGAACATCAGGAAGTTTCATTGGATGTCCTGCTGGCTTGGCAGACTGAGAGCAGGCTCAAAGTATTCTCTCGAATAATGGTGATGGAGAAGCATTCGTAGATCCAAGTCAATTCATGATGATTTCCAGTGTGGCATGTCATTAATAGACTCTGGCAGTTGAGGAACTCCTGCATGGTGGGACCAATCACTCTACCCGTCTCCACGGCGATCAGCTGGAATATAAATCTGTTGAAAATACCAACGTATTAACATGAACCTGCCTTAGCATATATATATATATATATATATATATATATATATATATATATATATATATATATATATATATTAGTTTGGCGGCCTCTGTTCATGCAATCATATTTAATTAAATTAAATATTTTGTTGTCATTTTTTGATCTGCTGATCATTCTTTCACTAACCCTAAACCTAACCCAAACTCACATGTCAGGCTGTAAAGTTGCAAAAGTCATGTCGTTGTCTTCCACTTCTGTTATTTTTTCCTTTATTTTTCGAGCTTCCGACTAACTAGTTATCTCTCAGAAGAATTGCAAATATATCCATATAGTCCGATCAAATACGGAAATCACACATGAACTGTAATCTTTTTAACGTTAACAGCAAATAGAAATGTAGATCGTGTGAGGTGAATCAGGTAAATCACACATAGATGTGATCACGTAGGTAATGATCACAGAGTCAGAAAGTAGCAAGGCTCATTATAAACATTTAAGAATATGAAAACTTACATTTTCTCTTAAAGTTTTATCTTTCAACCATCCTCTATGTTAGAGTTGGATTTACGATATAGTAGGGTTTATTACAGTTTAAGCAAACGATCACCTGGAGTAGCACTCTACAAAGGAACAACTTTATAAACACTTTCTCAGATCTCAGCTTTGATTAGAGAAAGAAGAATCGGATATGTTGGTCACTGTTGAAGGGCTAAGGATGAAATCGTCAGCGACGTTCTTTTGTGGATGCCAAAAACAGGGATGTAATTCAGTTGTGAGACTGCACAGAACGAACGTCAAGCAATTAGCAGAGGACACGTAATGCATCTTAGAAGACCTACATGCTGAGATGGAGGAGATAGAGCGAGAGGGCGTCAGAGAGACAAAAAGATCTGTTGCTACGCTAGCACGATTGGATGATGATGATGATGATGATGATGATGATGATGATGATGATCTCTTCGAATCATTGATTACTGAGCAGTAGACAAAGATGGCTGATATTATTTATGCAGCGTGAAGAGTAGAAAGTGGATCTTGCGTTTATTTTCGGCAGCCTCGTAACTCTCACTTCCCTTATTTTGTCCTTTAGTACTCACATTTCATGAGCGATGTTTCAGACAAAGGGGGAAGAATTGCTGTTTTGGGGGTAAGAATCTAGCTATCTAACACTTATCGTTTACTAGTTTTTGACCTTGAAGTAGTATTTCTTTTCAGCTCCTTAGATTAAGTGGCTTCATGCCTTGTCTGGAGCGATTTCCATTAAAAAAACATTAAAATGTTGAGATTTTATATGAAAAAATACTCCAGTCTTTTTATGACCTGGGAAATAATTGTGCGTTAAAAGTATGTGGTTTTCACGGCGCCCTTAAAGAGCAGTTTTACCAAAATTAAAATAACGTTTAAACATTCTTACCTACAAAATTCTTCCTTGATGTTTTGTGTATCTTCGAAAGACAGCAACAAATTTACCATTACTTGGTTGCTTTTGCCAACAACGTAGACCTTGAATAGAAAGATAAGTTGCCAAGGTTTACGATCTTAAAGTTAAGTGTCAATACTGCTTCTAGGGTTGGGGTTAATGGAGATCCTTACTTGGCGATGAAAGTTGTATAATAGAAGTACAGAAACGTGTCTATAATTTGATTGGCCCCACTCTGTCTTCTTCTCTGCAACCTCTCTTTCACAGACGTGATGTTGCTAGTCTCAGTCTGTTTTATAAATACTAGAATGGCATGTGTTCTTCAGAATTGTCTGATAAGCAGCAAAATTATGGTTAAATAAAAAACAATTCTTTTATATATAATTTATATATTTATAATCTGCTTATATTAGAGATTATTAAAATTATGATTAAATTTGTCTGTGTGTGTGTCCAGCGATTTTTAATGTTATGTAGTAATTCGTTAACGATTTTTCCACTTACCAGAGAAAAAAAGAAAGGGTGAGAGAGAGAGAGAGAGAGAGAGAGAGAGAGAGAGAGAGAGAGAGAGAGAGAGAGAGAGAGAGAGGGTTTAACAGAAAGATGTTTTGCACACTTTTTAACTCTTCTATTTTGTTTTCCATGCCCCCCCCCTCCCGGGCAACGCCGGGTAATCATGCCAGTAAATAACATATCCGTCTCTATAATTTTGGAACATTTTATGGTATTTCTGATGAGAAGATAGTGTCGGTTTAGTATATTCAGGAGTTATTTCCACTGAACCATATTCAAGTACAAAAAAGACTTGCTTCTCGCAGATGCGAGATTCAAAACGAGGTGTATCTTCTTTCTGGCATTGGACTTAAAGGTAGCTGGACGTAACCAGCTTAGCGATTCATCTCAGCATGGCTTTCACAACTCTGATACATTTCTTGTCAGACGACTTGTTGCCATAGTTCCTTAATATATATAAATATATTTAAATAGCATTTATTTAGCTTAATTCAGTAGAAATTCATATAAAAATCTTTTTACAATTGTTTCAAAATCCATTTATCCCAGACATTGATATCTCTATATTTATAAAGTTAGGTATGTGTGTATGTTTATATATTTGTATGTACAGGATTCACTCCTAAACTAATTTACCGATTCTCAATTTTGGAACAGAGCTGTTAGGCGTAAGTAGTCCAAATGTGGGCTATATTTAGGTTGATTAAGTTTTTTGCAAAGGGCGTAAAAAGATGATTTTTGTGAAATTTTAACAATAAGTATTAGACATCAATCAATAAATATTCCCCGCATTTCAGTTTCTTTAAAAGGATTTTAGGGGCCATAATATGGGCACAACCTCCCAAGTGAAAAGTCAAATATATCAGACACCAATTAAGCAAGATTCCCTGAATTTTAAGTTGTTCTGAAACCCCCTTAAGCGATACATTTGTGAATAAAAATCTTGACAGCTTTTCAACCTTTAAAACTATATGAAAAAAAAAACAGAACTTTTTAGTCCCAAGTCCTTCGTTGGAAAATTCCATATCAATCTCTTGTAATCACTGTATTAGTTAGTTCTCAAGAATTTACCATGAAAAACTGTTTCGGGGATTTAAATAGAAAACGGTATTTTTTCTCATGACTCCCCAGCAGTGTTTATCAGACACCACCTCCTTTAAATAACACGAACAAAAATGTTCCGGATATCAGATCTAATTTTTTGCTGCATATTAATTTTTTTCCTAACCTATTTTGTGATTAAAAATATTCTCTTTACCTTTACGTCTTCACTCAAGAAAAAATGTAGTAGTTATTTACAAACCTACTCTATTTTAGAGAGTTTGGACAAAACCATTATACTACTTACCCCCCCCCCCCCGGTTATTTTTATTTTTATGTATTTATATTAATATTTATTCTATTTTAGTTTTATATTTATTTTAGTTTTATTTTAAAATATTTTTTAATTAAAAATATATTAAATATATATATATACATATATATTTTTAGTTTTGATATATATTACACTAATATGTACTATTTACATATGCTATACATTTTATACTGAATTTCTTATATAGTTTTGGATTTGCTCTATCAATTTACTTTGATTAATTTGATATAACTTAAAGCGTCAGGATGGCTATATATATATATATATATATATATGTAGTCATCGTTTCCAAATAGATATTCAACCATGGTCTTTTTTTCATGGTCTCAGGTTTCTTTCACACATAGTTCCCAGATAATAACAAAGTAATACTATGAATACCTTGACGATGAATAAACAAAAATAAAAGACAAAAATAAAAGACAAAGATGAAAGGCAAAAAATGATAATACCGCGTAATTTACACGCGTTCAACTAGTTTGATACTAATCTGATTACCTTCAGGATTGCTGTGTCGTTTTGGCCGAGTGAATCAAAGGCTAATACCGAAAACTGAATGTAACCCATTTTGGCAGCGTTGAATAATTGGTTGGTCTTTACGTTGCCATTCTTAACCACAAATGGCGTTTTCTGCATAGAAAGGTCACCATGCCGTTCAAAATCGGAAATCTTGAAGACATTTTTCTTATTCTCTGGATTTTCGTCAGCATCAGTGATTTTGGACTGAAAATAAACAAATTAAAACATATAAAGATGTTTACGCATTAAAAACATGTGGTGATATTGAACTTTATTGACTGGTTTTTCGTATTGTCTCCTCTTACCGATGTTAAGTCAATTTTTGTACCCGACTCTCAAAGCACTCATTTGTACCATATATTTGAAATTATTTCATAACTGATATTATTTTTATTCCTATTTATTTATTGTAATCAGATTTGCACTGAATGGTCGTGTGAGAGACAAGGCAGGAGCTATTAATTTCTTTGAAGAAAATTTTCACAAAGCTCGGTTTTATTTTAACATTTCAATACATTATTTTTTTGGGCAATAAATTATTTTTCAAAATATTTGTTAGAGTCTTCTAAACTTATTCTAAACCAAACTCTAACTGGCAGCCATTCGGACTTAGGGTTAGTGATAAAAAATTGTTAACTGCTATAAAACACTAGAATAGGGGCGTCATTTTACATGAAATTTATATACGAAACTGATCCTTCACCCTAAATTATAAAATAATAAAATAAAATAATCGCCTAAAAAAGTAGAATCTATTTTTTTTTTTGGGGGGGGGGGGGAGAGGTGCTTGGTGATTCAACGGAGGGTGTTAATCTACAAATGTATAAACAAAAACAAAAAACATATCGGCCATAGTTTTTTAAGGTAAAGAAAATAAAGTAACAGCGTAATTACAAGCTACTGAAAGAACAAAATAAACCAGTCTCCAGTCAAGAAAGTTCCAAAGTACCAAACATTCAAATTTAATAAAGTTAATTTTACATAAGCACACCTGGATATGACGTGCAAAATTGTCAATACCACCTGACGCACTCCTATACAGCAATACAAGATGTGTTCGCTAATAAATAACAAGTTGATCACAATATGACTACGTGATGGGCATAAAAAAAAGTTTTATTAATAATATAAAACAATGACATGTTCGCTAACTTTTATGAGATACACTTTGGTTTTGGTTTGTCTGTTTTTAGATTATTTAATGCTGAAACAAAATACTGATTGTTAACGATACATTGTATACGATTAATTGAATACTATTTAAAAAAATAATAAGTCACTACTTACGAAGTCCAAAAGCCATTCGAGGATAAGGGTAAACGAGATGGGCGAGATGTCGGTTTAAATATGAAGAAGAGTATGAGAGGATTGAAAATAACTAATAAAATGAAGAAGTTTGATTATTTATGGAGATTGTTTATGACGAGTATTAGTTGACATTTAACTTGCAGACGAACATATTTGTAGTCTTCAGGGAATATATATATATATATATATATATGTTTGGATGTACAAAATTTATAAATACTTTTGAAAACAATTGGTGGGAAACTCTCGAGCTCTTTCGACTATCATCGCATCAGGAGAAACTGATAGTTTGAATGAAACAATAATATCAACGAAAAAAAAGCACAGGGAGAATTGAAGTGCCAGGGAAATATCGATAGGCAATTAAAATAAATAAATTTCATTAAATAGTTGTTTAAAAACGATTCAAATTGAGGCAGGATACAAAGTTCCCCAAAAAGATTCAACGCTTTTAAAAACTCTTTCTTCCGGCACAAGAAAGGTTTACATATTGCAAAAGAGACAGATTATAAAATTTTAAAATGGTTTTTGGAATCCGTTTTATTTACTTTCTCCTCACACAGGTAGATGTGGCACAAGACCAGAAAGTGGGGGAAGAAAACCAGCACCACAGCAGAACAGTGAGGCTGGCCTTTAAAAATAGTCTGGGCAGCTCCATCGGCATTACCCTGTAGGGGCGCCTCAGGAAATTAGCAATAAA
Organism: Sepiola atlantica; assembly: GCA_963556195.1. Lineage (NCBI taxonomy): Eukaryota > Metazoa > Mollusca > Cephalopoda > Sepiida > Sepiolidae > Sepiola > Sepiola atlantica. Next base: position 807,231 of record OY744538.1, on the reverse strand, counting down.
CCAACCCCTTCCCAAAGAGGGAAAGCAAGGCCTGGAAGAGTAGACCTCCTAGTACTACCCAGACATAATACTTCAATCCGACAGATAAAAGCCACTGAAATGGCCAGTCTCTGTTGGACTGATTGTCGTTAACGTATTCTCAACTGGTATTTAGGCGGTACAATCATTAACCAACTTTTGCAGACTGAATCATTTTGGAATGCGTTCTATACAGAATCTCAAAGTTCTCTAAGTTACTGGCACAGCATAGATTTTCAATAGCCAAGTCAAAGGTGGCAGAGGGTACCTACATTTGTAAAAAACTTTTTTCAGCAATTGTTTTATTATTTTATTATTTTATTATTTTATTATTTTATAACTCATTACAAGCATTTGAGCTCTCTTCAGATATTCGTTTCATTTGAAAAAATGTTTTTATTTTTAACAGTTGGGCGTTTCTGCGCATGTGCACGTGTGTATGTGTTTTCATATTTTTTACTTATATATATATATATATATATAGAGAGAGAGAGAGAGAGAGAGAAAGAGAGAGAGAGAAAGTACATTTTAAAGTTTGTCGTTTTCAAGAAGATTGAAGAAGGGAATTGTTCCCAAAAGTTTCCTACGGACTATCCCAACACACAAGAAAAACAATAACTGAAATTGGGATTTTCTTTGCTTCTAAAATCGTCCAATAAACTCGGCACGAAATTGTAAGTTATTCATTTTCAGTTTTTAAAATTATTTTACGCCCACTCGTGCACTTATGATTTTCCGTTGACTTATTACACACACACACACACACACACACACACATATATATATATATATATATATATAGGAGTCATGGAAAGATGAAGTACAATGAATTTCTTGACAGCAGTCACTTCAAAGTTACTATCGAATTTCTATGGGAAACAAAGAAAACATGTGTTGGCATTTTTTGTTTACATTTATTTCAGGTAGCCTTTAACCTGTGATTAAAGGTAAGTTCAAGTATTATGATTCAGATGTGCCCTGAAATCAAATGAAGACATGAATGAACATTTAAAAGCAAAAAGTCAAGTTATGTTTTTTGAATCTTTAGATGAGGATTATTTGGATTATTTAGACGACTATTGTCATTTCACAACGTTTCAGCCGATGCAGCCTCCAACCTTCTTTAAGTGCATCTTTTCGAAGTTGGGAATCTTTATGCCGAAATCGGAAACCTATACGAAATTTTAAACTGAACCCATTATTTAATCCACAAGAATAGATTGCTCTTGTCACAATTTGGGCGAGGTTAATGTGTTCAACAGTTGGCAGCGCCAATACTCATATATATATATATATATATATATATATATATATATATATATATATATATATATATATCTTCAAATACAAACATATACCAATGAAAACAAAGTAACTCGAAAATAATGAAATATACAAAAACATTTATTGTTTGCATACTCAACTGGGTTTAGCTATGAAATTGTGTCCACAAGAATGTATACAACAAAGTCAGCAAACTGTGCGGGTGTGTGTGTATAAGTTGAGAGGAGAAGTCTTACATACCGTATAAAGTGTGTTTATGAGGGCACATATGTTTTTATAGCAGCCAATCAGAAGGAAGACAGAGACGGTGAGGTGTGTCTGTTAAGGCCAGATGAAAACAAGAGACACTCTTCCATGCAGCACTTTTTATACCAGGGATCGTAACACCATCTACCACCACGAAAAGGGGAGATGACTCGGGTATGACGCTCTCTGGTGAGTGTCTGCATAAATATATGAAAAGTAGGTAATGCTACATTCTCATTCCGTCAGCCATGACTGGATAAAAGTGCTAATTAATCATTATGTTGGTCTTAGTTATTATCACTTTTAGTAAGGATTGAACCTTCAACACACAGAAGACTGTCCGTGGTGCAATGGATAATGGTGTTGATTAACAATCTTTTAAGTGACAGTCTTCTGGAAGTTGCAGGTTCAGTACTTATTACAGGTTATAATAATAAAAAACAATATAATAATTAATTAACACTTCTACCCAGTCGTGGCTGATGGAACGAGAATAATCAACCCCCATGAAACAGTTTTGCGTACATAGGTGTGTTTGTGATACATATATATGTGCTTTTCTTTTGTATTTATCAGTTTCCAAAAGTCTTTCAATTTGTAATCGCCAAAACAGCAATCCAGGTTTATTTACCTCCTCTTAAGGAGGTTAGACACAAGGTCAAGGTATTTTTACAAGATCAGGTGAAAAGCCAATGCACTAGGGTTAGCCTGAAAAAAAAATGGCTGAGCAGCCCGTCGGCATTCCCTGGTAGGGACGTTTCAGGCGATTAGCAAAGAAAAGGTAAAACCTGGGAAGGTAGACCTCTTCAGACTGAACAGAACCATACCTCAGCCCGACAGTGACTTTGTGTGCTGTCGGACTGATGTCAAGGACGGATACCCGACTGCTAAGAACACCCCTACTCAGCTTGTGCCAGGTAAGTATAATCCAGGGAACTGGACTTTTGTGGTCTTTTCATGTTTTTGTATCACATGTTACCTATACTCTGCTTCTTGCATTTGCTAATCGGGATAATGGCTGCATCCCTACTGTTCCAAATAGTTTTAAAGTTTTAAAGAATGGGGAAAGGTCATTTTTTGAATGATGAAATCATCATCATCATCATGATCATCATCATTATGATCATCATCATCATCATCTTCAGCAGCAGCAGCAGCATCAGCAACAGCAGCAGCAGCAGCAGCAGCAGATGCAGCAGCAGCATTGAACCATCATCGTTGTCTTGTGCTCCGAAACCCCAAAAGAAAACATTACCTTTCTCTCGCGCACCTGTCGTACGAAAGAACAAAATCAAAAAAAAATCTTACCGTCAAATTTTCTATGACTGAGTTGTTCTCAATATCATACTGAATTGCCGTCCGCATTGATTTCTTGATGAAACGTGGAGGGTTGTCATTCGCGTCTGTAATGTTTACTATCACGGACAACTTGTTATTAATGCTCATCGATGTATTATCACATTGATTGTAGAAGTTATTGCTGCAGTCGTGTGTTTCAACTCTGAATTTAAAATATTTCTTCCTTTCATAATCGATTTCTCTGTGCGTGCTGATCTCGCCCATGCTGTTGATTTCAAAATAGTCGCTGTCATTCTTATTTTTGTCAGCTGGAAAGAGTATGAATAAAAAAAGAACAAATAAAGCACAGGTAGATAACAGAAATAAAATATATACACAAGGAAAAAAGTTACACGGATTCAATCAGTGTGTTTAGCGATAAAAATGCAGTTAAGCACGAACGGGTGAGACCTTCTTAAAAATGAGTGGACATATCTAAAAAAATGTTATTCTATACATCTAAGATGCGTCCATTCAATCTGCGTTTTAAGCAGTTAGCATGTGTGGTGGACGTGATGATCCTGAACCCGGATCGAGTAGTGGAAGCGGCCGTCCCAACTTGCCTCGTCCCCACCATAAAAAAGGTCCCATCTTTGTCTGGCGTATAGTTTGAAACGCTTTTTCAACGTGAATTTGTAGGTATGCATTTCTTTAATTTTCTAACTACATGCCAAGCCTTTTATTGGTAGGGATGAGGTTCAGGTTCAGGATCATCACGTCTGCCACAGCATGACAAACCAACGGACGACACTTCCTTTAGAGAGTTGTGGACATATCTTAGAAATATTCTAAATTTAAGACATTCACAGTAATACCTCATCTTATTGCCACAACTGCAAAGGATTTTCCTTTAGTCCTCTGTATGCCTAACATTAAACAAAATTTATTTCCAAGAACTTCTCATTTGTGGAACACATACCACGGAACTACTTCAGTGAAGCCTACAACGTGATCGTCTTCAAATTCAATATCAACAAATTATTGTCATAAACCATCATCTTTATCATCTTTTTTTTCATTGCATTCATCACTTTCCTCAGAATATTCTTCATCATACACCTGACAATCTATTGACTGGGATCAAAGTGTAATATCTCTTCTGATACTACACTTCATCTGTACTGTCCTCGGTCAGTGAAGGAGAAATCCTTCTAGTCTGAAGCAATTTAAATTTTAGTCCCAATCCAGTGGCACTTGGCCTTGATAATGGTGATTCATTAATAAAAAAGGGGGAAAAACGTGAGTAAACACTAGAAAAATACTAAATGAAAAAGAAGTCGCATATTTTGGTACAAAATCGGCTCCAAATATTAAAAAAAAAAAATAAATAAATAGAAGAAAAAAAATGTTTTCAGCAAATGAGAAAGGTTCAAAATATCTTCACCAAAAGCTATGCAAGAAACCGTTAGCAATTTGAATACCATACAAAATCTCCATGTAAATTAAGCACTACCCAAAATAACTTGTGAGAGAAAATACACACACACTTAACGGTTGATACACATCAGCAGAAACATAATATACGCTAAAAAATATTTCAACCGAAATATTTCTGGACTCACTTCATCGTGATACAAACTTTAAAATCTTCTATACCTTCTGTTTATAATTTATTTGCATGAATTACGTTGTTAATTTATTTCATTTGGGTTAATTCATCTACCAGAATGACTGGTCGACAGAAATACTATTTCAAACTTAAGCGTGACTGACAACCAACGTGATGTTTTGGCACATTTAAACTAAAGGTGTGCGCATAGTGATGAAAATCATATTCCAAACTTAAGTCTGTTGCAGTGTCTGATGTTGCTGATCGGTCTTACAACTATTGTTGAACCACAAGACAAACTACAGCAAAAAAAGAAATCAATGACAAACACAGGAGAACAGTGTAAAAGAGATGAGTAGTGTTTATTACACCATAAGGCACAGACAAATTTCAGAAAGTTGGAGCAGACAAAGATGCTAGGAAGGTCGGAATGCGAGTAATAGTAGTTGAGGAAAGGTTGCCCTGAAAAGGGCAGCTGATACACATTAAATAGTTTGCATTTCTATTGCCATAAAAAGGACAGGTTTATCGCATTAGGCAGAGAGCTGCTGCTGGGCTCGACGACTGCAAAAAATGTGAAGATCTTCCGCCCCTTCCTCTGATCGAACTGTTTTTCGGCAAAAGGTCTCCTGGCAATATGTAGAAATATTTTGGTTGACAGTCGTGGTCTCACTGGATATAACCATCGCGATAATTAATTCCTAGTTCGTGATAACATGATTTACCTTATATAAAGTTGATAATATTATCTACAGTGAAAATTAGTGGTTAATAAACATTGTGTTTTGATTTAGTGAAAAAAGTGTGGCTTAAAGTGTCACACGTGGACGTTTGCTGTCAAAGAAAATACAGGCTATTTTTCACTGGTAGTAAAAAGAGGCAGCAAGAGGAGGTTGCGTGGTCTTAGTGTTAGGCGGAGCTAAAGCTAATGCTTTGAAGGTCTCTCACTAAGTTATACCAACACCAAATTTCAGTGTATCTTCTAAACACAACATGAGTGCAAAACGATTGACAGAGCAGCCAGTTAAAAGGTCATCGCAGCATAGGTCGGCAGATGAAAAGCATGCTAAAAATGCTTTGCAATGATGTGAACTCATTGAAAATTAACATTTTGTCGTTGTAAAGTTGAAGTATCTTGAAGATTTCCTTTGTCATTTACAATGGAAAGAGCTTGCAGTTGCAGAGGTAGATGCCGAGTAAATTACACTAATTTTTTTATGTAACATATTTATGTGGGTTCGTTTTCTAGTATTAGCTAGCACACATATAGCAGTTATGTTGGAAAACAGGAAAGTTTCAGATAGAGATCACAAAAGGGGTCAGTAAGATTATGACGAACGAAAATTAGTGAGAAAGAAAGTCGATAAATGGCGATGGAAATGACGTCACATGAAAGGTCAGAGAGAGAGAGAGTTGTGGACGAAGCCTAACAAACAGGGAGTCTGGAAGATAAACATGTGTTTACAAATGATCTAACGAAACGTTATTATGAAAATTATATATGATTTTTTCTAAGTGACTATCTAAACGACCACTAGAATATTATGTCATTCATTTTCAATCTGTAGTAGAAAATCTACCTTGTATCCTAGTTTACCTTGTACCCCGGTTTATTTACGATCATCTGAACTCAGCTTTCATAAAACAAATTTTTAAAACTGCTTACCGATTATTTTGTAGCAAGGTTTCGAGTCTGGATCGTCATCAACTGCTTGTATCTGTCCAATGACACGTTTTGGTTTTCCTTCAGCGACTGAAAAACTTTCCCTAAAGTCAGGATAATCCCTGAAGACTGGTGGTTCGTCATCAACATTTGTTGCGTTTATTCTCACAAGGCAATTTGCTTTCTTAGTGGGTTTACCATTGTCGCTAGCGATTATTTCAAGCTGGAAGAACAATGGAGATAATATTTTTACTGTTGAGTCACGACTTATCAACGTCAAGAGCCACTCGAGGATAAGGGTTAATGAGATGGAACGATTGTCAGCCAATGTAATGAACTAAGTGTGGTTACTTATGGGATGGTTCACAACAAGTATTTATTGACATTGGATTTGAAGACTATGTCGTGGTCTGCAGGGAAGCAGTCCCACGGTAATGTGTTCCACATACGGGAAACCCTTGCAAAGAAACTTTGGAAATTTCACCTAGCGCTAGACAAACTGAGGGAGAAGGGAAAGTTGTTTTCTGTTGTAGTAGAAAGACGAGTTCTTGCTGTGAATGTCTTACGAGGAGGAACCAGAGATTGGAGCTCAGGCGAGTACCTGCCATGAAAATAACGATAGAGTAGAGAGAGACTAGCAGCGTTTCTTCTGTGATAAGGGGGCTGTAGAGAACAGAAGAGATCATCACCTATCAGTTTTTGGAGTCGATTTTGAACTCTGTCTAGGCAGCAAAGAGATTTCCGAGTCATGCCTCCCCACAAATGGCAGTCGTACCCCCTCTCAGGATGTATCTGAGTCTTATATACTTAAAGGATTGCATGGAGATGACACTGTGGCTAAGTGGTTAACAACGCGGAATGAGGACCTGGGTGTGCCGGGTTCAAATCCAGTTCATTCGTATGATATAATCGACAAACCGGTTCTTGTTAAATCAGCAAAGTTGGCCAGTACCAGATGGGTGACCATTTGAGATGTCATCTTCCCATGACCGGGATATAAATGCGGCTGGGGACCACTTGTGAATCTGATATTCCCTTAAACTTCCTCCTTCAGAGGAAGTCAGCACATCCCACCCAGGGCAAATACCACACCAGGTAACAGCGTTTCGTTTTGTTTTCAAGAAGACAGCCTTTATTCATTCATTTCGACTAGGGCAAAACAGGAATCCAGGCTGGAGTTATGGAAAGAGGGATTCTTGGTTTTAGACGTGTTAAAAGTAACAAGACACTTTTCCACTCATTGCACCACGTGATCCAAGTTGAGACATTTTTGTTAATAAAATAAATTAAATGCTGTACATGGATCGAATTTTGAAAATGAAATGTTTTTGCAAAATATTGGAGGGTTGACCTGCAAAGGAATAATATTTTTTCAAATCTAGACAATCTTTAAGGACTCAAATTCAAATTTTAAAAGTTTAATGTTGAATTGAAAAAAATTAACATCAAATAGCTGAAACACACATTTTAACCGATTTCCCTCAAATTTAAATTGAAAGGCTCAGCCTGAAGTGTAAAACGTACAACTTCAAATGTAAAAGTCTCAATGTAAAAAAATAATCTTAAAGTAAAATATGTTGACCTTAAATTTTAAAAGCTCAAACTTAAATGAAAAAGGCTTTATAAACTTCATCGCCAAGATAAAAAAGATGAACCACAAATTTAAAAGATTCAACTTTAAATTTGAAAAGCTGAAACAAAAATTTGATAAGATTATCAATTTATAAATATCAAGCGCAGATTTTAAAAACCTCAACCTGAATTTGTATTTTGTTCCTCTTGTTTACAGAAAAAGAATTGCGGCTAGTGAATTTGATTTTGTTTCGCGCATGTGTTACACACAAAAAAGAAAGAAATGACGTCATGTAAATTATTTTGTTTGTTCAAATGTATTTGTGAGAAAGTTTGTGTGTTTTAAAGTGCAGAGTCACCAATTTGTAGCTTGTCGTATCTTAGAGAAAATGCTAAGATCCATGCTTACAATAGAATTATTATAAAATGTTAGAAACAGTAAAAACAAAACAGGAGAAAACATGAATGAATAAATCTGAAAGTTGAATAAAAGTAGAGCGAATAATTATACAAGACATTTGAAAAGTTATGTTATGGAAGTAACAAAATGTTTATGCCTGTAATTTATGAGTGCGTAGTTCTACGAATGTGTATGCGTGCGCACACGTGAGTTGAGATATTTCAGGGTGCGTAAGTGTACGACTGTGTGTGTGTAGTTGTACGAATGTGTGCGTGCGTGCATGAGAATTGATAAGGACTGTAGTCCTTTGTGTATGTGGGGGTGCGTGAGTTGAATAGTAGTCGCATGAACCGTCCGTTGCCCCCAAGATGGCAACGACAGTTTAGTGTAATGTAGATGTTAGAGTTCGCTGATATTTTTCCCAACTGATTTTCTCAACGCAGCACCTTGTGTTTGACGCCGTAACGTAGTAGCGAGCAGGCCACGTGACTACATGTGTTGTTTTTTTTGTAAAAAATGCTAAGTTGGTCCTGGGAGTTGATTTTTTGTATTTAGCTAAAATTTGGGGGCGTGGCTTATGTCGGTCAGCCAACTTTATAGGATTGGGATAAATACCGTCAACAAAGGGGTTCAAGACACGAGATGAATGAAAATATCATGAGTGTTACATTGAAAGTTCAGATCATCTCTTATATTATTCTAGTGGAAGGAAATAAGGAAGCAAGGAAGAAAAAAATAAGAAAGAAAAGATGAAAGAAAGAAAAGAATAATGAGAGAAAGGAAATAAATAAACAAAGAAAATAATAAATGAAGAAAAAAGAAAGAATTATAATTATAAAGAAAGAAAAGAAATGAGGAACACAATTATAAAAGAGTAAATAGAAAGAAACAATAAAAAGAAGAAAAGAATGAAGAGGAAATAAAAGAAAGAGCGGGAAAAGGATGAAACAAAACAATAAATAAAGAAATAAAAGAAAAAAGGAAAGAAGAACATAAGGAAAGGAATAAGGAGGAAAAATAAGCAAAGCAAGAAAAAGAAGAAAGAGTAAAGAAGGAACAAAAGTAAACAGAAAGAAAAGAAAGAAAAGAAGTAAAAAGAAAAGAAAATAATAAAAAAAGAAAGAACAAAGACCAGAAAGAAAGATAAAGAGAAAAAACCCAGAAATTAAAGTAGTGTCACACCTCCGTTCTATCATCCACACCCACCCTGCCACAATTATTTACCACTGTGACGCGTTTATCTAAGCCACACCTTCAACTTAAGTAGTAGGGTGTGTGTGGATGGTAACATGAAGGTGCAACAAGGCTCTGCAATGGAAAAAAATAAGAAAAAAGAAGGAAACGAATAAAAAATACGAAAGAAAGAAGGTAACAATAACGCAAACTGTTGCTCACTTCATAAATCGCCTGTGTTTCTCTGTCCAGCTTTTTCTGAAGACTTAGATCACCAGAATTTTCATCGAGCTGAAAAAATTTGTAATCTTTGTTTTTTTTCAATTTGTACGTCACTTTATTATTTTGTTGATAAACGTCAGCATCAGTGGCTGCTATAGACAAAATAGATGCACCCGGACAAGTATCCTAGAAAAGAAAAAAGGAGTATCAGGTTATTCCATGAGTTTAATAAGATATACTGCTAGTTGTTTGGTATGACAGCGGCATATTCGAAAATGTATGTTTTTCTGTGGTTTACGAGCACAAATGAACAAATAATACTTAACTTTTGCTTTTAAACTTTAATTCAAGCCAGAAATGACTTTCTAAAATCGACAGTTTAACGAATAGCCGTCTCCCTACCACAACTGAAAAGAACTTCCTCCGTGTGCCGAGCTTCAGGCGGAATTTCAATGAACAGAGTTTCTTTCCAAGAACTTTCCATTCGTAGAAACACTTTAACACGGGATTGCTTCCCTGCAGACTACAACGCGACCATGTTTAGAAAGTAATTGCTGGCTTGAATTAAAGTTGAAAGACAGAAACAAAGTAAAACGTATATTTTCGACCGCGTTCCTGTTGTAACAAAGAACCTGTTGTCACAGCAAAGTTTTAGAAAAATCACTTATTCTCTTGGACTAAATTAACTACGGGAAATAGAAAATAAATTTGGGGATTATTTACCAACGCGGATGTGCCAAAACGAGACTAGACCCCATTAATCATACGTAATAATCCGCTGCACCTGACAAATCATATCTGTATTTAACTTGGGAGGCAATTTGCAGTGACTCGTTTTTCTCTAGCAACCTGTTGCGGCTAGAGGAAATGTGACAAAGGCAGCAGAACAGACGAAATAAGAGAAGCGTCATTACTGACAAACCGATACAATTTTGTGCCTGTCGCCATTGAGACCTCCGGCATATCGCTTCGGGCTGCATTGGTAGGACTACACAACGAGCCTACACACGTCTCCTTCAACACTTATTGATGGTCATATGCCGAGACAATGATATGCTTATTATATCAGCCAACGTACAGACATGAGTGATTTGATAGCAGTGTATGCTAGAAAACTCACTCGACGTTGCCCGGTAATGTAGAGAACCCCGTGTATTCCTTGTCTCGTATAATCATTTCTAAGTTATAAATAAAATTAAGTGCCTGTTCGTTCAAAAGTGACGGAGAGAGATGTCAAATACAAAATATCAATCACCCATTGAAAAAAAAGGGCAACATTTTTTATATCAAAATAACATTTATTCACATTCAAATAATGCATTATTTACAGTTTTTCTCGGATCAAGGGAGGTAACTCTTTAATGAGATATCTCCTATGTTTACTTTCTTGATTTTGAGATTAACTATTATCAAGGGAGGTAACCCGGAGGAGAGGGGAGAGCACAGACGGAAGAGGGCTGCAACAGAGGTCTCGCAACCAGACACCACCTACATCTGTGGCAACTGCAACAGAGTCTGTCGATCCAGGATAGGCTTGCACAGTCACAGCAGATGATGCAATTCGGCAATGGAGAAATCTGAGGTGCAGAACTCCATTGTCTCATGAGACAGACGGATGCCGACAGAATAACCCGTCGATAAGATATCTTTCATTTCAGAGTTTCAGTATTACATAGATCTAAAAGAAAGAAGAAAAAACATTGACATTTGTCAGTGAGACAAAAGTGACCCTAACTTGCGGATATTGGATAGCTGAGGGCCAGAGAAGGAGTGACAGAGAATGTTGGAGAGTTTAAACAAAGAAATAAGAAAAACCAATAAAAACTTAACTTTGAAAGCATGTCATTGCTGAGTAATATAGGAAAGTTGTTTGTGTGTTTGGGTCTGTGTGTCCAGCTACAGTCAAAATACACAAGACGCATCGACAAAGATGATATATTCTTTATCGGCATTGCCTCGGGCAAAATATAGGCATATTAAAAAAAAATCGTTGGTTTGAAACAAAATTAGTTAGGGAGGGTCGACGTTTAGAGCGATTTTTTAATGTTATTATGTAATAATCTGTCAACGATTTTTTCAGTTGCCATTGAAATCAAGAGATGGAAGTGATAGAGAGCGAGAGGATGATAGATAGAAAAGGGGGGAGGAAAGAGGAGATAGATATGGAGATAGAAAAGGAGAGCTGTTGAGGGGGATAGAGAACAAAAAAAGAGGACGAGTGGGAGATAGGAAAGGGAGAGGAGAGGGGATAGAGAGAGACGTTTTAAAGACAGATGCGACACACAATTTTAACTCCTCCTTTTTGTTGTCTACTTCCCCGGGCAACGCCTGGAGATCATACTAGTATTAAATAAATACTCACCTCGGAGACATAAATGTCCCGTATCGTCATGTTGAATTTAGGTGCGTGATTATTTATGTCAGTTATGTTAACCGTAACATTTGCAGTGTTGTTGAAGGAAGGCGATCCATGGTCAGTGACCACCACTACAAACCGTTTCACGTCTACCTTATCCACAAGGCTTGACTGCACCGAAATAATCCCATTCAAAGAATTAATTTTGAACAGGGCAGATCCATTTCCTTCCAGCGAGAATGACAGTTTCCCGTTCTCTCCGATATCTTTGTCAGTTGCTCCTACTTGAAGAATTGACTGACCGGGTTTCTTATCTTCCTGTACACTGGCAGAGTAAGTTGAATGCTGAAATATTGGCGGATTGTCGTTAACATCTGTCACGTTAATCTTAATCCAGGTGCTTCCTGTACGAGACTCGGCATGTTGTCCCCGCATGTCTTTAGCTTTAACCTCAATGATGTAAGAAGAGGTCGTCTCTTGGTCAAGACATTTGCACACATATATACATCCCTATAAAAGAAGGAAAAAATGGTCAGCATAATACTATCATGTAAATTTGGTGCTTGTCTGTAAAAAAAGTAAACTAGTCAACTGTAGTCGAGAACGACCGGAAGGTTTCATCTTTATTGAGAGGTCAAACGGCCTCATCTTTCGACTAGACTTCAGACGAGTAGACGTTTCAAAGGCCGTAAAGCACCCCCAGCCTTCAGGAATGGGGGGATTGGATATATAATAATGGTGACACGGTATATACCGCCAACGGAACTTGTCTAAACAGAGCTGTTCTACACGGAGATTTACAATTGACAAAGATGTTGTCACATCGGAGTTCAAAACGAAAATAAAAACGTGGTGGGCTTCGTGTCACACATTTTATAAGGGCAATCAAATGGCTAAATCAACCGATGGGAGACCGCCTATCACTCTGCGCATTTGAAAGAAAAAGCAACAACAATTGTATCATATATGCTTATGAGAATATGTTGGTCACTATACAACAGGGTCTGCCAAAATTAAATATAACATTTTATTTCAACATAATAAATGTAACATGGAAAAAAAGGAACTGAAATGTTGAAACTAAGAAAAGGTACACTGAATTTTTTTGCAACATAAGACGTGGTGTTTATTAAAATATGTATTAAAGCTCCGTGTGCTCTTCATGGAGCTCAATGCACTTTGCTAATCTTTCAGTGACCTAAAGGCACACTTTGGCGAACAGTTCCAACGACACTTGAGCAAAGTCAGCTTAGACGATTTCTTACAACAAAATCACAAACAAAAGAAAATATATAGTTACTTATGGCGGATCCTGTATATACCACCACATTATTAAAATAAATTAATTGAACTTACGCTGGTATAATTTATACATATGGGAAAATGGTGACCGCCGTCTCTATAAACAAGCGAATAACGAATCTCAGCATTAATTCCAATATCAGCATCCGTTGCGTTGACAGTGACGATCTCATAATCAATGGCGGCATTCTCCTTTACGTTGTATGTCTTGTTATACAGTCCCTCAGAAAATACGGGACTGTTATCGTTAGAGTCTAAAATATCCAACAAAATGGTTGCTGTTGATGTAAGCCGTTTAGGTTTTGAGTCAACTGCTAAAACAATTAATGACATTGTAGAATTCGTCTCACGATCCAGTTTGCTCGCAAGCGTGATTTTGCCTACAAAAACAAACAAGAAAAAGGATGACACATACACACACATATAGTTGTACGTATATATATATATATATATATATATATATATATATATATATATATATATATATATATATATATATATATATATACATATATATATATATATATATATAAAGGTATAAAACTAAAAGTAGAATATATACTTTTAAAATTTAAACCTATCATGAAGTGTTTAAAGCGGGATAGAAAACATTCTTTTATTGAATACACCTTGTCTTGAATCAGGACCGGCGAGACAGTTATAAAAGTGGGGGGGCTCTCCTAAAAAGTGTGGGGGCGGTTAAACACATGCATATATAACTTCATTATTGATGACCGTAAAGTGAGGAGGGCCAAGTCAAAAAGTGTGTGTGGGGAGGCTTGAGCCCCCCCCCCCTGCACCCCCCCCCGTGCCGCCGTCCATGGTGAATAACTGAATATATAATAGATTTGTCACTTATATCTTTATCTTTCATTTATCTATCTATCTATATATCTATCTATCTATATCTATATATATATATATATATATATATATATATATATATATATATATATATATTTATATATAGTGTGTGTGTATATTTCAATTTTGTGTTGAGAATCTGAATAACAGAGCTCAATGTAATTTAAACAGAGCAAAACAAAATTATAAAAAAGAAAAAACTATACACACATTAAGGTTGTATACATTATAACTTATTTCGACCCCTTAATTAGGTCTCCTCAGATGTATAAACAACCACGTCAAAAAACCAAATAATGAGAGCTCTCATTATTTGATAATTTTAGATCCGAGTTGGATGCGTTGTCTTGACATTTGACAGGAATACTTTCTGTGAGTGTTCAATGTAGGTTTCAGAGTAAAAATAAAGTTAGAATTTAAATAATTCATAGCACCATTTCAGTCTGACTTTATAATTTATTTCACCCCAAAACGAGCTCTTCAGAAGCTAAAGACTGTCTGACTACACACATCGGAGGAAAGAAGGCTTTGGGTTGTGTTTGTAGGGGGTTCAGCTTCTTAGATTCGGGTTTTATTTTGTAGTCGTTGGTTCTAAGGATTCTGACTCACCCATATCCTTTTCAATCTCGCCCTTTTCTCTCTCCTCGTCGTAACTTGAAATTGATTTGAGTGCATACTCTTCAGTACAGACAGAGGAAGTGAACGACAAGAACGGAGACAGAAAGAGAATAACTGGTAACTTTTACGCATCTCTACTTACACTAAAAGACAGTGGCGTGCAGAGGTCGGGTGACGCCCTGGTGATGCCCGGGGACAACGTCTAGATCTTAGAAAAATTATGAGCAAGAGGGATAGTTTTAATATGATTGGATGCCCCTATCTCCAGCGCCTCTTTTCCCCCTCCCTCTGCACGCCACTACTACAGGGTCTCTTATAGAGATGGTTGCGTGCCTCTAAAAACACAAACTATGTGACTTACCTGTTTTTTGGTTAATACGAAACTGTGTGTAGTTCTTGGCGAATTGATAAGTGACATTGTCGTTTTTGTCCGCGTCTGTGGCAACCACACTGGTTAATGTCGAATTGATGGAAAGGTTTTCATTCTGGGAAAGTGATATATTATCATGTAAAAATTCCGGATGGTTATCATTAACATCCAAGATCTTAATCACTTGTTCACCTGAAATATACAAAAAATGCAAGGAAAACAGATGTAATTTTCGGTAGAAAAGATCTGAATTTGATATTGTTTACACAAATATAATAAATTCATAATGCCATCATGATTTCGTAAAATATTTAACTCGGAACGTAAATTACATCGTATGTGTTTATATTAATTCTTATTTATATAAAGTTAGGTATATGTATACTTTATATATTTGTATGTACAAGAGACTCACTCCTAAACTAATTAACCGATTATTGTGAATGTTGGAACACAGCTGCTAGGCATAAGATGGATAATATGGGCTATAATTAATTTAATTTAGTTTAATGTAAAAGTGCCAAATAGGGGATGGAAGCCCTTTGTGAAATTTAGATACCTCAGAATTTTGTAAAATTTTAACAATGGGTATTAGACATCAATTAATAATAATTTCCCAAATCTCAATATTTTAAAGTATTTAGGGGTCATAATATGGACACAAAATCCAATTTGAAAATGCAAATATAACCAGGTTTGCATTAAATTTGATCCATAGTTATTAGACGGCAATTAAACAAGAATCCCTGAATTTTAATTTCTTCGTAAGACACTTTCTAGACATGTAATTAATTTTTATCAAAATTAGGAATAGTAGCATTACATCTTTCTTCCATTTTTTTCGTAAAATGTTCTAAGAATTATAATTCAGTTTATGTAAGACTACGTGGCGTAGACAATTCTCTGCTATCGCTTGTGTGGTATTGGATGTTCATGAGTTGTGATAGTATCTTGTTGCGCCAACTGTCACCGGGAAGAATTATCGTGTTCTTACGCGTGTCAGGTCTGAAGAGAGTAAGCGACTGGAAGCTGATATATTTTGCGATATGCGGAGGCGTATATTTTCTGCACTTCTGATTAACTGAACGAAGATGTTTATTAAAATCTTATTCGATTGAGAGTCTATATTTTCAAACATTATTTGCTTACTGCTGTTGCTTCAAATGTAAACTGGGTTTAGGAGGTTACTATTAACTTTAGAGCAATCCTAAAAGATGACGCTCGGTACTATTTCAAAACAATTTATCGCATTAAATTCAACGGGTTTTGATCAAAAATACGTTTAATTTCAAAGAATAAGATTACAATCGCTGTTTCTCTACGATAACTCTAGGATAATTCCAAAATGGTTTTCACTGTTTACATTGATTGCCATGCTACTTGTAGATATTTCGAGAAGTCTGTTCTCCGATGCGTGGTATATTCTGGGATTTTTAAAATTTAATTTTTTATCTCGGAGTAAATAAGTTTCCATAAACTAAATTAGCAATTTTGGGAGAGCAGTAAGTTTGTATTTATCTTTTCATGAACAAAAACTTAATATCAGTCTACATCTAATAAAAAGGGGAGACAAAAATGTGTTAGGGTGGAAGACGATACCTTTAGAAATTTGGGCAGTTCCAACAGCGTTCCTATCTTCCACTTTAATGCCCAAGGAAATTAATTCGGCCTTTTCTCGATCCAATATTTCATTCACGAAAATTTCACCTGTATCCGCGTTTATACGAAAATATTTCTGCAATATAAATAATACACGCATAAGTATAATTACGAACACACACCCACACACACACACACACACACACACACACACACACACACACACACACACATATATATATATATATATATATATATATATATATATATATATATATATATATATATATATATATATATATAATTATTTCGTCGTTAACAAAATCCGATTTTAAAGTAACAAAGGAGTGCAAGAAATAGAATAAATAAAAAAAAAATAACAAGGGCCAAAATGAGAAAATAAGAAAGGTTCGGTAGTGAGTCAATTGAGTTTTATTAACATAAAAAGGGCTAGCTGCTTTTATGTTCCAAAGCTAGTTTAAATACGATGTTAACCTGAATAACAATAAAATAACATTTTAAAAATCATAAAAAGTCAAAAGGCAAATTCGTTGGGCACAACGATAAAGTAATTATTCCTTTTTTTTTACAAAAACATACGAGTATGGCCGAAGGGGCCTTCGCAGAGAAATCCGACAAAGTGGTCGAAAAAGGGGTATACAATAAAAATAGAAACTGATACATACAGGACCTTTTAGAACTGCAGGTTGGCGAAGTCTGGTCTATAAGATTCTTTAGCCTTGTTTTTTTCTGTAATCTTTGTTTCAAAATTGTTCCATGTTCTCTTGTTTTTTTCAAACCTCTTCGTTTCAAGAACCTCAGATTCTTAAAATTCCTTCTCAAAGCATAATTTCCTAGCTCTGCCAGCGACGGGATCCAGCAGCAAGTCTTCAAAAACTTCCAGCTTTCAATCGACCCTTTTTAGAGACTTTTTCTCTGCATATAAAAGGGAAGAATAAAAAATACGTTGATATGCCCTTTTTAGAGCCGTTTTGCTCTTTACATAAAAGGGGATTGGAGAAAATTCCATCAACGGAGCACCAGAAAAGAACATGTTCTTTCTCTAAGAACGAGCGGTACTAATTTGAAAAAAGGTGCCAATAGCAGAGTTTGGCCGAATAAGGGACGACCCTGACCTCACAGGTCTTTCAGTACATTTTTAGTACACCTTCGCCAACCCTAACCCTAACATTGCCCGTCCACCCCATCATAGAAGGAAAAAAGGAAAAAGGATCATGACGACAGTGGCAACATGTTGACCTCCCCCACCCTGACACATCTCATAGCCAATAAAGGAATATATTTCCGAAAGGAGTCATTTCTTTCTGCCAGGAAAAAAAACTGTTGGCAAAAAGAAAAAAATGTCCGAAATGCTATTACATATTATTATTATTATTATTATTATTATTATTATTATTATTATTATTATTATTGTTGTTGTTGTTGTTGTTGTTGTTGTTGTTGTTGTTGTTTGTTTGTTTGTTTGTTTGTTTGTTTGTTTGTTTGTAGGATCTCACTAGGAGTTCTCACACAGGTCATTAGTGATTGCTCACCGACAACCGGTGGTATTCCCTGGAGTCTGAGTGACAACAAGTCTCCCCAGATTTCTAGTATTGTCCACCTCTTTTCGATAGCCACCGCAAATAACCTTGCAATATCGCAACAGCCGTTTACCATTGATTTCTCGCTGGTAAGGACCATTGGTCTTCTCTGGCATTTGAGTGGCAATAAGCCTCCCCAAGGTCCCAGCACTCTCTGCACTTCCAGTGGAGGTCTCGATTGTTCTGTCCCTCTTCTGTCTTCTCATCCTCCTTGACCCTATTCAAATATTTTGTTTAGTGTCAGTTATTTATTTTATTTTTTTTTAATTTTTATTTATTTATTTATTTATTATTATTATTTTTTATTTTTTTAATTATTATTATTATTATTATTATTATTATTATTATTATTATTATTATTATTATTATTATTATTATTATTATTATTATTATTATTATTATTATTAACAACAGTTGTTTAGCATTGTTTTGTTACAAAAAATATTTATTAACAGTAATTTTGTTCGTTTCTTTCAATCTTTCTTGAAAATAAAACTGAAAAAAATACGATGCAGCAACATATCGAAGTTATCGGCTGCCACCATTCGGTTCGTCATCTCTCGGGTGTTTATGTAGCATGTCCGAACGCTAGCGACGCGAAGTACACGGAAACTGGTTCAAGATCGATAGCAGTACCGAGAAGTTATTCCGTAGAAATAGCGATAAAACAAGAAACACTTACCACTGGAGAGACTTTGTTAACAAACATTCCTTTGCCATCAATCTGAATATTTTGTGAATAAATGTGATATTCTAGTCTGGGATTGGAATCGGCGTCTGTGGCATTGATCTTTACAATCGACCTGTTGACTGGCACATTCTCGTAAACTTGAATTTCAGCAGACGTTATTAACTTTGGTATTTCATCATTTACATCAGTGACTGTGATGTTCAGGAACGCTGAGTCACTTCTCGGTGGAGTTCCACGGTCGATGGCTTCGACGCTAAACAAATAATGCTCACAAGTTTCCCTATCTAGTTTGCCAAGAATGAAAACGGAACCGTTCAAAGAGTTGATGCGAAACTTTTCAGTCTCATTGAGTAGAAGGTAAGTGATTTCATTGTTGATTTTGTCTCGATCTGCATCCTTCGCCGACACATTTCCAATATTAAAACCTGGAAGAAAAGAAATGGTAAAATAACAATAAAACGCAGTTAAAAATGTATATATTTTTATTTGCATGATTTTCCGAGAAATTCCTTTCGTTTGATACTCATCTGAGATGAAAAAGTCCAATTAATATCAAACAAGAACATGAGTCAGTCATGAGTCTGAATATCTCCGACTGACCAACATCTTATCTGGGCCTTACTTCTCTATATTGCATGAAGTATTCCCGAAGTTATCCCATGGAAACGTTGATAACTTAAAAACTATTTATCTGGTTAGGCTGACATTCTGCATGGTGGTTACTGTTATCAAAGTGGATCAGATCCATACATCATATTTAGAAAAATCGGAAGTTGAAATTTCATCAAAATTTCGATCTTGACTGAAGTTTTCAAGATCAAAGTCATATAAAATGAGGAAATTCAATTGACTACAATATGCGCCAAGTAACGTGTCTCTATGATGAACAAAACCGGTTATCGCTAAAAGTGTGACTTTCACCCTTTGTGTGACCTTGACCTTTGACATAGATGTCATAAATATTACACCGATATTTTGACCAAGTTTAGTGACAGCTGATCAAGCGATGTGAACGCACAAAAACATAATAACAACCAAACGCGACCGAAAACATAACCTTGGTGGAGCTAATAAATCAATGCATTTATTAGAAGGTAACTACACTTGTTATTGGAAGTGTAAAATTATATTTCTAATTCCCAGGAAACGGGTTAAAACTATTTAGAATAATAGGTTTATTTTATTAATTATTATTTTCTTATGTAAATCTAACTTTTAATGAGCACGTGTCTTCACAAAACAATTTTCAGGTTAGAGGGAAGTTCTATTTAAGCTGAATTCGAGATGAGATATTTGACCCGACTGTGCAGATGTCTGAAATCGTATTTTGGAGATAACAACCGAAAGGATGAAGAACAAATACGAGTGAACCCTAACACGTCATATAAGATGTATTTTGAAAATATGATCCATTTCCTACACCTCCTACTCTTTCTTCTGCCATTTACAAACATCTCCAATCTTCTCAATGATATGGAATTACTCCCTAAATATTAATGTAATAGTTTAACTTTATGTAAAAAAAAATTATTTTATTTATTTGTATTTGGTAATGCTCTACATTGTTGACGTCATAAAATATGAATCAGTTCTTTAATGTTGGGTGTTAGTAGGTACATCGGCTGGTGTTTATTTAGTTGAAAAATATTCGCCAGAAAAAAATACGTCATAAACAGGATGTATTGTAGAGAGCGGTCAGCCCGATTCGATCAGTTGACGTTTGGATACAAATCAGAAGTTACGTCAAACGATTGATTTTATTCTCGGGGTGGGGGGCGCTGTATATGAAAATAGTAATTGAAAGATTTTAGGAATTTATGATGTAACCAACCAAACCGGCCGGTTTTTATATTTTTCAGAACTGAATATATTCTTACTATAAATATTTAACGTTGGTTTGTATTCATCTATTCGACCTAAGTCATGCGGTAGCCACTACTAGGAAGACGTCAAGGTCACAACGTGGAGAGTCCAGATAGAACCACCCAGACGATCAAGAGAGAATATCCAAACAATATTCTAATTTGTTGACGTGACTAGCATAAACAATCGAAAATATACATCTTGAATATTCTTCTAGGTGAGTCGTCAGTTATCTTATGGCTTCATCGCTTGTTTCATGTTTTACAACATCATACACACTCAACCAGTAGCCCAATCTTGCTATGATCTAAAACGAACTTCCTTCTCTACGCTACTAAATGATATTTCTGACTGTTATGTCTAAGATTGGGGTAACTGAAGCACTGTGGTATTGGGAGCTGTTGGGTGACTCCTTACTCTGAACCCCTATCCGTTCTACCAGAGATTACACCTGTACGTTGATCCCAATTTCCATTTTCTAGATTGGATGGTTTGTGTTGGAGTTACCTGTAAGTACATGTGGGATGCTCTGCAATGTACTAAATGAAGATGCATACTTACCGTTATGGACATTTTCAGAGACGTTGAAGTAGTAAATGTGCTGAGTAAATATGGGAGAATTATCATTTGCATCCTGAAAAGTATAAATAAAACTAATGGATGTTTAAGTATGTCTCTTTGGGCAGGTGTGATTTTAATCAATTCTCCCACTTCAACTTAATACAAATAACAAAATAAATAAATGAAAATAAACATTCTCTATATATATATTAAGGATATAACTCTCTAACTTGTTATAGCACCGACGTTATCTACTGCATTTTTGCAATAATTGTAATTAGGGAGGATAGGGTTAGGATTAGGGTTAGGGTTCGGGTTAGGGTTATGAGAGAGAAGGGCACCAAGTTCTGCCCAAGATTACATAATCATAAAAAACGACCTCATTCAAAGTTCGCACGACAGTACAATTAACCAAATCAGATTTTTTTCAATTTTCAATTCAATAAATTTAGAAAAAAATTGAACAAGCAGTTGCCATGTAGGGAAAGCCGTATAAAAATGTATACTTAAGAAAATAGAGTCACCCAGCACCTGTCCAATTTCGCCTTGCCTAGAAATTCATTTCAAGTTCCAGAGATTCTGATCAAGAAAGCGAACCTCCTTCGGTTCAATTGAAATCGGCAGTGAAACAGTTGATTGTAATACCCGCGTAGAACGCAGTCTGGTGCAGGAATGAATATTAGGTCCTAAGGAAGATCAAAATGGCCATTGGTGAAATTATCGACCAAAATCACATCACCTCGTAAACGTCGGCACTCAAGAGAGAAAACGTTAAGCTTCTCGAGTCAGATTTCATACGGCAGATGCCGTAGAGAAGCCAGTCTTTGAACTATTTCTAGGTGCCAAATATCACATATTAGATACAAAGCAGAGGTTTGTACACCATACTCAAACAACGGTCTGACGAGGAAGACATAAAGTCGGAGAAATATTTCAGTAGTTAGGTTGCAGAAAGAGCTTCGAATGAGAAATTGGAAGATTCTTGCTTTGTTGCAGTGTTAAGATGGCTTGAAGGAAGAGTCAACAATATAGACAACATACATTATTACAGACTAGCTTTAGTTTCATACAACAAATCAGAAGAAAAAAAACGAAACACAAATTACACAAATTACACACATGCATTAATTCAGAAATAGGAATTGCCTCAATCAACAAACTTAAAATCCGTTTAACGGTCGAAACACATGTACATGTTTTTAACAGTTTTAACAGTTTTTATGGTAGTTTTTTTCAAATCTCTACTATAAAGAGGTCTTTCCTCGAAATATATTATGGAAAACGGTCACACACATTACATCACTGTGTTGAAGTCTTGTCTAATTAAGTAAGATTTGCTATAAAAATATATATATAAAAAAATCACTTGTTTTTGTCTTACTTCTCAACGCCAACATATTTCCATTTCTTGCACGGTGATAGCTTTCTAATACTCCTCTACATACGTATTAAAACACAATGCTTCAAGTAAACTACCTCTCCTAATTATTTTTATTATTGATTTAAAAATACAGATTTAAAAAGAACATCGTTATTCCTAAAATATGTGCATGTGCACTGTTATCTGGATTTAATGCCATAAAAATATGTTATAAGCGAAATCGCTACTGAATGTTAATCAACATAAACGCGTTTTTTCCTGAATCTCAAACCACGACAAACATAACCATTTTCTTTTCTTTTCTTTTCAAACATAAACGTCGTTGATTTCAATTGAAATTAAAAGAACCTTCTTTTCCGATCGTGAAACCGTACACTTCGTTGTTTTTAGATCAACGTAAATTCTCTTTTAGGCGACCTTTTGGTGCTTATCCAGAATTATCGAGACATGGGGGAAAATAAGACAAACTGAGAAATATCTGAATAATTTACTTACCCGTGACGGAATGAATATATCATATACCAAAAATAACGTAAATTAATCAAGTAGTTTTTTATTTTATAAAAGAAAATCAAATTTTAACGAACAATATCCGCGCCATATTGGTCATATTCAAGGGTGATAATCCAAACTTTTGCAAACTAGAGTAATAAAGTCTGGAATTTTGGGTGTTATCTCCCTTAGCTCTCTTGAATATGACCAACATTACCCGTTTATTGATAAAATTTTCTTTTTTTTATAAAATAAAAACTACTTAATTAATTTACGTGATTTCTGGTATACGATATATTCATTCCGTCACGGGTACGTAAATCATACAGATTTTTCTCAGTTGGTCTCCCCCCCCCCATGTCTCGGTAATTCAAAGATTTTTATATGAACACAGTAATGTCTGTGATTTTAAATGGACACAAACACATTTTTGTCCTGAGTTTTTTACTATCACAATTTTTGTCCGAAATAGACCGATAATGTTGTGAATAATGTTTTGTGAAAACCTCATTCTCCCACTATAGAGGTGAATGGGTCATCTGTAATTTCGAAGGTTAAGATAGTTTTGATTATAACGAAGAAGGAATAGGACTAAGGATAATTTACGAGTAACACGTGTTAACATGTTTCCAAAGGGAAACACAAATGATAGTAAATTGACTCCCAGGCAACACCAGGTAGATACAGCTTTATATATATATATATATATATATATATATATATATATATATATATATATATATATTTAGATTTTTCACTTATAAAATAGATCATTCAGTGAAGACCGGGGTTGTTCCAATAAAAACAAGCTCGATGATACTCGATTACAGAGTACAGAGCATTTATATGTGCTTTTATGAAGGCTTACCAAAGCATTCCTTTCAGGACACCAGTGATCACCATTAAAGATATTTTTCTTACAAATACTATTTATTCAAATTAAATGTTTTTTTCCTACACGTGTTTCACTACCAAGCAGTTACTTGCTTGGCAGATCATCAGGGAAATTAAATGTCTGGAATACTGGTTTCAACTGCCGACAATACACAATGTGGCGTTGCAATAGTTGAGGTCACTTAAGAAGGGAAGAGGAATAAAAAATAAAAATAAAAATAAAAGTCAAAAATTAAAAAACAAGGAAGAACAACGATAAAAAAAGAAAGTCCTAGAAAAGTCTTAGAAAAGTAGCTCGTGCATTATTTCTTCCACCAAGCCAACAAGCAAATAATCGGTCCCAAATACATTCAAGAAAACCAAAAAAACGGAACAATGTGGTGTCCTGAAAGGAATGCTTTGGTAAGCCTTCATAAAATCACACACATATATATATATATATATATATATATATATATATATATTTCAGTATTTACTTCGACAGTGCTCGATACGTGAGGTAGAGCTAGGTAGTAATTCATGAAAATATATTTATGGCAATTAAGCTACACAGAGGCTTCCGCGTTTCACCCCCGTATGGAATCGTCAGGCTATATATATATATATATATATATATAATGTCACAGAATATATAAGATTGTGAAGATTGTATTAAATATTTCATCGGATAGCCCCCCCCCCCCAATTTACATTGTAAATTCATTATTTTATCATTATTTTTCTATACGAACACTATTTTTAACTTACCCCGGTTGTTTGTTAACACTAACACTAGCCCTAAATATACTAAAACTCTAAAATATTTACTTACGACTGGATTCATGGTGCGAGGAGATGTAGAAATCCGCTTAATTAATTTAAAGATCTCAATTAAATACTGCCCCATTTATCTATAGTAAAGTAGCAAAACCTAAAATTTCCAACTTATTTTTATAATTGAGATTTTTCATATTGTATTAATTTAGTCCCTCTCACAAAATTCCATATTTTTTAAAAAACGATACTTACCTTAATAGTTATCGTCACGTTTGTTGTTCCATTCTGTGGAGGCTTTCCTTGGTCGGAAGCACAAACTACAAGAACAATCTGCGTAGAGTTTAATTTTTCATAATCAATTGACGTGCTCTTGATTTCTCCTGTCGTGCTGTTAATTGTGAAGTTATTCGGAAGATTTTCGCTGACGCTTACAATTGCATACCGCACTTCAGAATTTGGGGTTCCGGGTTTGTCTCTGTCTTCAGCCTATCGGAATGTAAAAAGAAATTGTTAAATCCATAATCTGCATACTTATGTAGTAGTAGTAGTAGTAGTAGTAGTAGTAGTAGTAGTAGTAGTAGTAGTAGTAGATCACCAAACTTTGAAAAGAAGCTAAAACCGTAAACAATATGAAAGAGAACAGGAAACGATGGAAAAGCGGACATCTGACCCGCGAGAAAAGACTAAATAAAAAACGTGAACGACTAAAACAAAAAAGATAGCAGCAATAGAAGGAAGACTGAGACGATACAGATACAAATCGAAACAGCACAAACAGAACTGGATCTTTGAAAACAATGAAAGCCAGTTTTACAAAAGCGTAAACGGAGAAAGAACAACAACAAAACACCGGACCCGACAGAGATAAAACACTTCTGGGGCAAGATGTGGTAAAGGCCTCAAGAACACAACAAAAATGCCAAATGGCTTAAAAACATGAAAGATGAACTACATGGAATTAAAGAAGGAACAAAAACAGTAATTAATGAAGAAACGATTAAGACAACCTGGAGGAAAATGACAAAAAGCACCAGACCACGATAGGATACATGCATATTAGTTTTAAAAATTCGCGACCCTACATAAAAGGCTAGTGCAGAAACTGAGAGGATTTATCCACAAAACAGACGTACCAGGAAGGAAGGACAACGCTAATACAAAAAGATGCCAAAAAGGGAACGATCCCAAGCAACTACAGAACAAATAACTTGTTTACTATAACAATGTGAAAAATCCTAACGGCACAACTGAGACAAAAAATCTACCACTCCCTGAAAAATCGTGGATTTCTCCTCGAGAAACAAAAAGGATACGGGAAAGAGAAAAGAGGGACGCATGATCTGCTATACATAGATCAAAAGATCCTGAATGAGGTAAAAAGCAGATAAAAGAACATATCCATGGCATAGGTTAACTACTATATAGCCTATGTGATAGAATCTTTCAAGCATGGATAATTGAATGCTTAAAATGTACAAGATACTCGACAGGATTATTAATCTCATTAAGAAAGCAATGAGAACATGGGGATTAGAACTGACAGCTGGAGGACAACACTTGACTGAGATAAAAATACAGAGATGCATTTTCCAAGGAGACTTCCTATCACCACTACTATTTATCATAGCCATGATGCCACTCAACTACATACTCAGAAAATGTGATGCCGGATACAAGTTTACAGACACAAAACAAAGAATAAACTACCTGATTTACATGGACGACCTAAAGCTATTTGAAAAAAAGCAAGAAGGAACCGGAACAGCTGATGAATACGACCAGAATCTTCAGTCAGGACATTCAAATGGAAAAGTGTGCACTGTTAGAGATAAAAAGGGGAAAACTAGAGACAAGGCATGAAACTGTCCAACCAAGAGGAGATGAGGGCGCTAGGTGAACAGGATAGCTATACATTTTTGAGTTCTGGAATCAGACACCATAAAATCTACAGAAATAGAATGATATAGTAGGAATCTATGAAAAGGAATAAACACCTGGGCACTAATAAGACATTCTGGACCATTCATAGGCTGGACTAAAGAAGAACTCAGGCACCTTCACCAGAAGACTAGAAAATTAATGACCATGCACAACAAAATACGATACGGAAAACTCTACGTGAAAAGAAACAAAAGGAGAAAAGGACTATAGAAGAGTGTGTGTGGAAGACACAAAAAAGAGCTGAAGAAATTCATAACCCAGAACACAGAAAGGCTAATCACCGCAGCAAAGAGACACCGTCCCAATGAACACCTCCGGCAGCACCGAAACCAGAAACAAAAAGAAAAGAAAAGAAAAGTGATAAGAAAAACAACTACATGGACGTTTCATAAGATTGACAAGAGAAGAGACCCACGAAAAAGACACTTGAACAGAGAAACGGAATCTTTACTGACAGCTGCACAGAACAATGCTATTAGGACAAACTACATTAAAGCAAAAATAGATTAAACCCAGGAAAACAGTAAATGCAGACTATGTGGACAAAGAGACAAAACAGTAAATCACATATGCAACAAACTAGTCCCAAGTACACTGGGAAATTACTGCATTTCGAACATGCGGACAAATGGTACAAACATAAACAAGAGACAGTACTTGAAAACGAAAAACACAAAATCCTCTGGGATTTGTAGGTGCAAACAGGACGAATGTCATAATAATCTACAAGAAGGAAAAATCCTGCCAAATGGTAGATTTTTCTGTACCAACAGAAACGAAGCAAATACACGGAACTCGCCAGAGAATTGAAAGGGATATGGAGTATGAAGAAAGTCGATATAATACTAATAATCGTAGGAGCACTAGGAACAGTCCCAAAAAAACTTGAGAAAAGACTGGGAGAAATTGGTTTCAAAGAGAAGACTGAGAGCATACAGCAATGATGAAAACAGCTGAAATCTTTAGGAAAAATCCTTTAATGCGGAAACCAACCTACATGAACTACGAATGCTAACCAGTCACATAGAAGTTGCAATAGTAAGAAAACAAAAACACAAAAATCACACCACCACATGAAACACTGGAACAGAAAATGCAAGAAATTTTATACACTCCCCCTCCCCCCCCCCCCCAAAAAAGGTGATGGAACCAGCCTACGCTAAATAGTTGTTACTTGTTACGGGTCAAGAAGGATGGAAAGACACGAAGCAAATACACGGAACTCGCCAGAGAATTGAAAGGGATATGCTTCTGTTACCAACTGACTCTGGTGTCTCAACTGTTCTCCATCTACCAACCCAAGAACTCTCATCAATTCTTCTAGTATAACACAACAAATAAAGTATTTTTTCTGCAAACGTCTTCCTATATACTGTTCACCTCCAAATTAAGTAAATGGTGGATAATTTTTAAATATAAACAAAAACAGAATTACTAGATTTTGTAAACAAAGAACAACTTTTAAAACAAAAACAAAATTATTAGATTTTAAAACTAAAAACCTGATTACTAGATTTTTAAAAGAACATAAATGCTAGATTTTTAAAATAAAAACAAAATTATTAGATTTTAAAAATAAAAACAAACAAATTACTACTTTTTTAAAACAAAAATAGTTTTAAAATAAAAAATACTAATTTTTAAAAACAAAAAACAAATTACTAGCTTTTTTAAAAAACAAAATTACTAGATTTTTAAAACAAAAATATACTAGATTTATAAAACAAAATTAAAACTTATACGAAATTACTAGATTTTTCAAACAAAAAGAGAATTACTAGATTTTTCAAACAAAAACATAACAGATTACCATAATTTAAAAAAAATGACCCCCCAGAAAAACAGTAGGATAAAAAACAACTAAAAAAGGTTAAAAAAAACATACACACACAAAACCTCACCAGAACAAAAAAAACAAAAAACCTTTCAGTCAATCATAAAGCTAATTATGAAATGTTAGAATTAATGAAAAAAAGACACGGGGAAAGAAAACGCACAGATAATCTACCTGTGTGTATTACGCTCTGTGTCTCTGATACAATTGCAAAAGGCCTTGGTGTGGTTGTGGACATCTCTTTTAAACCAAAGCATCATTTTAACGAGATGAACAAAACTAGGCGAGTTCTCTACCTGATCCAAGGATCCTTTCTCAATATAACGGCATATACATAATGCTGGTATTGGCCTTTTGGCTTAGATCAAAGTGTAGTATCTGTTCCGATGGATACTGCACGCCTGTCCTGTGCAGTTCTAGGAGGTCCACCCTCCCAGGCTTCGCCTCCCCTCTTTGGGGAGGAGTAAGTTTATTGCTTACTGTCTGAGGCGCCCCTACCGGGGAATGCCGACGGGGCTGCCCAGTCAATTTTTAAATGGCCAGAGTGCTCACTTTTCGAGCGCTGGCTTTTAACCCCACTTGCTCGACCCGATCTTGGGTCACATCTTACTTGTGGGAGTAAGATAAAACTGGCCTTGTGCCTAACTCCTGGGGAGGAGTAAATAAGACCCATTCGTAAGTATGCCATCCAAGCAAAGAATTCTTACCTTCAAAAACATCGTTCATCTAGAACGTATTCAAAGGTTGGCAACCAAAATGGTGGGATTTTCTTTGCTTACCTACAAAAAGCAGCTTCAAAAAGCTAAATATGTTTTTCACTTGAGAATACAAGGGGTGCATGCTTCTGGTATACAACATCCTAAATTGTAATTTAAATCGATCTATCGAAGAGTTTTCACCCCAGCGCAGAAACAGAAGAAAGCAAGCATTCTCTCTCCATGTTTCTGCGACATGAAACAGAGGAAGTCTTTTCTGTAAATGATTTTTCTTTATTTACTATTATTAGAATAAAAAATAGTTCGTAATAATCTGACATACTAATCTTCATTTCGATTTAATTATAATGATTTGGTAAAATGCATGCGTGGATGGGTCTGATGATGCCCTGGTGATGACCAAGACCAACTATTTTATTGTATACACCAAAGACTGAAGCACTGAGACCTATTATGAGAAAGGGAGATAGTTTGAATATGATTGATTTGATGGCTTCCCTCCAATTAGAATGCCAGGGGCTAACATATCTAAATTATTTATGTAATTTAACGTCGTAAATCTGGGGTAAAAAACGACAACATATTTTCCTTTATTGAATTATTTTTTCTAAAAATATGAATATTTTCTCACAAGAAACTACTCACAAAAAATGTCGGGGGTGTATTGAGCAAAACAATAATGAAAGTAACAATACTGCCAGGCAACGCCTGGTGGCTACAGCTAGTTTTATCATTTTTCTACATTTAATCCTTTTTAACTAAAATCATATCTCTTTTATTTTGCTTCTGTCAGCATTCTATTAATTCTTTTCTCTCTCATAACCATACTCACTATATCACACTTCTCTTGAATAAATAAGACACCTACCTTTACTGTAATGGTGAAATTTTCATTTTCTGTCATTTTCCCTTCGTAATTGCTTGAAGTGAATTTTGGCGCGTTGTCATTTGTATCGATTATTATGATGGACAACTCGGCTGTACCCTTTTTGTTGCCTCCGTCAGTAGCTTCGACGGTCAACTGGTATGACTTGACTTGTTCGTAATCAAGTATCTTGCCTACAGTCACGCTGCCTGTGTATTTGCCCACTTGGAAACTTTTAAAAAGAGATACAGAGGAATCAGTTAAAAAAAGACAATTCAAAAGTGGGATCGTATCGATGTAAGTCTATTTGAAATTGCGTATTTTGTTTTCGTTTGGGTAAGCGTGGCCTTCGAGTGACGTCAGATGCGATATAATGCTAAACCCATCGTGAGAACGACAAAGTTACCTCCCTTCGAAGTTATCTCTCTTTGAGGGAATGGAGGGTTGTGCCATTGGGAAAAAGGTATGAAGGGGGAAACCCAAAATCTCATGAGAATACGTGACCTCGTCTCTGCTCTCTTGAGACCATCTTTCTTCCTCTATTTTGCTCGCTGGTCGCCGAACTAATCAAACCCACTGGGTCTCGGCCTAGCCCTTACAAACGAAAACCTCATGGGGCTATTTCTTGTGTCCTGTCTTACTTCATTGTTACAACTAGGTGCATTCAGTTTTGTTTATTATATGTACACACTATCTTTGTGTTATGTCATAGTTTGTAAAGACAAACGATTACTAAATGTATATTCTTTTAAGCCTCTGTATCGTCCTTTGTTGCAGACGCGACCGCATACGTATGTTTATTTACTCCTCGCGGAGTTAGGCACAAGGCCAGTTTTATCTTACTCCCACAAGTAAGATGTGACCCAAGATCGGGTCGAGCAAGTGGGGTTAAAAGCCAGCGCTCGAAAAGTGAGCACTCTGGCCATTTAAAAATTGCCTGGGCAGCCCCGTCGGCATTCCCCGGTAGGGGCGCCTCAGACAGTAAGCAATAAACTTACTCCTCCCCAAAGAGGGGAGGCGAAGCCTGGGAGGGTGGACCTCCTAGAACTGCACAGGACAGGCGTGCAGTATCCATCGGAACAGATACTACACTTTGATCTTAGCCAAAAGGATGAGATTAAGTTCAGGTCTTTTATCTCGCCTGTTTTGACGCGAAGCAATAAAGAAAATATGGCGTCTTGTCATCACGACGCTCAAAGTCTGACTGCTCATAATATCGCTGGAAAAGGTTTTGGGCGGAAGCGGAAGTTTGCCTCCTACGCGAACGGTGTTCTTATCAAACAACGTATATATCACTCCGCGAGTGATAATATGCAAGTCTCTTCTTACTGAATCATGTATTAATCACTCCGCGAGTATTAACATGCTCGTACCAAATATCGTACCAAGATCGTAATTATGTAAATTCTGCAAGGTAAACTATAAGTTTAAGGTTAGTGTTAGGGTTAGAGTTATATAATATTGTTATTTTTAGTTTTTCTACGAAAAAAACGTTGATTTTTAAATAAATGTTATCACCTTTAATGCCATAACTATCAACCACAGTGTTCAGGATCCTATTAGTGAGCAACAGCAAGCCAAGAATTAAGACACCCAAAGTTAAACACGGCGCAACAGAATAATATTGTTCATGTTTACCTGACATCAAGCGGCGATTGTTTTAACGCATAATGGTATCAATGGCCTGTAATGAGCAAAGCACCCCTGTCCCAAAGTAAACAACAAAGAATCGCATGTGCTGTACATTAAAAGCCTAGAACTAAAAAATGAGGTGCAGTGAGACCGATTTGTAATTTATAGCGTTATATAAGGTGGATAGTTTGGCAGGAGAAAAGGAAGAATGTCTCCAGCATTCGGCGCATTTGGTTGAGAGAGATTTAGCGATAACAGGTGTTTATTTTTTTCGAGGCGATGTCGCTGAGAGACGTGCATTTAGCTTTGGTACCATGAAGTGAAAATCCAGAAATTGTAATACGGGCAGTATCCTGTTAAAACTCACTACACAGCCAATAAGACAATATAAAACTGCAAAAATTATCATACGTTGTTTTTTTTAATACCCTTTTCGGTGGCAAAAGCTGCTGGTAGTGCTATAGGTGGCAGAACTGAATTAGCCATCGAAACTATTTTGCGGCTGATGAGGACAGGGTATCGAACGTGCTATCACACGTCAACTAAAAAAAACTATATAATACTTACACGCCGTTGCTACCATACAATCTGTAAGTAACATTTCCATCGTTTCCTCGGTCCTTGTCAGTAGCCTAAATCAAAAGTAAATAAAAGGAAATATCAATAGTTGTAATTATTAAAATGTACTAAAAAAATAATAACTGGCTGATGTACCCGTCTAACCGAATATCTCAGGTTTAATTATGGGGGAGTGTTAATTTTGAAAAAATAAATAACAGTTGTGCTTTGACATCAGAAGTGATGCGATTCTTAAGAAAGGGCGCATGACATGTTTGGAAAAAAAACTCTCATAGAGTTATGCAGATTGGCCTTTTTACTTTAAGGTGGTAAAAAATAAGGGAGATAACATCTGAACTTATAGATTTTCCGTTTTTCTTCGTTGATTTCTTGCTGTTTCATTGTTTCTTAGCATTACATTTTTTTTTGTTAAAATCAATTGTTGAAAAGAAATCTAAAAATAAGTTTAGATAAAAAAAAAGGCCCGGTTAGTTTTCAAAAATTATCGTCACGTGGTGTTTTTGATAACAGCTGAGCAGCTGTATTCAACGTAATGAAAGCTGAAATGAACTAACCAAAACGTGTATCACTTCCTTTCCGATTGTTGCGTTCTCAAAAACACCAACTGTGTAATTGGTTTCTTTAAATGTCGGTTTATCCTCGTTAGAAGGGAGAATAGATAAACTGACCGTAGCAGACGACGTAAAGATTCCCTTTGCTCCTTCGGCGATAATCTGGAAATAGAAACAACATTTAGGAAGACTTTCAGTCAAAAAGGATTGAATTCAATGGTATTTTTTAGCAATCCGAAAATTATCTGTGTTAATTAAGATTTGCTTTGTCTGAAACACAATACAGACGGTAAACAAACACAAGTTGTTAGTTTTACAAGTGAATAAATGGCAATAATAGATCTGATTCCATAGTCCGCGACAATATCTATCAAGTCAATCATGCACCCCTAATATAAAAATAATCACATATACATATCAACGCGTATATCTGCATATAACAAGTCCATACTCATACATACACACATACATATACACACACCTACAAAATATAAATATATATATATATATATATATATATATATATATATATATATATATATATATATATATATATATATACATGAGGTCCTTATTCAGTACGCTGATGAGTCCTTTGGGTATAGACTTTTTGAAATGTAAAAAGTCAACCCATCTGGATGAAATCGCGGTACGATTCTGAAATATGTAACATATAGTTTTAAAATAAATTATATATATATATATATATATATATATATATATATATATATATATATATATATATATATATATAAAGAGAGAGAGAGAGAGAGAGAAACAAAACCAGTAATAGAGAGTGTGAATGTGAGGGAGGAAGAGAGTGGGGGAGGGAGAGACAGAGGGGAGAGCATTTGTTTCACCACGATATTGCAAACCATTTCTATGTCAGTAATCACGTGGATACACCGATTCATGTTAGAATACAGAAGTTAAGAGCGCGTTTAGCCTGGTCAGTATTACATGGATGACTATTTGTGAATACCAGAAGGACAACGACACTCTCTCTGTAAAAACTAACGTCGTTAAATCGAATGTGGATATAGAGGTTATCTCTTATATATAACATCGCTATTTCTCAATGTGAGAGCGGACATTTCTCAGGCCAGTTCTTCTTTGCATGTTAAACGAGTAGGCCAAACGAGCGTCGTTAAACGAGTAGACATGGCTAGAAAACACAGAGACGTATGATTGATAGACAGACTGACAGAAAGATAGGTCGTCAGGCGAATGAGGAAGTCTGATTTCAAAACGCTACGTACGACACATAAAAGTAATAAAAGGAAATACACTTGTAAGAAAAATGTTCATATGAAACGACTGAAATAAAAACTCGATAAATACACCCCCCCACACACACACATATATATATATATATATATATATATATATATATATATATATATATATATATATATATATATATATATATATAAAAATATATAAAAGGAGATTGTAGTTTGCTTGAAGCATTGCTGGTAAATATAAGTGCAGATTAGTCGTCCGAGGCTGTAGCAATGCGATGTAGTTGCCGTAAGATGGAAAAGTGAAAAAAAATAAACGAAGAGAGAAAGTGAAACGATTTATTAATACTTTCACGAAAAACTGATTAAATACGCGAATAGTAAATACTGTCTGGTAAATAAGAGTTCGGTAAAGGGTAATCTTAAATTTTCGAAAGAAAAACTTTCATTTTCAAAAGACAACAATAAAAGACCGAGAAGGTCGAAAAAACGGGGAAAACCGGTGTCAAACCATTGTTATATATATATATATTAACATATCCTGCTTGATTCTTCTTTGCGTGTCTTTGAAGCATGGGATCATACGACAGTTACACAGCCCATTACAATATCATTGAACCCTGCCAGATCTTTCAAGCTGCACTGGTTAGGCAGTAGAAGGGAGACAAGGCATTGCTGCATCATACTGTCCTCCTCTCGATATTCACAGATGGTTCCCAATCTCGACATATCAGCTTTTGATCGCGTCTATTCCAAATTCTCAGGCGGTTGAGTGTTCTCCAGTGAACCCACGGTTCTTCTGGGCTATGAAAGAGGGCTTCTAAAGTGTGGATTCTCATGACAGTAGAAGGGGGGGGGCATTTCCATTACTCTGGTTCACAGCTGCAGTCTGGTGTCTGCCTGGGATGTTGTTAGGGGCTGGACATGGCTGAGGAAGCTTTTCCTTGACACCCGTCGTTGAGCCGTTGATTCACACCCATGACGTTCGTATGTATCTAATAGATAACTGGTATACGCGATTCTTTATGGTATTTGCTCTGAAAGAAAACGTTTGATATTTTACCTTGAAATTGAGAGAGTCCGTTTTTTCATAGTCGAGTTGGCTGGTGTCCTTGACCAATAAGCTAACACGTGTACCAGTGCTGCTCTCGTCGAGCGAAACACTAAGAGCTGTGAATGCTGTATCATTCGGATATTTTAGGGTTACGCTGAACTTCCGGTTTTCAATTTGCTAAGGATGATATAAACAAAACGATTTCCATAAAATATAACACCAGCGTATTAGGATTGCGAAGAGAATAATCTAACACTGCAGCTGGTAAGAATATTTTTCATTTACAAAATAAATCACAAAATGGTAAAGGAGTGAATATAAAACGGTCAATTATAGATTTATAAATTAATTATTTACAGTGAAATGCGTTTCCGTATTAAATCACGTTTTAGTAAACCAAAATTAATAAGTTAGTTATAGCAAGTTGATTCGCGAAACGGTGATTAAAAACTGCCTTGTAGGCGTGTTTTATCTTAACTCTCTTTATTTGTTCTCGTATAGAGTGTCTTTTAACAGCAACAACATATTAAAATAAAACCAAATAATGTTACTGCGCGCGTGCATAAATCTGGTCCATACTTGAACTCCGTTCAACTTCTACTCATTGGAAAATAGCTATGTTGTTAAATTTATAACATTTTCCTAATAATCTACTGAATAAATGCTGAAAAATTAATTAAAATTTGATTTTTCTTATTTTAATTGACAGGCTGGTTTGTTTAAAAATGTTAATCTTCTAATGTTGTATAGTGGTTAGTATATTCTTTATCCTTTTGGAGGTCTATACCTCGATCTATTCTCGCCTAGTCCTTGCTGTGCGTCTAGTGATCGTCAGTAGTTATGGCTAATGGGGGTGGTCGACTGCCGAAGAAGCTGAAATAAAATTCATCAATCAAAGCTCTTGCATGCTTAATAAAATTAATGTACACTAACAAAACTTAATCTGGGCATAAGTAGCAAAGAAAGAATTTGTTCATGTGTCTGAATTTAAATTATTTTATTGTTTAATTATTTAATTTGGGTTTTGTAGTTTATGATTTGATATTTTTCCTCTAAGCATTTTTAAGGTTTTAATATTTATATTGCAAAGAAGAGCTAATTTTGTGATTTTCAATTTGATATTAAAGCTAATATTTTTTACTTTTGTTCCTATATATGACCTTGATTTTAACTTAGGGCTTCTTTCAGAACCACCTCAATCCTCAATCGCTTGGAATTCTCCTCGGCCTGGAAGCTTTCTCTAAAATGGCCAGATATCTTCATTTTAATTTCGTTTAAGTACGCCCTATCTACGAATTTGGACTCAATTTTCACCATTGGATTTACTTATTTTTTGAACGCCTACCCATGATGCCTCTATGAAACTTTTTCTTCTCCATTGAAACCCTCTTCCATCGGACACCTTATCGGCGGACAATTTACCACCCGGACAAACCCAATATCTTTTTACTCGAACTTTTTTTCTCACCCATCTTTCTGAATATTTTTTCATATTTTTTCAAATGTTGAACTTTGGCTTTTCTATTGCCAACTTATCTATCTGTATAATTCCTCTGATGATAAGATCTCGATCTTTGAAAAGCCTTGGCTTAAGCCAAGAACAATAAACATAATTTTATTACAGAATATACCCTGTTTTGAACATTTGAAGTTTGAAATAAATTCGGACATTCGTGCATGTTTATCACTCTTCGCCCATTTAACTATATATATATATATATATATATATATATATATATATATATATATATATATATATATATATATATATATGTATGTATGTATATATATATATATATATATATATATATATATATATGCGCGTGGATGTGTTATTGTAAGAAATAAATAACAAAACAAGTCAATTACATATATATATATATATATATATATATATATATATATATATATTCTGCGTGGTCCTATTTATGTATTTTTCATTTCTTTTTATTGAAAACTTCTATCATAATGTGGTGATTGTACCTACACTTTAAATTATTTTCCGTGGTTCCTATGTATATCTTCTTTTTTATTTTGATGCATTTACTATATATATATATATATATATATATATATATATATATATATATATATGTGTGTGTGTGTGTGTGTGTGTGTGTGTGTGTGTGTGTGTAATTAAAAGAAGCTTATCGCAACACTTTAGTGCAGTTTCACTATAGATCTGATCGTCAGAAGTGTCTTCCTATTATTACGATACCCAATTTTTCTTTAAGATTTCAGCCATTTTCATCATTGCTGTTCGTTGTGTAGTCTCAGTCCTCCCTTTGCATCCAATTTCTCCTAGTCTTTGTCCAGTTTTCTTTCGGTAATATGCCTAGTTCTCTTACGATTATTGGTGTTGACTTTCATATCCCTTTCAACTTATTTGTTTTGTTTTTACGCCTCCTTGATCTTTACTTTCTAAACTGCTGAGACGACAAAATCTACAACTTATCATTTATCTTTCTTATTTGTTGACTATTAACGTCCGGTCTTGCTTAGATGAGTTTATCTGTCTGTACCTCCATATCTCAGAGAATTCTGTGATTTTCGTTTTCCAGTACTGTCTCCGGTTTGTGTCTGTACCATTTGTCTGCATGTTCAAATTGCAGTCGTTTGCATAGTTCCCAGTGTATTGCTTTCTCCACGCAGTCGTGTCTGTTCTTGTATTTTTTAAGGCTAGTTTGCTGCATTCACTATGTGATTTATGTGATTTACCGTTTCGTCTCTTTTTCTCACAGAGTGTACATTTACTGCTTTTAGCTTTAATATAGTTAATTCTAATCACATTGTTCAAATATGCAGTTTTCAATAGCGATCCCGTTTCTCTGTTTAAGTGTCCTTTTCTTAGCCATGTCCACGTGTTTTCGTTTATCTCTTCTCATATTATTCTTATGAATCGTCAATGTAGCTGTTTCTCTTCCTGTTTCTCTTCCTGTTTTTTCTGGTTTCGCTGCTTCCTCGCTGCTTCCTCGCTGTTAATTTTGACAGTATATTTTTTCTGCGGTGATCAGCTTTTCTGTGGTTCGGGTTATGTGTTTTCTAATTCGTTTTGTGTGTGTTTCTTGTGCAGTCTTTTATATTTACCAGTCCTCTTCACCCTTCGTTCCTTTTCACGTAGAGTCTGTCAGTATCATCTTTCAGGTGTAGTGTTTTGTCCATAGTTATTAGTTACTTAGTCTTCTGGTCAAGATGCATAAGTTCTCCTTTTGTCCAGCCTATGAATGGTCCAGAGTATCTTATTAGTGATACTGCCCAGGTGTTTATTCCTTTTACTAGAGTTTTACTATATAATTTCGTTTCTAACAGTTTTTTTGTTTTTTTGTTCTTGTTCTCGTTCTTGTTCTTTTTATTATTATTATTATTATTATTATTATTATTATTATTATTATTATTATTATTATTATTATTATTATTATTATTATGTAGTCTCAACTTTTGGATGTTTTTAGTTGGAGTTTTCTTTTTTGAACATAAAGTCAATTCCCTTGACCTTATACATTCAAGCTGTACCTTAACACTTTCGCTGTTCCTAACAGGCAAGCCTTTTGCAGAATTGGAAAAGAAATCGTCTCCTCAATCTGTTTAAGCCATTTATGGTGGCTTTTTAGTTATAATAATAATAATAATAATAATAATAATAATAATAATAATAATAATAATAATAATAATAATAATAATAATAATAATAATTATTATTATTATTATTAACTCACTAACTCATTACCAATAATTTACTCACTGACAAGTGGTGTTCGCTGGAATCTGAGTGAAAACAAGTCTCACCAGATTTCCAGATTAAATACAATCATATTGCTGAAATTAGTGGATAGTCTATAGCGTAACTATGAAGTAGAGGTTTGTTTGAAAGCTGGTAATGCTGATTAGAATATTTATTAATATATACTGCGATATTATTTTGTTGAATTTTTTAATCACTCTACCCAACTCTCCCTAAAAGATCGAATCCCCTAACCTCACTTGTTATATAGCCTCAACGCCATCTACTACAATTTTTGCACTAATTTTCATAAGTGTAGATATATTGGTGAGAGAGGCACCCAGTTGCACCTAAAATTTAACAACCATCATAAGGCGATTATAGACAACTCGGCTCATTCACCGGGTACACAGCATTACCGTTTATAGACGACATGAAACAGAAAGGGGGGGGGAGAACAAAGTGTGCGATTACATACCTGGTCCATGTCAACTATTTTTATACTTTTATCCAGTTTAATTGCGTTTTTGATCATCGCTGATTCACTGACACTGGCATTGTACACTTTTTCGGTGAACACAGGTCCGTTGTCGTTGATGTCATCAATAAAAATTGTCACATTTTGCGTGGTAAACGATGATTTGTTCGTCATTTCTTTGGCCTAAAAATGCAAAGTCATAAAACCCGATGAAAGTTGTGTGGCGCAATGCATGCTCTTTAAATAAAGAGAAACAGAGTAAACGCTTGGTAAGAAAAATGAACACGTTGTAGAGAAGTGTATTTAAAATGGCAATGGGGTGCTAGCAACAAATGAACAGGAAAAGAGGGATGCTTGGAAATGCTATTAGGAGAGATTGCTGAATACTGAGTTTCCACAGGAATGAAAAAGTCTAGAAGTTGCAGAAGCGTTTCTGGTCAAACTACAACGAATTGAGAAAGAACTGGTATGATGTGAGTAAGATGAACAGTAGGGCCCTCAGGAGTTGTTGAAGTCTGCGGCATTGAGATGATCACAGACTTGACAAATCAGATCATAAAATAAGCGGTCATTCCCGAAGACTGGAATAATATAATAGTGAATTGTTACAGCGGTAAAGGGGAAGCACTACATAGAGGTAATTACAGGAGCTTAAAGTTGATGGATCAGGTTCTGAAAGTGATTGAGAGAATAACTGAGCACAGCAAATAAAAAGTCAGATAAGCATAGATAAAATGCAGTTTAGTTTTATGTCTGAGCGAAGTGCAACTGATGCTTTATTCTGAGACAAAGACAGGCGAAGTATCTTGTTAAGGAGAACCTGTATTTTGAATTTGAGGATTTGGAGAAAGCTTTTCTTTCTTTTTGTAAAATTTAGTTCACCCCAAACAAGGCAAGTTTCAACTGTAGACGTAAGGGCTACTGAGAATTAGGGTGAACGTTTAGGGGGCATCCTAAATTGGGAGCTGTGCAGCGAGATGCTTGTTTACATTAATTTTACATTTCTACATGTTGGTACAGTCGGGGAAGCAGAGAGCGGGGAGAGAGTTCCAAAGGCCGGCAGCTCGAGGAAAGAAGCTATTGGAGTAGAAGGTTCTCCGGCATCTGGGGACCTACACAGTGAATGG
This sequence comes from Sepiola atlantica, assembly GCA_963556195.1. Taxonomy (NCBI): domain Eukaryota; kingdom Metazoa; phylum Mollusca; class Cephalopoda; order Sepiida; family Sepiolidae; genus Sepiola; species Sepiola atlantica. The sequence goes on along the minus strand of OY744538.1, from coordinate 766,679 downwards.
ATGGGAGTTAGCTGATTGTTGGTTGATTTTATTTACGTGGACGGGACATATTGATAGCGTGACAAGAGATGTTATCTGGTGGGCTTTGCATAAATTAGAGTAAAACAAGTGATTGTTGAAGGTCGTTGTAGAAATGTAGAGAAATGCCCAAAGTCGTGTTAGAATTAAGAGCACATTTAGTAACAGCTCAATCAAGGGTGCTTTACTTTTCAGTTGTGTCTTAGAAACGTTGTCCAGTGAGTTCTGTATGGGTTGTCCAGAAGAAATTTAGTGCTTGCCTGTGAAACGATGTAAGATCTACTTCGAGAGTGAATGTTACCAATAAGCAAAAGGTCTAGTAAATACCTGTTGAATTTTCTAATTAACTGATTTGAGTATAAATTAATCTATTAAACTCCAGTTAGGTAACGTTACAATTTAAGATCAGAAAAATATATTTCATCTGTTCCTTCTTAAGCTTACTTGTGCTCTCCTTTTTTATGTATGTAAAATGTATTTAATATAACAATTCAGAAGTATAATTGTCAGTAAAGTGAGTATGTGTGTGTGCGAATGTGAATTATTTTCCCTGTTACTTGTGTATGTAAATATTTAATATACAGTGATATATGTGTCTGCGGGAGGAGTTTTCAAACATGTCTAGACGACGAAGTTGCGCATGTTAGTCTAGGTCGTGCCGTCTTATTGGCGTGTCAATACTTATGGGCTTGAGTTTACATCCGGTTGTGCGTATGTATGTAAGATGGGTTAATAATTGTCTGTGCGTATCATGACTCGTATATATATTCTGTTTGTGCATGTATATGTTTGACGTTTATGATTCTCCAATGAGTAAATCAGTTGTTCGTTCCTCAACTACTGGGGTTAAAGCTTGACCTCGCCAAAGTATTTTACAGAAGAATTTATACAAATACTAATTAATTTATTGTAGTATTCTTTTTTTAATACGCTGGAACAAAATATGTTGCAGACAAACGTACAGAAGTGATAGCTCGTAAATTAAAACATACAGAACATAATTGATATAAAACGCATTAGAATGAAATTCCTTACATAACACGCGAAGTTTTGACGTTCTATAAAATCTGACTTCTTAACAATGGCGGCCATAATATCTCTACATTTGTTAGCCGCCATTAAATTTTGCGTGTCGAGAAGACAGATTTGAAAGTGTTATAAACGTTAAAACTTGGCGTGTTAGGTTGAGAATTTAATTCTAATACGTTTTTTTGTAAATTATGTGTTGTTATTTCTTTTGTTTTACAAGTTATCGAGTGTTAATTATTCTGTACCTTTACCAATATTGCGAAATAAAAAAAAACGGACTGACTTACTATCACTGTGATTGGACAATTACCCATGGTATTTTTTAACGACGGTTGCGTTAAGTTTACTGATTTGTTCACTGAGATGTTACCATTGTCCGGGTTAATCCTGAACCGCTCACAAACATCATCTAAAATAAACAGAAGAAGGAAAGGCTTGCACGACAAACTGTTGGGATATGTGAAGACATGAAAATTATATTTGCGTTTATTATGTTCTTATAAGTAATTTCTTCACTGTTATGATCAGATCTTTCTTATTCTGTAAAAACTATGAACAAATTACTCATCAAACTACAGTTTGCATAAGTGTTGTTCATAGTTACAAAAACGAATGAAACAATAAGAAAAAATCGCAGTATATATATATATATATATATATATATATATATATATATATATATCATAAGCAACTAATACAGTGCTCCATCATATGTTCTGCAAGAGCTAATATAAATTATTTCACTTAAAAACTATATATTACACTAGCAGAACCCGTGTTCCGGCGTTGCCCGAGGAGAATACTGATTTTATTGCAGAGTATCAATTCTGAAAAAAGAAATAAGAAAATAACCAATTTCACTGTAAGTAATTTCGGTGATTAAAATAGGATTTAATATGGACCTAATGTCCCAGCGTTACACAGGGAAAATATAAAATACTGATTTTATTAAAAATAAATAAATAGTAGAGTATTAATTCTGAAAGAAAAACTCATAAAATAACCCATTTTAATGTAATTATTTAGATGATTAAAATAGGATTTAACATGATTTTATATGAAGATAAAAATCTTGTTATAAAATTATTTTGTAAATATGAATAAATAAAAGTGACTTATTTAAGTTTTGAGCTGGAGCTAGGCTCCCTATCGTAAAATTTTAAATAGTACCCCCCCCCCCGCCATCATGTTAAAATAAATATTTGTAAATAAGTATTTATTGTTTTCAATCAAATAAAATAGATTTCACTAAGTTTTGAAAGAATGGAAACCCTGCTATATGGTTTTAGATAGGGGTTTACCCTCCCTATAAAACAAACATGATCAAATGCTAGATCAATCACCCGAATTACTTAAAGTGAAATGTGCTCGGCTTTCAAATATCAGAAACAATAAGCAATTATTAATCCGCATCTAAAAATAAATCTAACTAATTAAATGAAGGAAAGTAAGTTTAGAAAAGTCTTCGTGGACATGTTTCAGCTATGCGAATGTGATTGTTCATTTTTATTGGATTTTGTGTTTTTGCCAATCGGATTTAGGGTTAGTGGGAGTAGTTTAAGGGACAGTATGGTTTGTAAAAATAAGAACAAAAATAAACAGAGTTCGTAAAAAGCACATAACTTCTATTAAATAATCATTGTTTTAACGCAGATAGGTCACAAATGGATAGGTAAAACAAAACATTGCTTTTGACTAATATCCCAAGTGCATTTGTTTTAAAACAATTTATGTCGGTAGTACTAATTTGTTTTAGGAAATTTGTAGATATAATTTTATTAATACAGATTATTTAGAAAATAATGTTTTTAAAATTTTTGTGGTTCAGTCCTAGAGTGTCGACTCTCCCAGGCTATATCTTGTTTTGATTTAGTTTATAGCTAATCAGACTTGAACTACTGTCAAACCTTTTGCAGAAGAATTAAATAAACAGACTAAGAAGTAAACCTCATAATAATTCGCTATCGAATATATAGAAGATTGCAGAAAAAACGTTGTATTTTATACGACGGTAAATCTGCACGTGAGCTAAAATTAAGACAAGATGCATGGTGAGTGCATTTTAATAATAATAATACTTTTTAAATAGGCACTAATATGGCCCAACTTCTAGATAGTATTCGTCGCTATGTGTGAATTATAGAGTTTTGTTTTGTTTCTGTTCTATTATGGAATAACCAAATGCGATTTTAAAGAAAATTACATTGTAACTTGTTTACCCCCTTAAAAAGAAGAATGACGAAGATGAGACTGAAATAAGAAAACAACACAAACTAATTAAAGAGGTGAAGTAAAAAAAGAAAGTAAGAAACGTTTCTGAATCGAAAGCAGCATAGTTCGTTGTAATAATTGCTATTAGTGAATGGATGAGCCGCCATGTTTAAATTTCAATGGTTGGCAGTGTTTGTCAATCGTATTCGGTTATTCTAGAATAGCATTATAGTCAATCAAAATGCTCTAAAAGCAAAAACTGTACGGTGTAAGGAGCGACCCTATTTAGTTTGTAAAAGTGTAAGATAATGAAAGGTGGCAAAAATGAATCGTGGACGAATTCATTGTGAGGGGGACGTCGAGAAAGAAAGCGACTTGATAACTGTTAAAAAGGAGAAGGTTCCGCAGTGCAAACGAGACTTGAATGGCGGCGGTTTCAGAAACGCGAAGAGCCGGAGCGCTTGGTGATCGGAGTATCGAAGTACCGGAAGAATGGGAGTTTACCGATGTTTCTGGTACCGATGAAGCTTTATTGGCTATGGTATCCAAGCCCGTCTTTCGAGTCCGCTGACTAAAAAATGCGACTGATAAGCAAGTTGATACTGTGAAGGAATCCCCTGACTTGTATTTCATCAAACAGACAATTGAAAGTGCTTGTGGAACAATTGCTTCAGTTCACGCTCGGATAGACAATGCAGAGCAAATTGATTTCCAATCGGATGTATATATGAACGAGTTTCTAGCGGAAACCAAGTCTGTGACCTCAGCAAGAAAAAGAAATTCATGAGACAAAAGTATGTCAAAATATTTTTTGTGTGTGCGTAGCCGGCGTAAACTATCCGGTGATGGGAAATAAAGAAAACCAAAATGTTTGCATATACGTTCTGTTTTTTGTAATTCTTGTTGGATCTTACCGGGTACCTCGAAAGAACGGGTAATGCAACAAAAGTATGATAGGTAAAAAACAATAGCAAGAAATGAAAAAATAAAATAATGACGGTCAAAGTATCCTATAAAGAATATTTTCCAGCGTAAGCTGGTAGCAGCGGAAGTAGATTTCCACTGTTCCTTAAAGACCAAAATGAAAGACATTGTCACATCAAGCACAGAGTCCGTGAAAGAAAAACAAACAAAAACAAACAAACAAACAAGAAGAAGCAAGTAACACTCACAAGGGATCCTCGCCAATAAGATGACAGAATTCTTATCAGATCGTACTTTTGAAATTATCACACAAAGCTACGTTTTCAGTTATAAGGAACAAAAGAAGAAAAACCTAGTTGAAATAGTTAGTTAATTAAAGTTCAATATTAATGTGAATAATTATTATTGTTATAAGTAAAATAAATACGTAAGATAAAATCCGAAAATACAGTTTATGGTAGTGAATTCAAATAACCTCTTATATAAGAGAGGGATATATATATATATATATATATATATATATATATATATATATACAAACGTGAACGAGCATTCTTTGTCTCGCTTTACGGTATGAATAATTTTGCGTATGCAAATTTGATTTAATTTTATGAGCAAACAAGGAGAGTCTTAATCTAAAAAATCACTGACGATATTAAAAAAGAAAGGACAGAATAATCACATATGCAAATTTAATTTTTATGAGTTAACATTAGTTTTGTCTATTTTTTAGAAATAGAAAAGTGTTGCTGTGAACAGTTTATCATAATAACATGTTACGCCAAAGACAATAATAAGTTCAGTGGCACGAGGAAAATCAAAACACATGGAAGCAATGCTGGTGTAAGTGGAGATAGCAAAAAGAATAGAATAGTGTTCTTACCTTTAATTTCATAAATTATCTTATCCGGAATTCCTAGGTCGCCGTCTTGAGCGGACACACTCATTACAATTGTACCCTGCGAAAGAGTAAATATTCAGGTAACTATCAGTTTTGTATATTGGTGGGGTATTTCAGCTGGGGTATGTTAAATTATATTCGTAGGGGGATTTAACACGTAAACAGGATAAATCATAGACAAAGGGTCGGCAAGGTTCAGGCGGTTTACTGTTAGGGCGCAATCGGCTAGATTGGATACTAAAGTTTAGTGGAAACGATGTCAGACGAAGAATTCGTCAAGATTCGTTGGTTGTCATGGAACATTAGCGGGATAACTGTTTTTTTTATGTTTGAAAATCCGTTTTTAATAAAGTAACGCGCTTCTAAGGATATTCTTCAATCATTCTCCCCTTGTCCTCCCCCCGTTGTTTTATAGCCTAAAGACGAACTCGACTAAATAAACCATTTTCTTCTATATGCACGTGTTGATTGATTGATCAATTGACGTATTTATGATTGTCTGTCGAACCTTCTTTTGATTGCAATGCGAGATTGTCTACCACCAAGCAAGATTAGTACGAGATGCTTGAACATTGAGACGCCAATCAGAAGAAGCCGCGTATCTCTTGTGATTAATGCATGGACTGTATTATGAGTTTATAATGGGAGTCAGATAATCCCTTAAGCTCATAACAGTAGGTTTTGAGGAAAAACATTTTACTGACCCACATCCACGGTGCAATAGGAGGGATTGGGAACGATGATGCCCGGCCCTCTCCGTCTTTGATGTGCTGATGACACCACGCTCTATTCTGAACAAGCACACATATCCAAGGCAATGGCTGGATCCTTAGAAAATGACCTCCAGTCTATAGTCGAATAGGTCTATCAATGAATGATCACATTTAACGCTAACAAGACAAACCCCCTTTCCTTTAAGAATTATAAGAAACCTTACCAACTATTAATTGCCATGACCGAGAGCACCCTTCCAGAGAGTCCAATGTTTACAGGTAGCATGAATTAAAATAAATACATACAAGATACTGCTAAGTCTATTGCAAAGAAGGTGGGCTCCCTCTACTGATCGTAACTCTTCACAAAGTCACTGCATAGAGTATTGTTGTCTCATCTGGGAAAGTGCACCAACCACTAGTTATACCGGGTAAAAAAGAGTCTACAACCTGTCGCACACTGTCTACTAAGCTCCAAACCTTGCCCCATCGCCGCAATTTACTTCAACGGAATTTGCTTCGACGAACTTAATGCATTTGTACCCCCTCAACGTAAATACTCCGACCAACCTGACAAGCAGAAAAATCCCACCCCTTTACTGTCAAGGTCCACGAATACTGGAAAACTTTCTTATCTAATACCTTCTTTCCTCGAATCGCTTACTTTTGGAATTTCCTTTTTGCTTCCTGTTTCCCCGACTTTACCAATATGCAGAAATTTAAATGTAATGTGAACAAGCATCTCGCTGAACAATTCCCCACTTAGGATTCCCCTATAAATCTGATCTCTAATTCACGGTAGTGTTCCTTTTGGGGGTGAATTCTTGTAAAGTTAAATGTGAATATAATTTGTCAAATCTAAATGATTATTAGGAATGACGGAATTCGACCCAAGAATAAGCATATCTGGAAAATGGATCTGTCTGATTGGTCAATGTAATCATGTGATATAGGAAAATTTGCAGTTACATTTCAGTTATTAGAAGAAATATTACTGAAAAAAGATGTAATAATGTAAGGTCTTGATAGATAGGGTAGCGTAGACCGTTTCTTTCTCTTTTCCACCGTCATCTCGGTGTACAGAAGCCAACACAACAGAGAACACTTTTAGCCCTGACTTTCATCTTAGTTATCCACCTTATGTCTTGGCTTCAATTTATCTAAAATGATATTGTTATTTAGCTTAGATTTTATCGAAAATGACAATGAGATTGAACTTAGTTTTTATAATCAGGGAAACAAGTCTTTGCCGTTTGGTGAAGTCACTTTTCTGTTATGTGTCATTCATTATTATCAACCACAGCAAGAGAATCCCGTCAGCATGAAAATAAGTCTAGAATGAAATGTAACTTTTGCGATAAACACTCTCAACATCTTGTGTGACTCCCAACAACTGTTATGATAAACACTCTCAACATCTTGTGTGATAACACTCAGCATCTGTTGTTATAAACACTGTCAACAACTGTTGTGATAAACACCTTAAATATCAGTTGTGATAAACACTTTCAACATCTATTGTAGTAAACACTCTCAACATATGTTTTTATAAACGCTCTCAGCATATGTTTCTATAAACGCTCTCAGCATATGGTGCGAGAAACATTCGTAGCATATGATGTGATTAACACTCTCAACTTCACCTGGCAATAAGTACCATTTTCTGCAAGAATTATGTCATTTTGATTAACTGAGTGCCAGGAGCATAGCAACCCTGATACTAAGCTGCATGAGAAGAGTGGTATTGATTGATTATTGGCCAAACGTTTATCCAGATTTTAGGTGTCATAACAATATATGATCCCGGTATGGGAACTTGTTGACATTGCAAAGGAGCGTAGGTAGATCAGTGGACGTTGAAACATTGGCAAAATTGTTTTTTCCCGTATGTTCGATTTAGGGGAATCGAGGAACCCAATTTTATTTTTTTATTTTATTTTTAGAATAGGTTATGGTAAATGGCTTACAATCGTTGCATTTTCCTTGACATGCGCGTCAAATGAGTGCGTTATAAACACAGGTTTACTATCCTGGACGTCAGTGATTTCTATCCACACACTTGTCGACGAATTCAGTGATGGAGTACCAGCATCCTGAAAGATTCAAAAGAAAATATTTACATGAGTAGTGGTAGATGGATTGAAACAATTAGATAGATAGATAGATATTTTCTCCAACTGCTACCATCTTTTTGAGTCCATAACTTATCTATTCATAAACGACCCTTTTGGGGCTTACATAACGCACGCTCACTTACCCTCCCTAATGGTTTAATAACTCCGACCGCTACCATTCCCACCGTACTCTCCACACTTAACTCAATTTCTTAGACTGCTACTATCTATTTGTAGCTCACAATTTATCTTTTCATAAGTGCCCTTTTTAAGCTTTTCTCCTCCTACTACCACTGTTTTAAATGTGTTGTACATTGTGTAGACCAATTATGCTGAGGAATTCTTAAAATAAAGACGAAACGTTGATGAATATATAAACAATATTTTTGGTTTTCCTTTTTTCATTTTTCATTACGTTGGAATATTAGTTCCATTTTTATCATAGATAGATAGATAAATAGATAGATTGGTTGAGTCACCAAATGATGGCTCCGAAATAAGCAGTCTACCAATGAACACCAGCTCGCTCAGTAAAACTTAAGATGATAGTTCATCTGAGGACGAAGCTTGTGTTGTACTCCTTTGAATGAGTACCAACCATATTTGTGATGAGTAGATCAGGAAAGAGTATGGCGAACCTTACCTCGCCGAAGCAAGAGTCGGCGAATTGTCTGTAATGTGCTTGTTGATATGTCAAACTTGTGATGCAAACATCAGCAAAACTATAATGAAATGGCACAACACAAGCATTATTGGCTAAAAACGAGGCTGACTCAAGTACGTGATCCCTGTTGCTTAGCTGAAACTGAAGAGGTATAAAAAGAGGTGAGTTTTGGTTGATGGATTGATTCACACAAGACACGTCATTCAGAAAGAGAAAGAGGAAGAGGATATAAAGAGAAAAGCAAGAGAAAAGAGAAAGATACAAAAGGTGACAGGGTCTAGTTACAAATGTTTTTTTTAAGTGGCACATGGTTAATATAGTTTAAGAATATATTTGTTTATGGAGATTAGGGTTAAGAGGAGTTTGTGAAAAAACAAACAAACAGACTTTATTATATACAAGGTGTTGCAGCAAAATCCGACACTTACCAGGAGGTGCTGAGGAACGTGGTGAAGCCCTGGATGGACAAGATCGCCGCTGGACGCCCCTATGTCTACTAGCAAGACTCCGCTCATACACACATGGCTAAGACGATACAAGTATAGCTTTTAAAACAATCTTCTTCACTACTGGTCGCTGGACTTGTGTCCACCTTCTCCACCCGACTGCACACCACTTTATTATTTCTTCTTGGACGTGATTGAGGCCAATACCAACAAGCATACCCACAACATGGTCGACCTGCTTAAGGCTGCCATCGTAGAAGCGTTCGCCGCTATAGACAAAGACATGGTCGCCAAAGCATGTGACTCATTTCGCACCCGCCTTGAGATGGTCGTCTCCGTCAGCTGTGATTACATTGAAAAATAATGTAGTCTGTAACTCTAACTGTTGCTAAATAAACTGTCGGGTATCTGCATATACACCTTTTGTTTTTATTGTCTATTTCGTTTTCTTTTTGTCAAGTGTTGGATTGTAGATAGAAGATTGATTTTTAATTTTTATCACTTTTAAATCATAAATAAAATAAAATAAAATGTATTTTCTGTTTATCGACGTCAAGCGAGAACGCGAAACCCAACGATAATGTTGTAATCAATTTGATCAAAATTAAATATACTTATCCAAGTACTCTTGGTAATGTAGTATAAGGATGTGTATGGTTATGGAGGTTTATCTCGAAAACGCTAGGAAAACACACAAACAGACAGGAATTATAACTGTAAGTACATTTTTTTTATTATTCATTATTTATATAATAAATTACTCGTGACCCGTTGGATCATTCGTAAATTCATAAACTGTGATATATCTATTAAGAAATTCTTCTTGCATAACTATAAATAATAAAATTTCATTACAGAAGTAAAGAGACGTATTATTTTTCTATCTAATTTACATACATGCTTATGGTGTGTACGAACACACTATGTGAATTAAATAAAGAGTCACTCAACATAGTATGGTGAAAGAAATCTATAGATAGCTAAGATGGGATTGGATTAGATGTAATTAAAACAGAATTCGTTTTCAAGCATAACTCAATCCCAGAACTAAAGTATATTTTAACACGTATTTCATCTTATTAAAGTATATAGGAAAAACCCCTCATGGAAACAAACGTTAATTAACTCACATCTAATTTCAGGAATGAGAATACTACAGGACAATTAGTAGAGAAGATCGATACAGAAAACCAGAAGAAATGTCTCTCCAAAGAAAATAGACTTGAAATGGAGTGATATTACAAGGACAAATCCACATAAAGAAGCTACCTGAAACACATGAAGAATCTATGGGATATGCCTACTGACTACTATGAAACGGAACAAAGGATTGCAGATCAAGCAACACATATTCTCAAGAGATAATGGTTCTTGGAGCTGGAACTAAAGGAAGGGTAAATGATGTATCAGAACATTAGGAAATCCCAACCCTTTAAGTAAAAAACACAGGTAGAAGACCAGTAACCACGAAATAGCAGAACTCATTGAAAAAGAAGCATCAGCAGTTGAACACATCAAAGAATTTATGAACGCGGACAAAACAAAGCTCTGATTTCTAAGAAATTAAAAGTGGAAGAAATTAAAATTAGAAACAGAAAAAGTGAACAGACTCCTCTCATATCGCACAGATATCATGACAACATAAACAACTTTATTTATTCGTGGGTCAAATCAGTAATTACAAGACTAAAAATAGAAAAAAAGACTCGTCCGAACAATTGACCAGCAAAGCCCGCGTGCAAAACCAGACTGGAAACCCAGATCAACAAAATGAAAAAGGACACTAAAGTGGTAAATAAGGCCAAAGACAACAGAAAACGCGAAGGCCAGACAGTCCAAGGCCTTGTACAAATGCATCGGATGCTCCCCCTGCGGACGAGTTGTCTGAGGAAGAAGTCGCAGCCGTATTACCGCGGAGAAGCACGAGACAAAAAAAGACCTGCACCGGGTTGCCACAAAATGTGATCATGAGATCAGGGGGGTGTAACGGGGAGCGGCCGACTGACGTAAATGCAGACACTTGTCGGCGCCGTTCAAAGAGGCAGCGTCTGGTATGCTGTGTGTGTGGGGCGAACCCGAAAACGCTCGCTGACGACAAAAAAGAAAGAGGAGTGGGAGGAGAAAGGCGTCAGAAAGTCAAATAAGGTTTTTATTTGAAGATCCGGGCCGCGGCGCCGAGAGAGAGATTTATGCAAATTAAGTTGGTTTGCATGCGTTGCATTTTTTTTTTAATAAGAGCAGGAAAATGAACATTCGGCGAGCGATGTGGAGATCGTTCTGAACGTGGGATCGTAAAGCGAATGAAAGGAGAGAATAGTGCTGGATTTGTTTTTATGTTGGACTGAACGACGTTTTTTTTACACTGGAGAGAGATATTAACATTCATTTGGACTTGATCTTGGCGACACCTCTGTTTAACTGTTCCGATACTATTTCTTTATTTTATCTACACGGATCATGATGCATTTTGGAATATATATTCTAGGCGAGTAACATAGGCACAATAATTTTTGTAAATTTTAATATTTAAGGGGTGCATATATATAAAGTTAGGTGTGTGTATATGTTTATATATATATTGCAGGATACACTCCTAAAATAATGAACCGATCATTATGGATTCAAAAAATTCTCGGCAGACCGCCCCCTAAACTTCACAAATAAGCTAAATAAAATATTAATAAAGAAAAGAATTGCTGTACATCAAATTTTGAGTTATATTAAATACATTTTTTTAAATATCGGTGTACGCTCATGAGTGTCAACAATATGTATGTGCTCAGTAAAATCATAGTGTTGAACTGTGGAGTTTATCATTACGGAATATGTATTTTAGGCAACTGAGTGAGTAACGTGGGCACATTATTATTTTTTTATAAACTTTACCATTTAGGGCTACCACTGAAACCCTACCATAACCTCCCTCCCCCGAAAAAAAATTATTAAAATTTAAAACTTATGATGCATTTATTGCTCATACCCGTCCTGGGACATGTTTCTACTAGTATTCTACTTATATATATATATATATATATATATATATATATATATATATATATATATATATATATATATATATATAAATATATATATATATATATAAATATATATATATATATATATACACACAACTTCTGTGCACACAAAAATTAATTTATAAATAAACTAAAAAAAGTCTATATATATAAAAAAATTAATTTATAAATTAATTAATTACAAAAATATTGTTATATATACATATACATATATATATATATACGTGTTTTCCTTTTAATTGTTTATCATTATAAATTCCTATTTGTAAGGATATCGTGCCCTATGTCTGTGCAAGGTCTGCTGTCTTGAATCGACTCTGTTTTTAAGACAAATTTGATACTTTTGGGGAAAGGAAAGAAAACTACGTCATATCTTGGCCAATGATTGATGTATTCTTAAAATTCAAAGTGCATCTCTTAGAGGAGCTGTTGCCAAATACAGCTCACTCGAAGAAGCCGCTCTGAGCTTCCACCACCACCTCCTTCAACCGGGACCTGAACCATGAGCATGTCGCCATAATGGTGTCCCTCGAGAGACGCTTGAACATCAGTATGATACTCGCAATAAAATCATCGGATGTAAATAGCTTCTAAAACCTTCAATCTTTTAATAAACGAGAAATGGTTAAATGCTTCCAAGGGATTCTACTCTTCGGGAAAATTTTTATTACCGCCCTTTGATTGTTATGAACGAACGAATTTAATTGATTTATAACCAGCGATGTATGAATTGCCTTCCTTTAATGCTTAAGAATAATAATGTTATTTAGAAAAAAAATTAATTGATGCGGAATAAAATATATCTGTGTTAATAACATAGTTGAATAAAGAAACGAAAAAATAGGCTAGTTCGAATCAAGTATCAATATGCCAGATGGATTGCTATTTGGTCTGACTTTGACAGTGAGATTAAAACACCATCAACAGCTTTATGTCTATGCGATCGAATTCTTACGATTAATTAATTTGCATATAGCTTTGCAAACGGACGCATCATTGATTAAATATTCATTTTTATTGTTTTCTTACATTGTTTATTTTTATGTTACTACAACTCACAGTCCTATTTACGAATCTTAGCATTTTGGGAGAAGAGTCTTTCTAGTTAATTTACTTCTGTTGGTGCGATTGTTGGGTTTCTCAGTTTCCTTGGGCAACGCCGGAACATGGGTTCCGCTAGTAAGCTTATACGTTATATGAACAAACATTATCCACCTATTAATCTAGTTGTAAGTATTCTTTTTAAATATGCAACTTATATTAAATATCTTTAATGTAAATCTATTGTAAATAGTTTCCATTTAAATGACTTTCCTTGCGAATTAATGAACATACTATTCTAAGAAAGGTTTTTGGTAATTTATCTTTTTTTAATTAAATAACTTTAATTAATTACTGTTAATATAGACAAAACAAAATTACAAATGAATAGCACCAAACATTAGTTTATTATAATCTGTTTGAAAAATTAGGCACACAAATAGCTGTGCTTTGACTTTTGCTCTCTACTATGTATACAATATTTTAAAATATAGTAACCCGTTTTAGATGCTAATATAGGTGTGATAAATAAATAAAACTGTTCGCATTTGTTTGTTTAGATATTTAATAGATATTGAATATGTATAGAAGATATAGAGTTCGAATGTTTAATCATTAACTAGCGAAAACTTACCTTAGCAGTTACTGAATACTGATAAAAACTCCGCGTCTCATAATCCAGCTTTTTCTTCAACGTGATCACCCCTGTGCTGTTGTCGATGGTCATTATGGCATCGATGTTTGCCGAGTTCTGAAATAGAAAAGCGAAACTAAATGGGATAAAAGTACATAACACAGGGTCTCAACACTACGTCAACATCCCATAGCTCCTAGTGGGGTTCGTTGGTAGGATGACATACAACGTGTAATTAGTATGTCTCTATTTACACGTCTCCCCACGAGGTCGGTTTTTAAGGTGGAGAAAATATCTATCTCCCCAACCAGGGGCACTCTGGATTGGGACAAAAATTAAAATTACCTCAGTCTAGAAGAACTTCTCCTTCAGGAAGAACAGATGAAGTATGGTCTGTCATTTCTTGTCAGTGTCGGGTCGGCACAGATCACCAAAAAACGACACAGTGTAGCCATAGCAAGGCAACCATCTAAATACTGACCAGGTGCAACGTTGCTTAAGCAGTGATCTAACGAGAACCAGTCTGTCAAGGATTCATACCTTCCTCAAATGTATTAGCTCGAAAGTGAACATACTGGTTCAGGTAGATTCTAGAACCCGCCACAACGATTTCATTATGCATGCCTAAAAGCACAACCTTCCAGACAACCCTCCTCCTTCTCCAACACTATCACCTACTATATTATTTTTCAGTTACAGGTTATCTACTACTACTACAATAATAATAATAATAATAATAATAATAATAATAATAATAATAATAATAATAATAATAATAATGAATATAATAATAATCTTCCCCCGCTCTCCCCCCCCGCTTCCCCCCCCCCCCCAAAAAAAAATTGTGGCAGCCAAGGTTGACACCACACAAATTATTTTGCAGAGGGTCGAGGAGGAACAGCACGAATCAGACCTCCACTGGAAGTGCGGAGAGTGCTGGGACCTTGGGGGCCCCCCAAATCCCAGAGAAGACCAGCGAGAAATCAATGGTAAACGGCTGTTGCGATACTGCAAGGTAATTTGCGGTGACTATCGAAAAGAGGTAGAGAATACTTAAAATCTGGGGAGACTTGTCACTCAGACTCCAGGGAATACCACCGGTTGTTGTCAGTGAGCAATCACTGATGATCACCTGTGTGAGAACTCCTTGTGAGTACAAATAATAATAATAATAATAATAATAATAATAATAATAATAATAATAATAATAATAATAATAATATCAAGATTATTGATTTAAATAACAGTAACCCGTTTTGATTATAATATAGGAGTGATAAATGAAAAAATATTTCGTATTTATTTATTTAGAAGAGGTGAAACTAGCAGAGCGTACGAAACGTTGTGGCAGATCCAGTTTCCCCAGCTTCTAACACTAACCCATCCGCCTCGCACGCTTAGTATTAAACTGAAAATGTCAGACTAAGGAATCATAAAAGGTATGCATACATTTTAAATGCGCAAAACCATCTAGTAAAGAAAGACTATGTTGTGTTTTTTTCTTCGTTGCATACAACAGCAGATGTATACGTCGGCTAATATATTAATGCATCAGCCAAAGTATCCGTTGTATAGATAGACATTATTTATTTGAATACATGGACATTGATTGTTAAATAATTTGATTTTAAAAGCCCACTCATCTCTTCAGCTGTTCAATTGGGGTATTGTTGGGTTGTGGCGGATGCCAACGGTCTCCGAGTGGTCTCGTTTGAATTACTTACTTGTCCGGAAGGCTGAAAGAAAGAGTAAAATCGTTTAATAAGATGATGATGATGATGATGATGATGATGATGATGATGATGATGATGATGATGATGATGATGATGATGCCAACAACAACGATGATGATAATTGTGGTATAATGGTATTTGTTCTGGAAATAAGAAAATAGGGACACTTAAGATTGAGGAAAGCGGCAAGATTAACTGACAGCAAAACTCGAAAAGGCCCTTTGCCTCTCACTCGGAGCCTCGTTTCCTCTCTCTATCTATCTCTGTGTTTCTGTATCTCTTCCTCTTTCGGTATTAATATGTCTGTTTTTGGTAGATTACGACTGGTACTAACATTGTCGGAACTGATTACAATTTAGGTTAGACTGTTAGTTTAAGTTAGAGATGGCCAGCCTTTCCCCATCCCCATCTTTGGCCTTGCGCCACATTTTACATTCTGTGACTTGTCACTTTATG
This sequence comes from Sepiola atlantica, assembly GCA_963556195.1. Taxonomy (NCBI): domain Eukaryota; kingdom Metazoa; phylum Mollusca; class Cephalopoda; order Sepiida; family Sepiolidae; genus Sepiola; species Sepiola atlantica. Next base: position 750,760 of record OY744538.1, on the reverse strand, counting down.
TTAATAAATATTGAGTAAACCGCAGTCTATACTGGCAGTCAAGACGTTGTTTCTCTGTCGTAATTATACTTTTCTTCAATATACTTGTTTTCGCTAAACCCCGTGTTTGTGTTTTCATTCCGATCCACAACGCTCTTCATGCAGTCTTGAATGAAATTGTTAGTGTATGACATGATAAGAAAGGCAACAAACTAATTAAACATATTGACGCAGAAACATGTTTAAAATGTTCATTGACTTCGATATTCCGACTCAATTTGCCGAGTCTTAGTCAGAGAATGAAAATTTTATTAAGGTGAATTCCAATTTCATGCAGAAAATCTTTTTCAATGTTTTAAAATAAAATCTTTAAGAAATGTGAGGTAGTTTCAGTCACATCTTTATTATAATAAAATAAGTATTACTTACGATTAGAAGATACTTAACGGCTCCATTATTGCCTGTATCGGCGTCTTTAGCACGAATTTTTAATCCAGGCAAAGTACTGCCAACCGTGAAATTCTGAAAATAAAAGAAAAGTATTTAATTTATTGATAACGAATTGAATCCCTGGAAATTTCATGGTGATTAAGCTTTTTACTGCCAACTGACATTAAACATATCTATTGGATTTAATTTTGTTTCTAATTCAACTGTAATTTATCATATACTATAAAATTCCCATGCTTAATAAGGTAAAGCAAGGGAGCCAACAGCTTAGAGTTAAAACGCGAACGAAAGCATCTTGACTCTAATCATGTAACAGGGAAGAATAATAAAAAGTTGAAAAATTATTTGGGGAGGTTGTAGAACGCAATTGTCTGTATGAGGATTCTTTTCGTATGATGTCAATCATCGGACAATGATCAATAATACAACTGGTACTTAAATCATTATGAAAGTTTGTCAAGCAATTTAAAGTAAAAAATATCATTTCGGAAATTGAAGACAAAAACAATGATATAGAGCTGATGCAGTCTTTTGTTTTAAAAATACGCACAAAACAAAAAACAAACAGACAGCGTCTTAGAGAGATAGCGTGCACGCGTGTTAGGAAGAGAGAAAGGGGCATTCGAGTCCAGAGAAATAGCTCGACAAACACTGATACACACGAATGCATATCTACATGGCTGTGGTAACTGATTGCGGGTTTTACATGCGATGAATAAACATAATCAGTAACGCATTTGTTTCGTGTTTACTTTCTTCGCCAACAAAGAAACAATTAAAAGGAAGCTACTTTTGAACAAACAAATGATAACACCAATCGTGATTGTCTCCCTTTGCATAGGTTTGATTTTTATAATCTAAAAGTTGATAATCGCACACCACCTATCACGTGACGCATGTGTCAAATATGGCGACTATTTTGTTCACTCCATATTATAACTATAGTAGCAATGGAAGTATCTGACTCATGATGCAGTACTCTACCTCTATAACAGTCAGATACGTCGTCCTTCGTAAGATGGAAGAGTATCTGCTGTCGCATCTCAGAGCACGCTTTCATGTTTTAACAGAGTACAGAATCAGCTTCGCAATCTAGTGAGGGGTGGTCTCCTCTCTTCTCTACGGCCCCTGTCTCACAAAAGAGACGTTGCTAGTCGTTCTCTACTCGATCGTCATTTGGTGGTCGGCAGAGCTCCAATCTCTGCTTCCTCACCGTAAAACATTCACAGCAAAAAAAATGCAAAGAACTTTTCTTTATCTCCCGTGTGCCTAACATCAAACGGAATTTCCATGTCAAAATTTATTTCTAAGAATGTTTTATTTGTTGATCACATTACCACAGGGCTGCTTCCCCGAGGACTGCTTCCCCGAGGACTGCTTCCCCGAGGACTGCTTCCCCAAGGACTGCTTCCTCAAGGACTACAAGATGGTTATCTTAAAATCTAATATCAACAAATATTTGTCATAAACCATAAACCATCCTCATAAGTAATCAAATTGCATTCATTCCATTGATAATGTTCAACCCTCTCATCGTATTCGTCATCATTAAACTGACAATCCATCCATCTCATTAACCCGTATCCTCAAGTGGCGTTTGACCTTGATAATTGGTAACTTATTAGTAAAAAATATGAATATGCAAAGCCGGAAACAATGCTATTATTTCTATTAATGTACTATTGTGCTATCTTTCAATGCTCAATTCAAGGGGGTTAATCTAGTATACGTTCTGTTGTCATGAAAGCATCCTCCCAGACATTATCTCATCCTTTTTTTAGGAGAGGGTAGTTTAGTATCTGTTCTGTGTTTATGTAATCCCCCAGACATTACTTTCTCCTTTTGTGTGGGGGTATTATCACTTCTGTCGTAATTAGACCATCCTCCCAGGCATTACCTATTTCTTGAGGAGGATAGTGTAGTATCTGTTCTGTTTTCATGAGACCATCTTCCCATGCATTAATTCCTTGTTTGAAAGGGAAGGTTGCATACGTCGGCCAAAGATTGCAACTTAATGGAAATTACGTCAGACAACGGATGTGAGAGGACAAAATCAGAGACTGGATGGAACAAGCGTAGCGACAAGCCATATTTGAGATGTCCTGAAATCGGATTGAACAAAGCGATGCGCTTCTAATCAGGACCTCCTTTTGTCACCATCTGGTTTCTCCCCTTTCCCCTTCTTGTTGCTTTACAGCTCAAAGACGAGCTCGGTTGAATAAACCCATCTTCTTCCTTCATTGATTAAATTATCCTCGGTCTGGACAGACGACGAGAATACGCGTGGAATTTGAGACACCGACTAGGAGACCATAGGTATATCTAAAATCAAAAAATCTAAATCAATGTCATATTGAAGGCTGGCGACGTGAGTGTCAGAGTCATCTGTGCTCGTTCCTTATATGACGCAAGAACGTAAATCCCTAGCGCCAAGAAAACGTATAGGAAAGAAACATTTGTCAACTTACCTCTGGGATGCTTGTTTGGTAAGGACGGTTCTCAAACTGAGGCGCATTGTCATTAATATCTCCTAGAATGAATATATATCCCTTTCTGGCATTTAATCTCTGAAAGTATATAATAAAAACACACTATATTTAACGCACTGGAAATTTAAAAACATAAATAAAACTAGATGACACGTGATCCGTTTGAGTCAACGCTGGTACATTGTACATTAGTGTATACATTGTGCTCTTACCTGATTGTGCTTACAAGATCGATAGATTAATATTTGAAAATTACATCCAGAGAGTTAGAGAATAAAGTTACCGTCTGCTTTCAATTTAACGGAAGTTAGCGAGATTTCACGAATAAGCTTAGGAGATGTCAGTTACGACAAAATTATACACACCGTTTTATCATTTCAAACGCTGATGCTGCTTCTGCTGAATCATATTATATTTACGTAATAATTCAAACCAACCCCTTGTTGCTATGGTGACTGACCAGATGGACAACTGTTATAGGTTGACCCATTATAGTGACGTAAATAATAATTCTCTTACTTGCCTCGTCTTACGCTACTCCTGCCTTACTAATCTCTTCCCTCGATCCTCCTCTCCCCACCACTTCTCGTTTCATTCGCTCTTCTTTCCACCATCTAACACAATCAATGTGAAAACAATCAAGAAAGCAAATGGCTCCTTACACCATTTGCTTTATATATATATATATATATATATATATATATATATATATATATATATATATATATATATATTATTGTATATACAATAACATCGACATCACCATACGAATGGCAAACAAATCCAACATGTATACATTCTTAAATAAAACAGATTACAACACTAAAATAAATAACATCCTCGACAATAAAACAAAATTTAAACTACTTACAAAACACCTCATTGAACAATAAAAAAAAAACAAATTAACCAAATAATCACCGCAAACAATAGCGAAATTGGAACAATTAGTAAAATTATAGGCGACTATAAACTCTAGCTACATTTACGAAAAAATAAAAACACATAAAAAATATACCCCCAAGACCCATAATCTCCCAAATACCTACACCCGTTTACCATATCAAAAATAATTCAACCATATATACCAAATAAATACAACATAAAATCTACATAAAATCTACAATTGACTTCATATATAATCAAACTCCCCTAAAAAACTGCATAACTGCCTCTTTAGACACAGAAAACCTTTTATTAACGTCCCGACACCATAAAAATCATCCTGAATAAAGTCTACAAACACCCCCTCATGCACGATCGAAGTCTCATTCAATGACCCCACAGGCAAAATATTTATACAAAAAATAAAATCTTTTTCGACCCAACAACTAAATTAAATATATACACTAGATACGTAGATGATATCTTCATTACCACAGGCACGATAAAAATAAAAACAAAACCAATGATAAAAATGACACTTTTCACCTATACTACAAAAACCAAATGCATCCCAATTACAAACTTGACCAAAAAGCAATAATTATCGAACAACATAAGAAAATCAAACTAATAATCTAATTCAAAACGTCTAATTTAATAAAAAAAAAATAACACCATTAACTCAACCTTAAGCCAAACTAATGTAGTATATAAGTTCACATGCCCCTTTGAGGAATGTCTTCCTACGAGCCAAACAGAACAAATATATAGTAGCTATATTGGTCACACAACAACTCTCTCCCGACCTCTTACCTATCCGACACCAGCGCCATTTAACGCCACGAAAAATACTAACAGCTAACACTAAAATTATACATAAAAATAATTGCATACATCGACTAAAAATATTAAAAGCAATTTATTAAAAAGAAACAACCCGGTATTAACAAAATAGCTTTTAATACCGGTACTAACGTATTCAACGTATTCCATAATTAAAAATAATAAAGTAATAGATTATAAATAAATAAATAAATAAATAAATAAATAAATAAATAAAATATTTTTAAAAATAAAATAATATAACTGAACAAAAGTAATAAATACACAACTAAAAAAAATAAATAAATAATAGACTCAACCCCACCCATTTATTTTCTTTAACTCCCCCTCTCCTCCTACCAAACCATCAAAAAAATTATTAAAAAAAACACAATAACTCAAGTCTTTTTAAAAATAAAATATACTCCTGATGACGGCCACGAAGGTTGAAAGCGTTCGAGTGATGGCCGAATCAAGAACACTCGGAAACGTATTATAGCGACTGCCACCGGAGACTTGCTCGATGCATCGAGAATATCACAAAAAAAATCACCAAACGCGAAAATTCCGTGTCATTCAACGCCTGCATGAATAACGACTTAATGCCTTAATACACACACACACACACACACACACACACACATACATACATACATACACACATATATATATATATATATATATATATAGTAGCAGCAGCATAAGAAAATGAATGGCACAAATAGATGACATGAATCAAGTAGAAAAGAGGCGTAGTAGCAGAAAAAAAGAACATAAGAGACTGCAAGTAGTAGGATGGCCTAAATAAATAAATGATGTAAATAAAGAAGAAAAGAGGGGTAGTAGCGGAAGAAGAGAGGGGATAAGAGGGTGAAATAAATAAATAAATGATGTTAATAAAGCAAAAAGAAAGTTGTATCAGCAGTATATGTTTTGGTGATGAAGGGGGGATGAGAAAAATATCTATTTACCATCACATGTGTTTAACGGCACCGAATATATACACTAATCTACGAAATGCACCAACGTTAACTCAACGGGTAGAATTGATAAAACTGTTGAAAGACTAAGCATACGGATTCATTTGATCATTTAACAACTGGCTACGAGGGCGAGATTTATGAACAACCGCCATTTTTATTATCACTGCCAACTATATTAATCGCAGAATCGACGAGACTGATGTTTACTAACCTTTCTCAAGTTGTATTGAAATACTTTTTATGGAAATCGCTCCAGACAATGCATGAAGGCACTCGATGTAAGGAGCTAAAAACCGTAATATGATTATCGCAAAGATAGGAGATGCATATTGGTTTTAGTTTTGAAAAAAAATTAAAGCTATAGGTATAAGGAAAACCGCCAGCAGGAAGTCCACAAGGCTGAAGTTCTTGGAAAGAAACTACTGGAATAGGAAGTTGTATTACAGTGAGATATCAAAACAGCGATTTGATGGAGACCATTACACCAACGAGTCAAACGAGCTGGAAGCAGGGAATAGATCACATAATTCCGAAGCACACATGCTATAATAGTATATATAGAAAAGACTGAGACTAGCAACATCACGTCTGTGTGTGGTCAATCAAATTACAGATACGTTTTTGCACCCTGAAATGGGACAGAGATTCACAAGCCCAAATATGACAACAGTTCGAAATATGGGAACTGTGGTACAAAGTAGTACCTCGATGGGCGACATCAAAGCAGGCTTTTACGGGGAGGAATAGGAACAATATAAAACGACATTTGTCCCGCCTATCTAAAGATAGACTTGAAGGCCGTCACATTTTTGCTAGGAGCAATGTGTAACATCTATTCAGATACTACACATCATTTTGTCTGTCCTCAGTCAATGAAGGAGAAATCCTTGTAGACTAAGGCAATTTTTATTTTGTCCCCCTTTTGGGAGCTGAATTGTATCTACATTAAAAACTGACCGCTCTTTTTTTTTTTGGGGGGGGGGCAATTAAATAGAGACTTGAAAGCGACGTTTAACCAGGATCTAGAGATACAAGAACGAGCAAGCTTTGACGATATGGTTCAAAAACTCAAGAAGATATGCGAGCCCACACAAAATCAGGCTTTGCTCCATTAGCAGTGTAACAATATCCGACAAACCCGAACGGAAAAATAGACTCTTTCCTAAATCGTGTACGAGAACAAGCAGATTAATGTACAACAACCCCCACGGCGTTGAAAAGGATCAGATATGTAAGACCATCATAAAAGACCAGATTACCTTCTTTACTTCAACAAAGATGCACTCGTGGGAATGATCTTGTAACGTAGCTGGGGGTGTTCTTCAATCCTTACTGTGCGTTCTTCTCGATCGTCACAATCCGCTGGTCGAATTTCTGTAGTCGCAGTGGTGATGAGGTTCCCATCTGTTTGTCTTCTTTCGCAAAAGTTATTGATAAAGACACATCGACGAATGAATTTTAGGGTTCATTTTTTCTTTATCGCGTACATGTATACACATAAAATCCCTCCACTATGGGGGAGACAGAAACTATCCAACCCCTCTCTCTCTCTCTCTCTTTCTCTCTCTCTCTGTGCTGGTTCCGTCGAGAAAAAAGACTTGTAGCTTATTCGCAACGTAAGTCTGGCAACTTGCTGCTGCATGACGCATATACCAAGACACATAGCCTTACTCGAATTCTAATTGGAAAATTCCACTTAACCTAATTATTACACTTACATTGAAATTTACCATACTAACCCTATTTTATACACATCCGCACCTTATCTCTTCTCTTCTCTTCTCTACAGCCTCTTTTTCTCGCAGAAGAGACGTTGCTAGTATTTCGCTAATCTATCCTTAATTCCATGGAAGATGCTCGTCCGAGCTCCAATCTCTGCTTGTAAAACATTCACGGCAAGAACTCGTCTTTTTACCACAACGAAAAATCTTTTCTTTCTTCCTTCATGTGCTTAGCGTCAGGCTGAATTTCTATGAACAGAATTTCTTTAAAAAAAAATTCTAACCTGTGGAACCGATTACCACAGGTCTTCTTCCCTGCAGGCTGCAACATGACCGTTTTCAAACAGTTTCCTCATAAGTAATCAAACTATTTATTTCATTCATCATTTGCAATCATCTCACAATATTAATAATAATTCAACTGACAACCTATCCATCTCATTAACCCTTATTCTCGAATGGCTTTTTGCCTTGATAAGTGGTGACTCATTAGTAAAAGATGATCTGAAATGAAAACGAAGATCATTCAATGTGACAGAAAATAATATTTGGATTCTTACCTTAATACTACAACTGACATCTAGTCTGAATATTTTACACTGCAAAAAGAAAAAAATACAAAATCGAATTATCCCAACGGCTACTGTATCTTCTGTATTTATATAAAAAGTGTTTAATTATGTTTGTTGTTGTTTTTCGGCGATAATAATGTTTCTCTAGTCAGTTTAGCTAGTCATGCTGAACAACTGCAGATACAGAAAAACACGTGTACTTGTATAACTATATTTTATCTATGAATATAGTCTCTAAATAGGGCGAATTAATAAAAGTAAGGTAGTTAATCATTTAGGAAATGAATCACTATCAAATAGCTTTCATAAGCTGTCATTATCTCCGAAAAACAACAACAAACATATCTAAACATCGCATATCTTCGTTGCTCAGTAGTAACATCTCGAACTACAGACAACGTGTTTGTGGGTTCAAATCTTGCCATAGTCAGCCATATTGAAGAACTATATATACAACGAAACACATGTACGTGGATAACTATATTTTATCTCTATATAAAAATGTGTTATACAAATCGTTATGTTAATAGAACATTCAAATAAGTCTAAATAAAAGTTACATTTTTCAATGAATCCAAAGTCACCATTCAAATTTTCTTTCGATTCAATCTGAGGTCACTGTTATGTCTATTAGGTCCATAAAATAATTTGAATATATTAAAGTGTAAAGAAACGAAATTCATTTTTTTAAATAAATTTTCTTCGTTTCATAAAACAAAAATTAAATAGAACAAAGAATATGTTTAAAAAAAGTTTAAACATTTAAATACTTATTTTTCATTGGTAATTTTAATATTAATTTCTTATTCGAATTCGTTTCAGTTCGTTAAAGCCATTTGCAATTTTACAGTTGTCTGTATGAAACGTTTTTTTTAATAACACCATTGCGCTAACAGTTTTTTTTAAATTAATTCACCTCATATTACAAATGTTATTTATAACTTTTCTTTCAGGACAAATTGTAAACATGACTATATTTGAAATTATATTTTCCTAAAACCTTCCGATCAGTAATATATCTCCACTCGGACAACGCCGAGTGAATACCGCTAGTGCATATAATAAACGAATAGGCCATTTTGCTTGTCCCAGCAAAATTACTTATTTTGCCGGACAAGCAAAATGGCCTATTCGTTTATTTTATTTAAATTTATTTAAATCGTTTTCTGACTGTTATGAAGTTAATAAATAGAGACAGAGATTAATAATAATTTCCTTTTTATCGCTTATGTTTTTCTGTACTTTTAAGAAATAAAAATGCTCAAAAACATTAAACTGTCAAAATTAAATAAATAAAAGAAAATGTCTAAAACGGTTCAACGAGCATGTTTTTTTTTTATATAAAAATTATTTTTTTTAACGAATTTTTGCTGTCGTTGTTGCGGTATATTTTAATACTGAATAATTAGAATAATCTGTTTAAAGAAGCATTTCTCAACCAGGGTTCCCTGGAACACTGAGGATCCACAAAAGATCCATAACCCTAACCCAACAAGAGCGATAAGCTAATGACGTAATATTATTACATACACGCAATATATTCTTGGTTATTTTAATATAAACGAATAGTATGAATCTGATTTAGCACTAGCACGGCCCGTGTCCAGGCGTTGCCCGGGAGAAAATAGAAAAGGATGATTAAACTTTAAAAAGATTAATATTAAAGTATCAAGCTAACTTGTCAGAGAGATAAGCTAATGACTAATTTTAATAGACGTAATATTACTACATACGTGCAATCTATTCTTGTTTATTTTAATATTGTAATCGAGACATCATCATAGTTAACCTATTATGTCATTGAAAACATAAAATTCGTTGGAAATATATTTTGTGATGTTTGTACCTTCACTAGTCATTGTCCACTCAGAGGACAGGACTTGTACGCGACTGATTCATGTATCACGAGAAGTTTGTCTCACTTTATCAAATGGCTTTTCTGAAAGTAACAGTTTCGTAGCCCATTTAGAAGTTCACAGGATATCTTGCCTTGATTTACCTTATCTAAACTCATGCAGCAATTATTTGTTTTCGTTTTGTTTACATTTATATTATATTACTCATGTTAATTTTTTACGTTTGAGTTTAGAATTTTTGTGTGAATGAGGAATTATTTTTATTTAGCACTAGATGACCAGTGTCCCGGCGTTGTCCGCGAAAGTATAGTAACTCAAGAAATCCCATGCCCAATCTTGAACAATTGAATTATTTGCTGTTTATGATTATCCGGCACGAATACAGACCCCACAAAGTTAATGTCAAACAGCAACAAGAATATTATAGCTTTGGAGCATTAAGATTCCAGAGTAACATAATTAGGCACCCAGCTATCAGCTTTAATTTCATTAAGCAGTTGTTGATTGATGACATGTACTATGTCATTTTTAGGAGCTTGAATTGCTCTCTCTATTTACTACTAAGTTTTCTGAGTGATGAAACAAGTGATACCTGGAGTATGAACACTCTTGCCATAGTTAGTTGTTTCAATCTTGCCAGCAACTATTTTTATAAGTAGGGAGACAAACTCACCAGCCATTGGGTCAATATTGAGATGCACACGAATGTTTATAGATAGTGTTACAATCGTGATGTACTTCCACAAATCAGCGGGACTTCAACGTGGAACAACAGGAAGGGTGTGTCGGAAGTCACTTGAAAATAAATATGTGATGCCACCCATCACAATATCACGTCTCTTCAGATCCCTCAATGTTTTATCTAGAGCTACGAATGTTTTTTATGTGCTCTTGTGCATTCATCCCATATGATCAAAGAACAATTTTGTAAAACTTTAGATGAATCTGATCCTCTTTATATTTGGTAAATCGGATCCGCATCTTTTGTTAAGGATAATGGCAATTTAAATGCCGAGTGCGCTGGTCTACTACCACGAAGAAGAGTACCTCGAGTGCATCAAGGGATATAAGGCCACCTTGCTGGTTTTATCAGTATTAACTACAATACGAAACAAATGAATCTGCTCATTATTTAGTTGCATGATATCATCCCGAACAATTGATGCTTTCTCATGTGGTTAAAAAATTACAGTGGAATTTGTTTTTTTTATTTTCGCGTAAGAAGAAATCCTTCGAGAATGAGACAATTACTATTTAGTTTGGAAAGCTCGATTTTCCACAAATGATATTGAAAACTTTTAAAGCAATGTTGTTCCGTTTAAGAATAAATCCTTCTATTTTTTGGAGAGCGGAATTTTCCACAAAGCATTTTGGAAATATTTATTAAATTGTTTATTTTGTAACCTTTTTGCGTATATAATCAATGTTTTCGTGTTTGTTCGAAAATACATTTTAAATAGTTTATATTGAAATAGTTTATATTGAAATAGTTTATATTGAAATAGTTTATATTGAAATAGTTTATATTGAAATAGTTTATATTGAAATAGTTTATATTGAAATAGTTTATATTGAAATAGTTTATATTGAAATAGTTTATATTGAAATAGTTTATATTGAAATAGTTTATATTGAAATAGTTTATATTGAAATAGTTTATATTGAAATAGTTTATATTGAAATAGTTTATATTGAAATAGTTTATATTGAAATAGTTTATATTGAAATAGTTTATATTGAAATAGTTTATATTGAAATAGTTTATATTGAAATAGTTTATATTGAAATAGTTTATATTGAAATAGTTTATATTAAAATAGTTTATATTGAAATAGTTTATATTGAAATAGTTTATATTGAAATAGTTTATATTGAAATAGTTTATATTGAAATAGTTTATATTGAAATAGTTTATATTGAAATAGTTTATATTGAAATAGTTTATATTGAAATAGTTTATATTGAAATAGTTTATATTGAAATAGTTTATATTGAAATAGTTTATATTGAAATAGTTTATATTGAAATAGTTTATATTGAAATAGTTTATATTGAAATAGTTTATATTGAAATAGTTTATATTGAAATAGTTTATATTGAAATAGTTTATATTGAAATAGTTTATATTGAAATAGTTTATATTGAAATAGTTTATATTGAAATAGTTTATATTGAAATAGTTTATATTGAAATAGTTTATATTGAAATAGTTTATATTGAAATAGTTTATATTGAAATAGTTTATATTGAAATAGTTTATATTGAAATAGTTTATATTGAAATAGTTTATATTGAAATAGTTTATATTGAAATAGTTTATATTGAAATAGTTTATATTGAAATAGTTTATATTGAAATAGTTTATATTGAAATAGTTTATATTGAAATAGTTTATATTGAAATAGTTTATATTGAAATAGTTTATATTGAAATAGTTTATATTGAAATAGTTTATATTGAAATAGTTTATATTGAAATAGTTTATATTGAAATAGTTTATATTGAAATAGTTTATATTGAAATAGTTTATATTGAAATAGTTTATATTGAAATAGTTTATATTGAAATAGTTTATATTGAAATAGTTTATATTGAAATAGTTTATATTGAAATAGTTTATATTGAAATAGTTTATATTGAAATAGTTTATATTGAAATAGTTTATATTGAAATAGTTTATATTGAAATAGTTTATATTGAAATAGTTTATATTGAAATAGTTTATATTGAAATAGTTTATATTGAAATAGTTTATATTGAAATAGTTTATATTGAAATAGTTTATATTGAAATAGTTTATATTGAAATAGTTTATATTGAAATAGTTTATATTGAAATAGTTTATATTGAAATAGTTTATATTGAAATAGTTTATATTGAAATAGTTTATATTGAAATAGTTTATATTGAAATAGTTTATATTGAAATAGTTTATATTGAAATAGTTTATATTGAAATAGTTTATATTGAAATAGTTTATATTGAAATAGTTTATATTGAAATAGTTTATATTGAAATAGTTTATATTGAAATAGTTTATATTGAAATAGTTTATATTGAAATAATTTATATTGAAATAGTTTATATTGAAATAGTTTATATTGAAATAGTTTATATTGAAATAGTTTATATTGAAATAGTTTATATTGAAATAGTTTATATTAAAATAGTTTATATTGAAATAGTTTATATTGAAATAGTTTATATTGAAATAGTTTATATTGAAATAGTTTATATTGAAATAGTTTATATTGAAATAGTTTATATTGAAATAGTTTATATTGAAATAGTTTATATTGAAATAGTTTATATTGAAATAGTTTATATTGAAATAGTTTATATTGAAATAGTTTATATTGAAATAGTTTATATTGAAATAGTTTATATTGAAATAGTTTATATTAAAATAGTTTATATTGAAATAGTTTATATTGAAATAGTTTATATTGAAATAGTTTATATTGAAATAGTTTATATTGAAATAGTTTATATTGAAATAGTTTATATTAAAATAGTTTATATTGAAATAGTTTATATTGAAATAGTTTATATTGAAATAGTTTATATTGAAATAGTTTATATTGAAATAGTTTATATTGAAATAGTTTATATTGAAATAGTTTATATTGAAATAGTTTATATTGAAATAGTTTATATTGAAATAGTTTATATTGAAATAGTTTATATTGAAATAGTTTATATTGAAATAGTTTATATTGAAATAGTTTATATTGAAATAGTTTATATTGAAATAGTTTATATTGAAATAGTTTATATTGAAATAGTTTATATTGAAATAGTTTATATTGAAATAGTTTATATTGAAATAGTTTATATTGAAATAGTTTATATTGAAATAGTTTATATTGAAATAGTTTATATTGAAATAGTTTATATTGAAATAGTTTATATTGAAATAGTTTATATTGAAATAGTTTATATTTGTTTAATAACGTAACCAATGCAGAATATTCCCGAAGTATTTTTTCCGCCTAAGAAGAAATCATTTTAGACTGAGGCAACGTTTATTTTGTTTGAATAAATGTTTTCTTGTTCGTTTGAAAATACATTCTAAATTATTTAAAGTATCCAATACAGAATACTAGCGAAATTAATATTTTTCATTCCGCCTAAGAAGAAATTCTTGTAGATTGTCTTGCAATGTCAGATTTTCAACACACGAAAAACCGACCTGTGTGTAACTAAATTGCATCTGTCGGGAGACGAAGTGTTTATATTCGCTTAATTGTAGTTATAAAAAGGCCTGAAGACAATTTAAAAAACACAATGAAAAAAATGCGATATTTTTCGAACGTCAAAAATGTACTTACGTGTGAAAGCAAATGTGGTCATTTTGTATGCCTGGGGCAATCTGTCCGTTAACACAGAACGTTTACAGAAGATATAAGCGTCAGGATTTCTGAATGACGGAATGATAATCCCTTAATCTGAAATATTTAGGCGATTTATCCGAAATGTCCTTCTATTAAAAAAGAACCCGGTGTCTTGGGTAGCGGTGAGAGTTGATAAATAGTAGCGAGTAAAAAGTGCCAACCACCTTCTTTTTTGAAGGTTTATTTGGGAGAGTTCGGTAACACAGAGAAAATATAATAAATATTGAAAGACAAAATGAATGCATAAAAATAAAAAAAGATATGGTTTTTAAGTTTGTTTTTGCACCATGTAATTTATTTTAATCGTTGCACAAAGGTAAAAGGTTGAGAATCGAAAGTAGTTGTAGATATCTTATGGACTAATATCTATTATTATAGCAAAGCTGAGTAAAGCTGAGTTTCCCTAAGGCTCGTTTTTATATACATAGTTTAAGTACATTCTGATATTCTTTAGTTCTGGGATTGAATTATGTTCGCAACAAATCCCATTTTAATTGTTCTAACTACGGGTTAAATAATATTACTACATCTGTTGATATTCCCTTTTGTTTATAATAGACTTTTCCAATCTTATTATTATTTCATTTTTATTACCTTCGATTGTTATTAAACAGAGAAAGAGAGAGAGAAAGGGGCAAGAATGGTGGATACCGTATAGAATAAGAGCAGTGTCAAACAACATACAGTAAGAGAGGATGAAAGTGATAGATCGAAACTTAGTAAAAGATGGGTCAGTTGATGAGTGTAGATAACGGCTAATTAGAACAATTAAACATGCATTTTTTCTAATTAAAATATATATCCATAGGGAAAGAAAAGTTTATTCATTCAGCTTTGATATGTGTGGGTGTCTGTGTGTTGGATATCTCTCTATATATGTATATATTTATATATATAGTATAAATGTTTATTGGTACAAACATGTTATGCTTGTATAAATGAAAATAAAAAGTTATACTAAAATATTGAACACAATAGTTTCATTTAAATGACCCCTATGAACAAACATAACATTATATATATATATATATATATATATATATATATATATATAAAGCTAGTGTACACCCTCTGTCAACAATGCTGGAAAAATAATTATGCTTCGTCAGTGTTCGCACTTGCTATTTATCTATATATATTACTAAAATATTCATATAAAATACAAACGTCACACTCTCAGCACTTGAAATGGTTTTGTCCCGGGCTAGAAAAAAGGCATATGTTTTACTCGCTAACTTTTGCGTGACGGGATGGAATTATATTGTCACATATAACGATTATTAGGCAAGTTAGGATTTTAGAAGCTGAATATTTTTATTACTTATACCTAGAACGTGCAGAGATCAGTTTGTCATATTCTATATTTTTAACCAGAGAGTCCATGAGAAAGGAAAAAGAAAGACTTCCTGAGCTGAGGCGTGTGCCATTTCCTGTGAAACATCTCCCCCTATCTTATTGCCGCACCGAAACCCCGTATGTCGCTCGATTAAACTAAAAGTACTTGTAACCTGTCAAGGCGAATTCAATTCCACACAAAAAAACACCTATGCAGTCGGTCACGTGACCGCCATGCATATATGCTCCCGACAGAAACCAGAAAAGAGAGATTTTGCCAATGCAAGGTCGGTCGTGGCCAATAAAAAGAAAAGGTATAAGAAAAAGGTGAAGGCGAAGAGAGGAAAAAGAAATAGATAATATCCTTACCCTTCTTCCGTCTTGTAGTCAGGCGAGCATAAAAAGAAATATCGCCGCCAAATATGATTTCTACATGCTACGAATCCGAATTACATTTTGGATATCTTATTGCTAACGAAAACAATTGGAGTTTTAAAACTGAGAAAACGAACTCCGTCCGACCATCAGAAGTCTGTATCTGTCAGTGACACTTTTATCTATTCACATGAGATTATACTTTAGATATCCGATCCGAGGGTTGTATAGCGCAAACCCTTTATTCGGAACTCACTCCCATCGTTTTTTTCGTACGCAAACATGTCAATGGTTGATATAAAAGGACTATGTATTACTTACGTTATCAGTACCAGAGTTCGAATCTTACGTAAGTCTAAAGAATTTTTGAATACTGAATACGTGTTTTATAAATTTAAAGAAATTAACATAACATAATATGAGAAATCATTACATGATTTTTTTTTTAACTTAGTGAGCCTTTTATTTGATAATCTTCACAAAAAGTAGACATAAAGGGTATTCGTCATTAGTTCAAAGTGAATTATTTTTGCTTAAAAACATCATTTCTAATGACAATAACAACATTAAGTACACGCATTCATCTTAGTTACGTACTCTCTCCAAGTGGCGTACTTTTCCACGAAATTTCACAAATATTTTATTCTTACTAACTATAAAGCGATAGAAGCAAGGTAACGATTGGAATTGACATACCCAGGTACTGTAGTAAAACCGCCCAAGGGGAGTATATAAACTAGTTAGTATTCGTAAAATAAATAATTTATTTAGTAATTTCAAATTGAAACAATTCGATGCGTATTAAAATTAACATTAAAATTAAAATAATGCAAATAGAAGGTTTGTAAAACTAGTTAGCGACGAGGCGACAGGATTCGATTTTGGAACAATTAATTTTAAAGTGGATAAAGTCGAAATTTTTACCTTAACAACACGTCATTTTTTTAAATACTTGGCGATCGGACAATATCATTAAAAATAGGATTGGAAGGTGATAACGTTGGTATAAACATGCATAAACGTATTATTATACAGGTTTACGTGAATGGGAAGTATATAAACGGTGACATACATCACTTTCTCTGTCCAGGACACTGTTTGCCTTAATGGAAAAAGTGCAAGTCTTTGAACAAGGTACGTTCAGGTTTAATTCTGTCAAATTAAGGCAGTTAGCATTCTCCCTAAGGCGAACATTCAAAATATCACCTGTTGCTGCTGGTTTCACTGTTAAATTAAGAACGACGTCTCCTACAATATAAAAAAAAACAATGATTAAAACATATATATATATATAATATTTATATATTGTTCTTCTGAAAACTCGCCTTTAAAATAAATGCTTTAAAACCTTTCGCATACGAAATTGAACTTTAAGGGACTCTAAAATGTGAACGGTCCCGAACAAAATGACCGCACAGAACACAAAAAGTATCAATGTGTGTTATATTGAATTAAATTTTTTTAAATCAACTTCAAATTAAAAAAAAAACTAATTAGAATTTGCTAAAAGTTTAATTTCAATGTTCTTGTCATTTTCAATTTCAATTCCGGTTTGTATCCTTTGATCCTTCAATATTATCACTTCCGGTATTCATCGTCAATCACTTCCGGTGTTCATCGCCAATCATTTCTAATTTCGAACGACCTATTCATAAGTAGGGGAAGCGACTTGGTGTCGTGGTTACTGGTACGGACTGTTGATTCGACGTGCCGAGTTCGAGTTTCTTTATTAATACCCTTGGTGAAAAAGTATGAATCCATATATCCTCTCCCCAGTTTTAGATTAAATAGTAGGGTAGACGAGCCTCAAGTATGGTTGTGCAACTAGTCTGGAAGGAAAACTGAAATAATATCAGTTTTTTGCTACTCATCCCAGCATTGTTTCCAGTCGTCCTGAATTTCTTGCCGTTGAACTCAAAGCGAGGCCTGTTTAAAAGAGAGATTGCGCAACCCTTGCTTCATTACAGACTCGCTGTGCAAGCACTCTTACCCAGGCGGTATCCATTGTGTCTCGTGAATCCATTGTCTCGTGAATTAATACTCCTAATTATAAACATTACGAACCCGTAAGCTACAAATCCGAGAAACTCTTCTTTATTTTTAAATCTGTATAATACGAAAAGGATCAATTGTACATGAGGCACCTTAGAATAAGCAACGACCAAAAGGACACATTTAGCCTTGACACCGATTTTTTAAAACTTCTACTACCGGTTGAATCGCAAATAAAACAATACTTATAATTTTGCATTTGCGAATGTTTTATTGAAAATGGGGGGGGGGGGGAGCAGTTATTTACAAAAATTAAAATAGTAAAACTTTTTGCATATAAAACCCCTTTGAAATTTGCGATTGCAAAATTATAAATACGTATTACTTTGTTTATGATACAACCGGAAATTTAAAATATCACTGGACGCATTTTAAAAATATCCATTTTTCTTTTTATTTTTATTTTAATCCGTAAATAAAATGATCTTAAAATGATGTTGATTGGATTCTGATACTAATTGGAACTTGAGTTTTTTGTTACGTACGCCAAGGAGGTTATGTTTACGGTCGAGTTTTTTTGTTTTTACTTAGTTCACCCCAAACAAAGCAAGTTGCCACTGTAGACGTAAGGGGCTACTGCTAATTTGGGTAAACGTTTAGGGGGTCATCCTAAATTGGGAGCTGTGCACGAGATGCTTGTTTACAGTAGTTTTAAATTTCTGCATGTCGGTACAGTCGGGGAAACAAGGAGCAGGAAGGAAGTTCTAAAGGGCGGCAGCTATTGGAGTAGAAATCTCTCCGGCATCTGGGGACCTTCACAGTGAATACATGGGATCTAGATGATTGTCGGTTTAGTCGAGGAGGGCATCAAAACAGTAAGTTCATCAGAGCATATTCCATTGAAGTACTTGTAAAAGAAGCACATGGATGCAACATTGCGGCGATGGGACAGGGGCTGGCGGTTGATGGATAGTAGGGGACCTATTAGATTAGCGACTCTTTTTTGGACCTTGTCTAAGAGGACTAGTGGATGGTGCACCAGCCGAGATGTGACAACAATACTCCATGCATGGGCAGATGGTGGCTTTGTAGAGATATAGGATACTGTCAGGTGTTAAGAGTTTTCTAGCACGGTAGAGGGAGACCACCCTCTTTGCACTTTTTGTGTGTACAGCCAAGCGTTCACTTCGCTTGACCGATCGTCGCCAAACTTGGTCAAATCTAACTTTGGAACTGATTTCATTTTGGGATATCTAGGTCAAAGGTCACCGTCAAATGTGAAAGTCGCACTTTTGGTGATAGCTTCGGTTCTGTTCATTGTAGAGACTCGCTACTTGGTCCATAATGCAGACAATGTAGTCTAGCATCTTATATTGTGCTGTCTCTTGACATTGAAAATTACTGTCATTGTCGAAATTTTAACGAAATTTCAACTACCAATTTTCCCAATTTGATGAATGGATCTGATGCTCTTTGATGCAAATTTTCAGCCCGATCAGATAAATAGTTTTTATTTCAAGTTATCAACGTTTCTATGGCATAGCTTTGGGAATACTTCATACAATATAAAGTATGCAGTCTCACGATTTATTTATGTTATTGTTTTTAATTTGAAGTCTAACTTCTTTTTTAATTTGTTAGTGAGTAGATATGTAGGTATTATCAAAATATCAGGAATATTAATAACAATCAGATGCTTACCAACTTTGTTATTTTCTTGTAGATTTTGCACACTGGTCGATGGCGTTATCGAAAGTTTGCCTACAAAAAGAAAAAGAAAAACACTCAAATACATTAAAAGATTAAGAATTAATAAAATAATAAAAAAAGGGAAAAGAATCTAGTAAAAAAAAATGTTGTTGTCCCTGGGACTTTTTTTAAACTTCGTAAATCATTTAAAGCAATACAGTATTTACTTACGTCGGAATTTAGCTTAATATTCTCTCTCTCTCTCTCATATATATATATATATATATATATATATATATATATATATATATATATATATATATATATATATATATATATATATATATATATATATGTAAAGGAGTAAGGCTACTAACATTTGTAGAATGTTTTTTTCAACATTTATTTATTATTCTGTTGTTTTATCATTTTATAATTTTATATAACGCGTTTCAAGCGGTGGTCCGCTTTCATCAGATATGTAAATCCATTTGAAGAAATATCTTTCGATTTGAGAGAATGTTGTTTCATTTGAGGAAATTTGTTATTGTTTTTACGCATGCGTGGTGCGGGTGTGTGGGTATCTTTTATTTTTTATTTTTTATTTGCCATTTTTCTTGCTTCTCTTGGTCAAGTACGTGTTACCCATCCATGACCTATCGGTCATCCCAGCTTCCTAGGGTGCGTAGAATTTCTTTTGAAATTTAATACTTTTTATTGCTTTTGTCGTCTCCAAGAATGATGTTGCGCCTGCGTGCATGTGCGCGCCCGTATGCGTGTGGTCTAATCTTGAGTCTTGTAAATAGGTGAGCGACACAACACACACATATAAACACGCATACACACACCCATGCGCGCGCACACACACACACAGGCGCGTGGTTAGATAGTGACAGAGAGGTGGATAAAGGTTGAAATACATATATATACACACACACGCATATATACATATACATACACACATGCATACACACATATACACACACATATTTATAAAAGATAAGTTAATGCAAACGGTTCAACTAGATTCGAACTCTGTTTGGCCGATTTCATAGTCCGGTATTTAATGTGCAAATTTAATGTCTATTGTAAATGATTCATTTAACACAAGTTGCTATTTGACTCATAGCTGTGTAGAAGTGCGTAATAAGAAGTTATGTACTAATATTATCTTCCTTGAATAAGAATTTTCCAGTCTATAGATAACTATAAATAGTTATTTATGTTTGTACTTAACTAGAGGTGGATAAAGTTTAATCAAAGTGTGTGTTGTTAGAGTTATGATCTGTTTAATGCTGGATTAAATTTAAATATGAAATTTTTTCTTATATAGCAACATTCCCCATGACTTAGATAAACAGGCAATATCACACTGGATGGACAAACACCCACAAATACTACACCACAGATTCACCAAACAATTCATCCTCGACAGCATAGACATTATTCTCAACAATAACTCCTTTAAATTTAATAACAAAAACTACATCCAGATTCTAGGTACAGCAATGGGAACCAAAATGGCACCAACATATGCCACCCTAGCACTGGCCTACCTAGAGAAGATCTTATATGAAAAGATAGAAGAAATATATGGACAGAATATTCAAATTCTCTTCATAAAATCTTTGAAAAGATACCTGGATGATTGTTTTATCCTCTGGGAACCCACATGGGGGGACATCAATAAATTACACAGCATACTACAAAACCTACACCCCAAGATTAAATTCACCATTGAACACAGTAAAACAGAACTACCCTTCTTAGATGTATTGATTAAAATTAAAAACACTCACATAATCACAGACATCTACCACAAACCCACAGACACCCAACAATATCTCCATTTTAGAAGCCATCACCCCAAAAGCTGCCTAAAATCTATACCCTATTCCCTAGCACGCAGGATCTGTTATATAGTCAGTGACAAAGACCTCCGGATTGTCCGACTGGAGGAACTACGGAAAACTTTAAAAAGAAGAGGATACCCGTTACAAATAATACATAAAGGTATAGAACTAGCAGAAAATATTCCATTAGAACAATTACGAATCCCCGAATTATCAACAAACTTTTAAGGTATGCTTAAATAGTCCAAATAAAACTTCAATAATGGGGATAAAGTCATTGTATCAATGTGGTTGTCTAGAAAATTCAATTAGAATATAGTATTATGTAGTGGAAGGTATTGGAATCCTATCAAGCTGAGAAGCCAGAAGTCTGTGAAAAATCAATATATGTGTAGTAACATCATGCCATGAGTTAAGCTTCCTTGGCATGCGAGTAAAATATGGTGTGTTTAGCAGATGAGTTAAATATAAGATGCAATCAAAAAAGGAAAGAAGAAGAAAAAAGCGGGAAAAGGGCTTAAAGAATAAAATAAAATAAAATATTTAAAAAAATTAAAGTTAAAAAAATATTAGTATGAATTAGAGGAAACGCTATTGGCAATAACAATTGTTAAGTTTTGAATTTAATAAAGAGATATTAAATTTAATTTAAAAAGAACCGTAGGGCTCAATGTATTTAACAAAGCGTAAACAACCTACTTTAGACTTGGAGATATTTAGGGAATTGGAACAGAAAAAAGAAATGATAATGAAATTAAAAATAAAATTTATTTAAAGAAAACTCAAGTGTACAAAGGGAAAATACTTAAACTCGATATTAGATTGTCAGTTACCCTAATCCTAACCCTAACTATTTTCAAAAACTTTTCCGCACTTCATAGAAGGCTTCTGAATAATTACTTTAAAGAAATACGAAAAAAAATTGGATTTACCTTGCTTCTAAAATCGACCAACCCACTCAGCACGGAATAGTAAATTACACATTTTTTAAAATCTTTCACACATTGTGCTTATCATTTTTCGTCGACTGATTACTCTCTCTCTCTCTCTCTCTCTCTCTCTCTCTCTATATATATATATATATATATATATATATATATATATATATATATATATATATGTGTGTGTGTGTGTGTGTGTGTGTGTATTGACGCACATACACACATTAATATGACAGTATACACACAAAGGCCTTGCAGAAACAAAAAGCTCGATATCCTTTCATATAAAGCTTTTTAACAATAATAAATAAAATAAAAGACGTTGAGTGGACCTGGGTTTCATCGACCTTGTCATGCGGGCTGGGGTAGAATACGCTTATGACTATTGGGTCTACCGTGAAACCGAGGTACGGTATTAAGATAAGCTCCGTTTAATTAATTAATTATATATATATATATATATATATATATATATATATATATATATATATATATATATAGGCTGGCACTGTAGTATTTAAACAGCCGTCATCGTAGCTCTAATGCACGTTCCTTCAGAAGCCGAACTCTCTCTTAACGGCTGCCTTTAATAGGTTTAATATGTCGCTGATTTATCGGGTTGTTTATAGTGGTCGTGTTGGCTAAAGCATCGGAATTTGAGTTAAATGCCTTTGAATTTCTCTTTCGGTCTGAAGAAGTTGACTCTGTTGGAGAGGACAACTGAAACATATATGCACATATGTAACCAATAACAATGTTTGTATTAATAAAAATGTATACTATATATATATATAAGTAATTAAACGTAGCTTATCTTAACAACTTACCTAGGTTTCACGGTAGACTCAATAGTCATAAGCGTATTTTTATCCCATACGTCTCTCTATGCCAACAGATACGTGTGAGTTGGCATATTAATTTCCTAATTTTTGATTAAGTATATGGAAGCCATTTTGGACTTTTTGCCTTACCTGAAACTTTAGACGCGATCAACCCCAATATAAACACGAGGAGTAAATGTGTCCCTTGTGACGCCATCATCCTGAAAAAAAGTAAAACATAAAATGCTCCATCATAATGAACAGTTAGCATTAAAATAGGAAAGAAAGAAATGAATTTGAAGATCACATACCACAACTTAATTCAAATCACACATAGACGTGATCGCATAAATAAGGATTACGAAGTCTGAAAGTATCATGGTTCATTATATGAACCCCACTCGCGTGCCGTTTGGTCTGATCAACCGCACTGGTGTCACACTCTGGTCGCGGTGCCAGACTATGACCCCCACTCGTGCCGATCGTCGTAGTGGCAATAAAAAATATATAGGCCGGGATGGTGACGATGATGATGATACGTCGCCGATCTTGTCGTCTCGTCCAATTACAAACACACTCCCACGTTGAAACTGTTTATATCAGCGAGCGATCACTGGGCGAACAGCAACCGGTTTGCTCTGTGGGACGAAAGATCATTCAAGCAGAACAAAAGGAAAAGAACAATGTTCAACAACTCGGTCGGGTTTTTTGTATAGAAGAGTAATCTTCTTCTTCTTCTTCTTCTATTATATAAAGGCCAGTTGTCTGTATGTCTGTCTGTATGTATGTCCAGCTACTCCTCAAAAACAACTAGCCAAACTGTCAACAAGTCGACATCTTTAGGACCGGACGACACCTGGGAGCATAATATCTCAAAATTACAACAAAAAAAAAATGTCCCCGGGGGTCAACGGGGCCAGTTTTCGGGGGCGGGTCTGGTTTTTTAAAACTTTTTCAATGTTATTTACTGGTGATTTTGAAATCAGCCAATGTATTCATGTAACAACTTGATAAAAATGCACTGTCCGGTTGTATCAGGTCATCCCATAACTTCTGTCCGGATGTATCAATAACAGTGAAACAAGGGTTGCTCAATCACATCCGCACCTAGAAACCTAAACTTATATCTTTTAAAATAAAAATAGTTCTTTGGGGGGAGGGGGGATTGGGGGGGGGCGGGGGTAGGGGTGGGGGGAATTATCAACATCTTCATCCTGCGGGGGTGCTTATACAATATAGGACCCGGAGGCTTCTGAAGTATATGGACCTGGGCGGGGGGTTCTTCTGCAGTATAGGCACCAGGGGTGCATCTACAGTACAGGACCCAGCACATGGGGTGCGTATACAATATAGGACCCGGGTTCTTATGCAGTATAGGGACCAGGGGTACTTCTACAGTATAGGGACCAGGGGTGCTTCTACAGCATAGGACCCAGCACCGGGGGTGCTTCTACAATATAGGACCCGAATGCTTCTACAGAATAGGGACCATGGGTGTTTATGCAGTATAGGCACCGGGGGTGTTTCTACAGTATAGGATCCAGAGGCTTCTGCAATACAGGCACGGGGGGGTGCTTCTGCAGTATAGCCACCGGGGCGCTTCTACAGTATAGGACCCAGCACCGGGGTGCTTTTACAGTATAGGACCCAGCACCGGGGGGGGGGGGGGTTCGTCAATTTAGGACCCAGAGGCTTCAGCGTTGTCCGGGAAAAAAGTGCTCAATATCCTATTTTGCTTGCGGAGAGGAGAGGAGGAGGAGGGAGAGCCCCGGGCAACGCCGGGTACCCCTGCTAGTTATTAATAAAATATAATAATTGATTTTACATTGGATTAATGTCTACGGTACTCGTAAATGTCCTTAGCAAAAAGTTGTGTTTTCTCTAAGTTATTTCGTTGGTTCTCTGTGTGCGCGAATTCTTTACACAAGTAGTTGTTCAGTCACAAATTAACTGGCGAAGGCGATGGCGGGGATTTCGTCCGGTTTTCTTTTCGCCATCATCGGCGCGCGCCTGGGTCCGTCCGACTCCCTCTGTCGACAATCCAACACTGACTGGCTCTCTCGTCTCTCCTTTACTCGTCGTGCGTGTAACACGCACATTCTCTTATTGAGGATGTCTATCGTCGTACATCCCCTTCCAGCCATCATTCTTTCTGCGTGTCTTCCTCTCTCAAGGAGGGTGGGGAGGGGCGCCTCACTCCTCCTTCCCTAATATAAATGGGATTTTCTTAGCTTGGCGTTATCGCCAAAACAAACGCTTTCTCATTCTGTCACACAGCCGAAGGCGCTCTGTCGTAATTAACGATGACAGGCCCAAATAAATCTCTGTCAAGTTAAAACAGCTGTTCCAGAACAACATCGTTTTATTGACATTTCGGAATCAAATTTAAGATTATGGAATTTCATAATCTCTAACTCCCATCTGGCAACTGTCTCCTTGCCTTCGGAGGCAATGGATTCCGATTATCAAACACGACCCACCGAGACAAACTGGCGGCTCGTCCCGTCACCTGAATAAGTTCGTTTCTACGTAAATATATACTAGTTTTATATCTCACTTAGTCTCGACGCAGGGCATAGCATCACCACGAAGATGCATACTAGCGCGTCACCGGGATACCCGATTTCCATGGGGCCCGGATACTTTGTCACAATTATAAATAATTGAGAGTGTGAAAATCTAGATTATAACTATTTTTTATAAAAAGATCGGGAATGTTTTACAATAGCCCTACAACTCGCGAGTCGGGTTAAGTAAAAGTTGTAGAACGTGGTGAAAAAAATGAATATGCAACAAATAAATGCGACGTACGTCGAGACTGGAGATTTTCCTAGTTATCTATTCCATTTGTTTGTATGTTTACGTAGGATAAATGGCTTTTTATTAGACATGTTCTGTTCACAAAAGAAGATGGCGTTAACAGTTTTGTTTGCTTCGCGTTTCGTTGTCACGTGGTGCGTTTTTTTTTACCAGGACTCATAATCAAAGCGGCGTTTTTTTGTTGTTTTTGGGGGGTTTTGTTCTTTTGCTTGACTGAAATATGAAAAATTGGGGTTTGGTTTAGGGTTAGGGTTAGGTTTAGGGTTAGGGTTAGGGTTAGGTTTAGGGTTACGGTTACGGTTACGGTACAACAGGAAAAAAAACATTACGGTGTGACGAATGAAAATAATATGTAAATAAAAGCACAATGACGTGTAAATAAAAAGAAAATGATTTTATTTCTTTTGCTTAAAATGTAGTTTTGTTTTGTTCTTTTGCTTGGCTGAAAAATGAAATTGAGCTTTGAATATGAGTCCGAGTAAAAAAAAAACACGAGGCTGCGAAAATGTGAAGAAGTCTGCATGTGATAAAAATATCGATTTATAAAAAAAACAGCACTTTTAACAGATTATAATCATTAATAAATGTCACAGGTAACTTTGAAATCAACTTTTATATGCTACGGTAACTTTTATTTGTTGTATATTTGTTTTTTCAGCGTTTTCGTTGTAGGACTATTGTAAAAAATACCCAAAAGATCTTTATTTTTTGTGCTTTTTGTATTCGATCGAACTTTACGATTACTTTTATTACACTTTTCCTCAAAGATGATAAAATGTTTTGGCGAAAGATGAATGAATATCGAAAACTCGTGGTATTCACCTAGCATTGCCCGTGTGGAGATATATTGCCGTTCGGAAATAATTTCAAATATAGTCAATTTTTGCTTCGAAAGAAAAGTAAAAAAATATTTGCAATATTAAAGTAAAAAAAACTGTCACCACCGACCTAATTCTGTTTTCAAAATACAATTATTCGATTTATAGTTTTAAAATTCAATTGGAATTTAAGATGTAGCAAAAAAGTTAAATATATTGATTTATAAGGGCATTCGTAACGCCTCCTGCCGTCACGAAAAGGGGAGATAATACGAGTTTGACGACCTTTAGTGAGTGTTTGTGTAAATGTATCAAGAAAAGTGAGGTGTAAGTAGTGTGATTTTAAATTTGAATCTATCGCCCTTTTATTTATTTATCTCTAGCAAAACAAAACACAAAGTTTTCTTTAAAGAAAATCGATAATTACATTAAATCTTTATGGATATGTTGTTAAATTGCAATTAAATTTTAAAATTATAAATCTAATAAACGTATAGAATGATAATCTTTTGAAAATGGAATGCGAGACGCTGAAATCGTAAAACAAAACCAATCTGCTTGTTGACGCTGAGTTTCTATAAAACGGCAAATGGTTTCAACAAATTCATAATAAACATGTAGTTTCTTGACTTATGTAATTTTAAGAAGACAGACAATATCTTCTTTTTTGTTTTTAAGATTAGGACATGCTGAATGAACGTATTCGTGTTAAAATCAATTTAGTATTGCGTATGAAAAAAATACTTTTTAAATAAGTAAATTAGTCTGATAGACGTCTGTAAGTTTTCTGTAAGCTAATCGATATAAAACTTGGAACGGATAACGGAAATAGTTACGACAAAAAGAAATACAATCTTTTAGACAGTTATACAAAATAATTATTTTAAAACAATAAAAATATTTATAAAAAAGACGAGTTCTTACTGTGAATGTCTTACAAGGAGGAACCCGAGACTGGAACTCAGTCGAACATCGTCCATGTAAATAACGACAGAGTAGAGAAAGACTAACAACGTCTCTTGACCTTTTGGTTAGAGCAAAGCGTAGTATCTATTCTGTTCTGACACCACACTTTATATTTTCTGTCTTCGGTTATTGAAGGAGAAATCCTTCTAGCCTGAAGCAATGTTTATTTTTGTTCCAATTCAGAGTCCCCTTTCTGGGGAGCTGAATTTTCTCACATTAAAAACAAACCTTGTGTCTAACTCTACCCTCGTGGGGAGGTAAGAAAATGGGGTCTAACAACTATCTTCCGTGAGAAAAGGGCTCATGCAATGGGAGTTCTTGCTGCGAATGTTTTAAAAATGACAGAACAAGATTATGATTCGCACTAATAAAATCGTAAAATTACGTCAGTAATTTAATTTTTCATATATAAATTATTATTATCATTTCTGAACTGAAGTAAAACATCTACTGTGGACTTTTTATTTCGAGTGAAGGATTTCTTTCCAAATTCATTACAGACGGCGGGTTTGTCTGACTTGCCATTTGTTTTCCATCGTAAGGCTTTCTAATGATTTCATTTTATTTCAATATGATAATTAGAGACTGAACTAATAGTAGTTGAAACAAAACAGGAGTCATTTCTGATGACCTACCAATCGTTACTTCTTTTATTGTCTTCTGTTGATAGAGTAGGTAGAGTGTAACTAGACATAAACATGACGCCGGACATTTTAACATCAAAGACGTGAAAGTGAAATGGTTAAAAAAGAAAAAAGAAAGTTTTAAAAAAGAAAGAAGAAAAAAGAAAGAAAACGTCTCGTTATGGAAATAGAGTAGTGTGTTCCCCTCCCTTATTCGTCGAGCAGACTTTTGCGTGCGGTGCAGATATATACAAATAAATACATACTTCTCTTTATTATAGATAGAGTGTTTTTTTTTCCATAATCAAACATGGAAAAAATCTGTGTAACTTAACACTCATAAGACATTCATCTACTAATTAAATTTGTGAGAATAAATAAAAATGGAATCATCGACTCGCCCATCTTAAATTACAAAACCAGAAACTGTCTACGTAACGCTTCAAATGTGTACACATATAGTGTTCGAGTTACACCGGACTTTATGATTGAGAGAATAGTTCCTGGTCACAGTTCCAGGGGGCCTTCGTCCCAGGCAGCACCTGTGAAAGTGGGCGTGGGTAGGGGTGGTATTGATTTATTGCTTGTCGTTTGGGCGTCTAGTTCATGAGAGAAATTCCGTGGGAAATTCTAAGCTATTTTGAAAACTGGTCCTCTGTGTTGGAATCCTGCTCTCAGTATTAAAATAGGGGCGAGTGATGAAAATGAAAATGATTTGATTTTAACCAAAAAATAAATACTGTAGCAGTCATAAACATTGACATTTTTCCTCTTGTGGAGAGCAGACCTAGTGAGATATTTTGAACACACGATGTCCAATCAGACTCCTGGGCGTATTAATTTCGACAAGACTTTATAAGGACTTCACCCGGTATCCATTTTGGATTTGCAGGGCAGGCACAGAGCTTGCAGGCACCCACGAAGAAAAACATCGACATTCTCTTCTGATCCTGTCGCGAGCAAGGCTATCTTCACTTGAAGATATACTGATCAAAGAAAATACCTTCGGCAACCGACCTTATTATTACTAGGTATTTCTTCGCTGTGTTAACTACTGATAACCTACACCCAACGGTGTATGTCACTTAAATATATATGTATAATTTGTTATTTATAGAAAATCCTTGTTTTCCTTTCTTCGGTGATCCATTTATTACAGATTGTTTTAAGAGATTATTATAAGAGATTATTATAGGAGATAGTCTTACAGTTTATGTTAAGATTAGCTCCTATAATCTCTCTGATTGAAATAATTCGCCCAAAATCGAAGACTTATCCGATCTTAATTAAAATTTCAGTATTTATTAATTAATAAATCAAGGTTTATATAAAGTATTTATCATTTTTTTAAACTATAGATTTAAATTATTTACCCTCTCTTTGTAAGAAACCAACTACGGAAGTAACCATAATTTTTCTACATGAATTTTTCGCTCGTTTCGGGGTCGTTGGTTGCAGTTCCTGTCTAGTGAATTAAAAATATTCTCTTAAACATTTGTAGTGGGGCATATAACGATCGCACTGTACCATGCAAGAAGCAATGGCCAGGCAGAACGATTCGTGGATACATTCAAAAGAGCTCTTACGAAAGCATAGAGTACACCTACTGAAAAATGTAATTCAAGAATTATTGCAGGTATATAGGATGACCCCAAATAACAATAACAATTTTCCATGACGCCAGCAGAAGCAATGTTTGCGCGGCAGATTAAAACGGGGTTTGATAGATTATTATTGCCAACCCATACGAAAATGGGACGTGGAAAAAAGTCACGAAGAGACGGTTCAAAGTTGAAGAAACAATTTTATTTCGGTTGTTCAAAAACAATAAATCCTACTGATAAACAGAGATAGTAGATAAACGGATTGGAAACATGATTTACATGGTAAAGGGACTTAAATTAACGCACAAAAGACACATAAACCAAATGAGGAAACGATATTCAGATGCATTCGAAAATAATACTCCGGAGAACTAATTAATTGATGTCGTGTTCGACACATTTGTGATATCAATCTCGCAAACAGGTTCTGAACAACGAAGATCAAAAAGAAAGAAAAAAGAAAAAATATTAACTCCATACGAAGCAAGACTGAAAAGGGAGTGCATGGTATGATTGTTATCTACTCTATTTCGTGAATATATTGACTCTTCCAGACACTATGTTTTGAGGAGATACGACGAAGTTTTTCTGTAACCAACTTTCCTGTACTTCTTACACACTTACACCACCGTGTTGCCTTATTTATTATTGGCCCTTTAAGGTCAAAACACTTTATTTATTATTTTAATTCGCATCTACAGGGTTCTATCTCTTTGTAAAGATGATTAATGAGTTTCGACTATGGGTATAATAAGAGGTAGTTCGTCCTTGAAATGAATGGGGGGGGGTAAAGTAATTTAAGTGACCTAAGAAAATCTATAAATTTTTCCTTTTAATAAAATAAATATTTTAGTTGACCAATCATTTTATATGATCAATCATAAATATTTTATATGTCCACTCATTTTATATGACCAATCATAAATATTTTATATGACCAATCATTTTATGTGACTAATCATAAGTGACCAATCATAAATATTTTATATGACCAATCATAAATATTTTATATGATCAATCATTTATCAATTAACAAATACTGAAAAATTCATTAAGATCGGATAATTCTGAATTTTTTAATGGATTTTTTTTTAAATCACGGATATTCATTTTTTGTTAAAAAACAAATGGCTTTCACTGGGAATAGGCGCTTTATGTCAGATTCCCTGACCGGGATATGAATTTAATATTCTATAGAAACTTTCTCTTTTGGTGGAAGCCGGATGGCCGCTCAGAGAGAATACTATACCATGTATTACCGAATGTATTACTATTATTTTTATAACTTTAACCCTAATCTTACCTAAGGCTTATCCTAACCTAACCCGAATTCTTATCCGACACATGTCTAGACAGTATTCACAAAAGTAGTTCAAGGGTTTGTGGGCGTACTGCGCATAACTAACGGGGATAGTTTTTCCATTAGTAGCTTAGTGGCGTGGTTCTTCTACGAAAGGTAGACGCATCTAAAATGATATTTCTAATCTCAGCGCGACAGACGGACGGACGTACTAATAGCGATGCGTGTAGCATCTGAAAACAGAATGTGAGAAAAGCCACCAGCCCAACTGTTTGGGAGCGCCAGGTTTGACTGCATTAATAAAGAAGAAAAAAGACGAGGCTTGCGATACGGAAGTTTCCATTAACAAATCATGATTCCCCCCCCCCCCCTCTTCCCCGTCCGTGGTTCATAAATAGTCTTCTCCAATTTGCGTTTTTAGAGACTGGTTTGTTTTAAAGCCCAACAAGTTGATTATTTATTTATTTATTTTTTTTTAGATGCAACCACAAGAGGTTTTGTCGGTCCGTCGATACGTTACGCTTCCGTTTGAAATAACATTTTTGTTAGTTTGTCATGCTTTAGTTTAAAATAACGTTTTCGTTAGTCTGTCATGCTTCGGTTTGAAATAACATTTTTGTTGGTCTGTCACGCTTCCGTTTGAAATAGAATTTTCGTTAGTCTGTAACACTTCCGTTTTAAATAACATTTTCTTTAATCGTTCGGTTTGAAATAACATTTGCGTTCGTTTGTTACGCTTCCGTTTGAAATGTCATTTTCGTTAGTCTGTCACCCGCCTGTTTGAAATAATATTTGCCACGCACAGATTGCTTTGATCCATCTTATTCTCTAGTTGCGTCCAAGCATCTCTGTATGAGGCCCAATTCGTCGGTCAGTCTGCCACGTTGAAGTTTGTAAATATAAGGTTGTCAGGTCTGTCAGACTTAAGTTTGACATAATTGTTGACGATATGTTTAAGTTTGTAAATATAATGTTTTCGGGTTTGTATGACTTAAGTTTAAGTGTTAAATAGTCATTTCGTCTAGTTACGTTTTAGCTTGAAATAGCATTTTCGTTGTCTGTCATGTTGAAATTTGAAATAGAATTTCATTGGTCTTAAGTTGGTCTGTCAATAGAACTTTCGTCGTTTTGTCACGTTTATGTTTAAAGTACATTTTACCTCGGTCTGTCACGTTTAAGTTTGAAATATCATTTTCGTCGCTAAACGCGCAGATTGAATGGATGCATCATTTCTTGTTTTTGTTTTCTTTTTTCTTTTTTTCTCGCACAAAAGGAAGACACGGAAAAAGCAAATTGTTCGAATATAAAATAATTCAGAAGACACAATGATTTATGGGAACACTGTCATTTAAGGAGACACTTCTTTAATGATATATAACTATATATAACGTGATTATGTTTTAAGGAGAGATCATGATTTAAAAATGTAATGATTAAAGAAGCTATGGCATTATGCTTTAAGGATACACTATGCTTTTAGGAGACACTACTATTTAAGGATACACTGTGACCATAATAGATACTATGTTTTAAGAAGAGACCATGATTTTACGGCATTATGCTTTAAGGCGACACAATGATCTCGACATCCTTACACCGCCAACTTTCAATTCTCTGTACCTCCCCGACGTTGGCCAGTTGTTTTTTACTTGCAATTTGTTTTTTGTTTTTTGTTTTTTGTTTTAAACTATCCTGTTTTTATTTTCAAAAATATTATTTTTGTTCAAAACAACGGGAAATAACTATGTATTGTATACACAGTTACATCTCCCTTTTTTTAGATGACATCCGTCTGAAAATAATTCCGATTCGGTCAAAGTACTTTCTGGGAAGAATTTAATCGAATTATATTTTATTGTTCTTAATAAAAAATGCCGCAACGATCCACCAAAACAACTCACGAACCAGAATCAAATAGTGATTTTGTAGGAAGAAAGCTATCGATGACAAAAAAGGGATTCTTGTGTTATTTGACAAATACGAAAATGTTCAATTACAGCTCTTCGCAACGTTAACGTTCTGACACTATTGGAGGAGGAGCAGTCGATTGAAACGTTACAGTAACGTCGAAATAAACGTCGCATATCCTTCAAACAAATGCGCAACGTTACAAGAAAGTTTCGTGCCGGCGTGGATTGTTAAAATGATCATCAACCGTCTGAGAATTTGGGAAAATGTTACCAAAATATTAGCTTACGTATCTGCCTTTGTTGCCAGTCGTGTCCGATTGCTGTGTATCAGGTGTTGAGTGTTTAAACATAAGGTTAAAAATTGAAAAATCCACGCAAGGTTAGTTCAGTAAGAAATTTTAATCTTCCATTATGATTCAAGTAAGAAGTTAGGTTGACGTGTACGGGTAGTTGCGTCATGGGAGGAAGTACGTTAAAAAAAAGCTAGAGAGTTCCTGCTTCTGTGGGTTTAGCGTCAAAGATGAGCGGATGCTTTTTTAGGCCTCCACCACCCGACGAAGGATTGGAAGGATGAGATGTAGTTCAGCTAAATGTAAATTACTGTAAAGATTACTGTAAAAAGTAAACCAAATCTCCGAGCAAATAATGATGTTATTTGTTGTTCTTTTTAGTGCTTCAATTATTCCAGCCACGAGGAGAAAAGGAGAAGCAAAGAACAATACTGCTACTAATAACCACTACTAGAGTCACTTATACTACGTGTCAACGAGAGGAAGACGAACAGCTGTTTCTGTCAACGAAGAAAACGACGAGCAATTCGTGGGGATCAAAGAAATCCGTGTCACGATGTAACAGTTAGATAAAGAATAGAAAACGAGCGATACTAGATCCCTTGGAACTCTGTCTTCATGGTCAACCTAGAATGGAAATGTTAAGGGAAGTTTCCTAGGGAGGGGGCATGCTTCCTTGAGGCAACTTCTTCAACTGATAATCCGGCTCGGAGAATTATAAAGAGAATGGATAAAATGACACTGTGAATATTCTACGTGCTCGTCTTCGTTTATCCCCTTATGTCATCTTCATCTTCATGTAAAGGGAATCGATTCCGAGATGGTTGCGCAATTCATGCGTGGGGTACGGATAAAAACCACAATACGTTACCGAGGGAGTATATAACACGACAATGGCAGCCTTGCCTCTCTCTACTAATGAGTATAATCCGTGATCCACATCGTCTGTCATAAGCAGAACATGTGAGAGCACTGACATAGGTTGTAGACCCGTTTTATATGCAGCCCTTTGGTTCCGTTGGTGATTTCGAACTCTCTCGCCCCTCGAATTAGGCTCACCTTGTTGACAGAGCTGCCACCAGATATGGCGTTCGGTGGCAGCAGTTTTTTTTTACTAGCGTCTTGTTTCTTTGTCTGATCTACTCGACAACAGCTCAAATCTAATTGGCCATGCAGAATTTAAACAGTAAATCTCCCTTCTTTTACATATAAAGGACAGGTTTCGCCAAGTTTGATGTATTGATAGGAATGGCACGTGAACATGTAAAAGAAGATTTTAAACACACGTGTTATTAGTAACTGCGCTGTATATTTTTAATTAAACCAAAATGTCCGCTCTATCACTTCCTTTCGTACATGGTGTCACGGGGAATGACTTCCATGGATATACCACGTGTAACGCGTAATTAAGTCTGATATTTTGTCGGCGTTTGACCGAAACTTGTAGTCTATTTGATCGAGAATAAGGCCGTCAAATTAAGACGATATACGTACTGTGGTAGCATGGCGTTCTGTGTGATACGATAGAAACGTTATCCAGCTGATAATACACAAGAAAGGACAATCTTAATATACGGTCATTTAAACTGCGCGTTTACCGGAAAAAATCTTATTTCAATAATAAACGTGACAGACCGACCGACGGAAGGACAGGATACATTATAGACAGGTAAAATCTTTAGGCCGCATTCAAACCGGATGTGGAATCAGCATACTTAGTGCCCTTCTGAAAATTAAAACTAAGAGTGTTTTTTTCTTCTTCATCTTTTAGTAGAAAAAACAAAAACAAAAATTAAATAAATAAATAAATAACCCAATCAATAACCCTAAGCTCGGAGTGGCAATACGCCAAGCCGACATTAGTCGTTGGTTCAGTGAAGTGCGCTAATTGTACTGATGTCCAAGTTCCGCGCCGGCATAATAGACTTTTGCCAAGTTACGTCGCATTTTTTAAGTTTAGGACATAAAGTACACATTTATCAATATTGTTACAACACGAACCGTCCATAAAAGCACAATGCTGAAAGAAGGGATTATGGGGACAAGAAAAGAATCTCTTTGGGAAACCGAGGTCTTCATAACTCTTTCTGATGATATAAATGCTGAACACAATTTTTGCTGAGATCTGACACGTAACTTCTCTAACTGAATCAAAAAATTACCCCTTTTCTGTATTATATATCAGCATTTTAGAGCCTCTTAGAGTTACTCTCGTTTTTTTTCTCGAAAACCATAAAAAATACCGCATCTAACAAATTTGTGTTAAGAGTTTGTGGAAAGTAACACCTTATTATCAAGTGCTCGTAATTTATTACTGAAATAAAATTCGTATGGGGAAATGAATATGCCAATAAAATCTATTATTTAGAATTAAATATGACGGCAGCGTTCACAACCAGCTTCTCCAGTCGCCTGGGAACCGCATCAACTGATTTCACAAGTCCCGATAATATAAATAATATAAAGTATCAAACATATTCCTTATAATTCCGAAACTGTTTATTATAGTCTGCTTTTTTTTTGACTCACCTCAAACATTTGAATTTCCATAGAGAAACGCATATTTAAACATTTAAACTTCCAAATAAATAATTTTGCCACTACGCAACTACCTGCACACGTTAACTATTATATCTTGATTATGCCAAGGTCACCTAATACAAAACCCATTAACTATTGAATATATTCAATGTTAGAGTAGAGAGTAGATTTATTCCCTCAACGAATCTGGTGATTTATTGCTCGTTAAAGAAGAAATAAATGTAACCACAGGGGGGGGGGGGGCAAAATATGAAATGTGATTACAATTGCCGAGACAATAGCTATAACAAAGCCGCTTCCTTCAAACTCTCTCTCTCTCTTTCTCTCTCTCTCTTTCAATCTTTCTTTTCATTTTCTTTTCTTTTCTTTTTCCTTCCTCTGTCCCTAGTAAGTTTGTCTCCATTCTAAAGTTGATACTTTAACCTCAGTAAAATCATATTGGCCCACTAATAAACTACGAATCTGCGTGACCTGTTAATTTTGTTCGATGGTGCGCATAGCATATTCTCTCTAAAAAGCTTCGCCACATGATACAAACAAAACTTCCGCCCATTGTTCCGTTGTGTGAACACGTGTGGATTAACAGATTATACTGAACTACTAGCTAAAAAGGAGCATTTTAAAGACTGTATTCTGGTACCGATCAGGCTCAAAGTCGCTTAACTTCGGTGATCTAACAAGAACCAGTATGTAAATATATGATTATGCCGTATAAATATTGTTATTTTAACTTAAAACCTCCACTCTCCCGACATCTTTCTCTCAGATCTCTCTCCCTCAGATCTATCTATCTATCTATCTATCTATCTATCTATCTATCTATCTATCTATCTATCTATCTCTCCCTCAGATACACCAGGGTACCGTGACCTCCTGGGTTTTAAAAACACTGACCTAAGCAATCATTTTTTATTATCTGTCGAAACTAGTTTGATAGATATGGATAGACTGTTTAAAGAGAAATGAAAGGAAAAGAATGAAATAAACCGGAAATTCGAATGACAATGTAGCGACCAGGGTTATTAACCTGCCTCCCCCCACACACACACTACTCCATCGTTACAAGGTTAGATACGACGCAGTTTAATGTGGACAAATGCAGCTCACCCAATAAACGGGTGAAAAATTTACCGTGATTAGACCGTCGGTATTTCCCGGTATATGCGTCTCAGGCGACCGGTGATTAACTAATTACTTTTTCCGATGGAGGAGGTAATAGTTAAGAGAATAACCACCTAGGATTGAACAGGATCCAAGGGTCTGGCCCTTGAGGAACCCTGTTCCAAAATGTACTAGGTAAACTGTATAACCCGTTGACTGGTTTGGCTAAGAGCAAAGTCTAGTATCTGTTCTGATACTATACTTTTCTGTCCTTTAGTGACTCACTAGTAAAAAATGTAAGCTGCAAAGCTTTATCAACCTTACATTATTTGATTCATTGTTTATTCTTTCAAGTGTTACGATCTTCCGAACAGGAATAATTTTGGTATTGTAAAAAAACATGTAAGGAAAAAAACAAAATAATTAGGCAGAATCAAATATCGATGTGTCAGATACAATGTGATTTAGATATACATTCTAAAATCCGACGAGACAACGTTATAGATTAGATTAGAAATAACAAAAAAGGTGCGGTACATTTCTAACTCAAGTAGATATTATCTTGTTATCTTCCATATGTGGTTTTTATTGTTAAATTCCTCTATGTCGACGCCAACTTAGCCAATGAAAACGGTTCGGCTGAAGGTATTTACTAACAATGCAGTGCAGACTTCTTTCAGTCAAAGGTTAAAATGATTAGAAATAAAAACAGAAATTATTAAGAAGCGTCCATTAAATTTGAGCGTTTATAGATGAAAATTTTATTTTTAATTAGCATGACAGAACAACGAAGATACAATGTCAAACGTAAGCATGACTGATAAATGAAAATACTATATACACCTTAAGTATGAAAATGAAAATACTATATAAATACTATATAAATACTATATAAAGCTTAAACATGACGGAACAACAAAAATACTATGTCACGCTTAAGTATGACAAATAAAAAAATACTATGTCAAGCATGACAGATCAACGAAAATACTATATCAAAGCTTTAAGCTTAATTAAACATGACAGATCAACGAAGATAATAGATCAAGCGGTCAGATCAACAAAAATAATATATCCAGCTTAAGTATGAAAGATCAATGAAAATAATATTTAAAGCTTAATTAAACATGACAGATCAACGAAGATAATAGAGATCAAGCGGTCAGATCAACAACAATAATATGGCAAGCTTAAGTATGACAGATCAATGAAAAAAATACTATTCAAAGCTTAAACATGACAGATAAATGAAAATACTATGTCAAGCTTAAGCATGACATATGAACGAAAATACTATACTTTGCTTAAGTTTTAACAGATCAATGAAAATACTATTTAAAGCTTAAACATGACAGATCAACGAAAATGCAATACCAAGTTTAAGCATGACAGATTAATGAAATAAGAATATCAAGCTTAAGTATGACATATGATACGAAATTAGAATATCAAGCTTAAGTATGACAGATCACTTAAAATACTATTTCAAACTTAAACATGCCCGATCAACAAAATTACGTTATCACGCTTTAGTATGACAGATCAACAAAATGCTATGCCAAGCTTAAAAATGACAGATCAATGAAAATACTATGTTAATATAAAACGTGACAGATCCCCGAAAAGACTATGCCAAACTTAAGTATAAAATACAGACAAAAATTATATTTCAAACGTAAACATGACAGATCAACGAAAATACTATTCTCAACTTAAGCGGGGTAGCTATACTTGAAAGATGCGTCCATTCAATTCGCGCGTTTATTGTTGAAAATGCAATTTCAAATCTAAGCGTGACAGACCATTCAAAATGCAATTTCAAATCTAAGCGTTACAGACCATTCAAAATGCAATTTCAAATCTGATAACAAAGGCTTTTTGTGAACCGTCTTACTGATATATCGTTTTCATTCAATCTTTTGGCTATTGTTCTTTGAGAACGAGACTTACGTTCTCCGGTTTTTAACTCTTTGGCCAAATGTGTAAGGGGTGTCCTTCCTGTAACTACGAACAGCTGTCATTTGCAGTCTTGAATCATTTCTTCTGGGATGGCCTCAGCCTGTCCTCCTTTGCACATTACATGTTTGTTCATATTGTGTACCAATTGTTTACACTGTGGGAAAAGAAGTAGCATACTTTTCCTTGTTCAAAATATAACAAATGTGTTTATACTCCAAGCCTCTCTTTCGCATTTCTTCAATTCTGTTTTACGTAATTTAATCCAAATGCTTATTTTTCTTTTCATGTGACATTTAAAATTAAGTATTAAGATAAATTTAGCAGCTCAGACACGGGAAAAAGAAGATCAATAAAATTACTTGAAAACACAGTATTAAGAAAATTATTGAAAAATTAGCAAAGACTCGATTTTTTCGTCCGGGAGTGTACTTATGTCAGAGACAAGGAATATTTTTGCTTTGTGTAATTTATTTCCCATAGCTGAAGAGAAATTGCGGGTTTATACTTTTCCCAATAGTGTTAGTTCCTAAATGATGCGCTCTTTTTATTCATTCATACGGATGATATCCCAGCAATGGAAACCTCGACTGTGGAATTAGCAAGCCGAGTTTAAGTCGAATCGGATCAATTACAAGAACTTACACATTAATCTCGTTGGGTAGGGTATGAATATATATATATACGAGGCCTGTCTAAAAGTTATCCGACCTTGGGCTAGAAAAAATATTTCAAATACGTAACGGGGTTGGGACCCTAATCACCTTCAAAGTAGGCCCCTTGTGTTTGCAAACACTTAGCTCACCGATCCATCCACTGCCGGAAACACCTCTGGAAGTCTTCTTTTGGAATGGTGTTTTCCTGAAACAGTCGGTCGCCATTTTGTGTGTTGTGCTCTCTTGAGTACACACACGAAAATCGGAATAAAAAGGAAAAGGAACAATAATGGAGAACCAGTTGGATTTACACATTGATTCTTATATAGACAAACGGGCGAGGGACGATATATGAAACATGAAAATTGGAACTTAATATTACATAATATACAAAGGGAGAATGTACATATTTGTAATGAAGAAAGAATCCATAAAATGTCCCAATACAATCGAAAGACAGGTGTTTCCAGGGTCAACGAATAGAAAGAGAGCTCAGTGAACCATGTATGAATAAATGTGAATTACATGTAGTTGATGATGTGTTCTAGGAGCTGACGACCGCGACTAAAAGAAAAGGAACCTACAGACGACTGCTACCAGGTTTTGTGAAAAACATGCCAAGATGACAGCCGATCGGAGCACGTCCGATCGCTTGGCCGTCTGAACCAGAAAATGGTGGTGGTTGTAGTGAAGTGAATAACGGCGCGAACTGACAACCTGGGTGTCCCAAGTTCGAATCCAGTCGCTCCCACGGCACCACGTTCACGTGGTCCCTCCTGTAAGTACCCAATTCTAAAAAGAATTGGTGCCAATAACAGAATCAAGCCGGTCAAAATGTAATACCATACTGAGTCTTACGAATTTACATTTAAGGAGTGGATAACCATACAAATCAGGTGACAGCTCTTATAACTTAGACAAACACTTCTATTGTCGCTGTCATTAATAAAGAGAAATGACCTGTGCGCCATTTTGTGAAATTTAAGATTAACTTATCTACCTTTGCGTGGGGTTGCAGGCTAGGAAATGCCTGATCGAGGAAGAAGGACGATTAAAGCAACAATGGAATGTGGTCAGAGAATTACAAGCGGAGACACAATGGCTGCACGTTGTAACAAACAGCTTTTCTCTTTCTTTTCTTTTCAGTACAAGATTATATTTGATCTGAAAATTATAATCAGGAATTAAGAAAACATGTCCACTTGAAGATAAGAACTGGATTTTATTCAGTTTATTATTTTTGTGTGTTATAACCAATTTTTTCAAAAAGAAATGAATCTGTACTTAATTTTATTTTTGCAATTAATAAAAATAATAAAACCCCATATGTGTTTAGTTTAATTGTGTGTGTTTAGTTTAGTTGTTTCGTTTTACGGCATATCAACCCTTTTCGGGTTATGTAATGCCGAATCCAGTCATTTTGGTAAAAGTATTTATGCTTCAAGTTCTTTATGTCTTCAAATATTTATGCATGGTATTTGGTTTGGTTGTTATTTTTGCTTTGCATAACATGATTGAGTTTTGCAAAGGGAAAGGAAAACACAATAACATCAATGTTTGGCGCATTTTAGGTCAAGAAGCCGGTATTTTCAGACAGCTTGATCTGGTAGCACCAGCCCACGTGTTTATATCTGCTCGTTCAGCGGTGTTCGTACAGTACCTAGGTATGTCAATTCCATCTTTACCTGTCTTCTACCGTTAGTACGAAAAAATTTGTTAAATTTCGTGAAAAAATACGCTACTTAATAAGTAACTACAATGAATTTCAATATTGATTGAATTTATTTACGTATTGTTTTTTATTGGCAGAAAAAGTCATTAGAAATTGTTTTTAAGCAAAAATCATGCGCTTTGAACTAATGTCGAATGTCTAACTAATGCCTATTATTAAAAGATTGGTCACTTAGTTTTAAAACAATATGTATGTAATTTTTTACGTTATTTTATTATGTTAATTTCTTTCAACTTATAAAACTTGTATCCAGTTTTTTAAAAAACATTCAGACATACGTGTGATTCGAACTCGAGTATGGCAAGTGTAAAAAACTCCAAGTCAAGCATCTTAGCTAACGGCAACTACTGCCTTAGTAATGTGTACTCTGCCTATTCCTTTTTGTCAGCTAATCACATGTTTCTATTTGCGTACTAACAGAAAACTGCAAAAACACCATAACTTTTTAATAGTATATAGATTCGTAGATGTTTGAATAGAATACAAAATGAATAGCTTTATATGAATTCGTTGCATAAAAAACTAACGAGACTTCATGTCATCGTAATTTTAAGACTCAATGTCAACTCCGATATAAATTAAGCGTTACTAAAAAAAAAGTAGCCTTTTCATCGAGCATTTCAGTTTTATTAGTACGTGATTGTTTCTATAGATACCTAGCAGATTCTAGTTTAATAACTGTTTTCCAAACGTAGTCATTTGAATTCAAATACGATCTGTCAACGCCGGCCAGTGTTTTGTCGGCGCAGATCATAGCGAATGGCTTAGGATTGTTTTATATTCTGTTTGTTGCAAGTACAGGTCATCGGCTTACATGATACTCAGCACTCAGCATTCTCAAATGGTCACCCATAGTATTGGCTTGCCTGCCGACTGCAATACGATCATCTTCAAGTCCAATGTCAACATATACTTGTCAAAAATCAAAATTTCCATCCACTTCATCCTTTTCAAACCTCAGCTGACAATTATCTTCGAGTGGCTTTTGTTATTGGTAAGTGATGACTACTTAGTATAAAGAAGAAGGAACATA
Organism: Sepiola atlantica; assembly: GCA_963556195.1. Taxonomy (NCBI): domain Eukaryota; kingdom Metazoa; phylum Mollusca; class Cephalopoda; order Sepiida; family Sepiolidae; genus Sepiola; species Sepiola atlantica. Next base: position 708,253 of record OY744538.1, on the reverse strand, counting down.
GACTGAGGGGCTTGAAACAGACATCGCACAGTCGAGAACAGACACGTTCTACTTTTACGTAGACCTCTAGACGTGTTGGTTATTGTTTTCGGCTCTGTTGTAATCATAGTAACACACAAGCAACTCAGGACTAGTCGAAAATACATCCGAGAGTATACTTTTCTCCATTTCCAAGATTTGGTCCAAGATTAAACCTTTAGACATGTTTGTTATTGTTAAAAACTCAGGACTAGTCGAAAAAGCCCCACCACTATCACACAACAACCACCGCGGCCAAGCAAACAAGTCAGTAAGTACTTCGCCTTCCCACCCCAAAACAAATAACTGGGAATAACAGTTCGTGGTTTCCTCAAATTTTCCCAGGCAACGCCTAGACATCAGTCCCGCTCGTGATAGATATGAGCAGTTATAATGTGCAGACTAAGATGAGTCAGTCATTTTTGCTAGCAGATAGCAGATAGATAGTTTTACTTACTACATGTACGCTTGAAACCTTACCTTTATAATTTTTGAGTAAGATCCTGACGACTATGTGCCTTTTTCTTAAGTTTCTCTTTTTTAAAGATGCAATATAATTTGGCTCTCTGATTGATGTTAACTATTTCATTATTCGGAACCGATTTTGCATTAAAAATCTTCAGGAAATGAAATAACTATATCAGGTATAAAGCTACCAAAATATGAGAGATCTTGTTGCACGCTTTGTAAAATGTCCAGACGACCGGACATTGTTGACACTTATATTAAATGCCTTTAATATAATTGCTGGTATATTTGCCCCCTTAAAATATACTCTAAAATATTCTCGTCTTTTTTATGGCTTAGATCCACATCTACTTTATATAGTGATGGAACACAGATTAGAAGATTCTCCATAGTTTGCCGTTGTATATAATCATAGCATGACCGGTTTCTATGCGTTCTAACGCATGGTGATTATTAAAAGAGAATTAACACCTCAATTATACCAGGATTTATTTACATTAAACGACAATACACCAAAAATGCATACGTGTCACTTTCTATACGTGAAGAATAATGAAAAGTGAACCTACACGTACTGGTAGACTGGTAATTTAAGTTTGTGTTCTAATATAGATCCTTGATTCGTTCTTTCTTTTATTATTCTGTAGCAATCACATATTTTGATGTACTATTATTTTCTATTGATGTAAATAGACAGGTCTGTCACTGAGTAATTGACCCATCGAATAGAATAGCTTGGTGTATGAATACAGTTTTTTGTACTAGTTCTTCTAATCGCATACGCAAGTATTTTCCCGCCGGCAGTTGGATTCAGACTGTGGTACGAATCGAATATGCTACAACTGGTCCATAACAACACACCAGCCGTGAATGGAATGTACAGATGTATATTCTTCTCTTTCTGTAAAAACAACTATTAACTGTTTTTAATTCCTTTTCTGCCAAGATAAAGGGTATTTTTGTTAAACAAATGTCGTCGTCTGATAAATCAGAGAGACATTCTATCTAAGTGTTTCAAACATGGAGTCAAATCGACCGTCAACCATAATTATGATGGTTATGGATAACCAATCACCTCAAACTCATTCATCTTTCAATTATAATTATCCCTGCCATCTAATTAGACTTCCTGAATATTTTCATATTTTAAATGTAATAAGCTGTCGTTTGAAACCCCCTGTTATATTGTTATTACTGGACTTAAGCGATAAACGGTAATGAAAAGTGCAGTTGTTATTGCGCAACTCTTGTTTTAAGTTCATGTTATCAATATATTTGAACTTATTTAATTAAATTTATATATATATATATATATATATATATATATATATATATATATATATATAAATTATATATATATATATATAATTAGAGAATAGCAACGCAACTATATAAGCCAGAACAAGCGACTCCCCCCTCTCTCTTTCTCACTCACACTCCCTATTTACCTTTTCCCTCCTTTCTGTCTTTTCCTCCATCTCGTTCTCTCTTCATAGTTGAATGTGGGTTAGCCGATGAATATCAATTTGTTCGCGGTAGTATGGGTGGCAGTTTTTGGGTGTGAAGGTAAAATTTCGCCCACCTTCCTTTATTTATTAAGTAATCAAAAATAAAATATTGATCAGGATTAAATATTAAAATATTAAAATCGATCAAAAATACAATTTTTATTTTTTTAGAACACAGACCAATCTTTGCCTTATATGACTGGCGAAATATATTTAATTATGTACCCTGTAATAAAAAAGCTATTAAGCACAACAATACCAGGGAACAACTGGCTTTATTTCATATATAAAATCAGCAATATACAAGTTAAGACCTTTGAAATATTTGCTGTTTTTTCTACCGTAACTTTTGAAATACTGAAATGATTTTGCCGCATTATTTTGTTTATATTTAATGTTATTATTATTTATATATATATATATATATATATATATATATATATATATATATATAGAGAGAGAGAGAGAGAGAGAGAGAGAGAGAGAGAGAGAGAGAGAGAGAGGGGGGGAGATAGAGAGAGATTGACACAAAATTTAAGATCACTTTTGAGAGAGAATATAATTAATCTAAAATAAAATTAAATTAAAAATTAAATTCCTTTAAAACATAACGCAAAATTATTACAAATAATAAAGTATTAAGTAGTTTATCATAAATAACTAGAAAAAAATAATAACTAATTCTCAAATTAATAGATTATTGTTAGATCAACTTAGTTTCTAGGTTTGCAATTAATTAAGATTTTCTAATTGATTAATAAATAACGATTATTTTAATATATATAAAACTTTAACTTATATTTAGCAGTATATAAAGATAGTCATTAATCGAAAGTAAGATAAAATAAAAAATTAAAATACCTTAAAACATAATGCAAAATAATAAATAAATAATAAAATATTAATAACCGATTAGAATAATAACTAGTCGATAGTAAAAACTTGGTTTCGAATTTTTAAAATAAATAGGAGAATAATATTATCTTTAGATCAACTTAATTTCTTAGTAGAGTATGATTGCAATTAATAGGTCTTTTTTTAAATAATGATTAGTTAAATATATATAAAACTCTAACATATATTTAGCAATTTATAAAGATTAGATTTTGTTAATTTCAACTTAGTTGGTAATTGTATTTATGTTTGTATAGATATGTATATATATGTTTATTTATATATATATATATATATATATATAGGTATGTATGTGTGTATGTGTGCATAGGCGTGGGTGTCTGTATGTGTGTGTGTGTGTATGGCTGGGTGTGTGTGCGTGTATGGGCGGAGATGGGCCGCTTCGAGCCTGTCTCGCATATAGTTTGAGTTGACCAACTTTCTTAAGTGTCGTGCATCCTTGAAGAGGTAGACGTCAGGATATCATCTCATCTGAATAATTTTAAATGTAATTTGTTTGTTTGTTTTTTGATTTTTTATAATTATGTATTGGCGGGCTAATCTTTGCTCCTGAGTATATCCCTGAAAAGGAACCGAGGAGGTTCTGAAACAACTGTCGGATACTCAAACTATGTTTATTTTAATATAAAAAGCTCTAATATATATTGAGCACTTTTGAAAAGTATTGGTTTTGTTCATTTTTGCTAATATTTGAACTTAATTAATATATATATATATATATATATATATATATATATATATATATATATATATATATTAATTAAGTTCAAATATTAGCAAAAATGAACAAAACCAATACTTTCTAAAAGTGCTCAATATATATATATATATGGGATAAGACTCTCGACTACGAATTAGTGGCGATTTGTGATCGGGGTTCGCGCCCACCGACCGTTGAGAATTAGTTCCTACACTGAAGATTGCGTTAGCATGAAACATCGATGTCTGTAGGTATTAAAATATTTAATAAATATTTATTTATAAATATTATATATATATATATATATATATATATATTAATTTGCAAACAAAAGTCTTCACTCATATCATTTTTGTTTACTTTTTTTCATCCCAAGCAAAGCGTATATCCACTGAAGCTACTGTGATAGAGGGAAGATTTATAGAAAATAACCTGAGTGTAGAGTTGAGCAGCAAGATTCTTGTTCACGTTACATTTAGATTTCTGCATTTTTTAACAGTCAGGGAAACAGAGAAGAGTGAGAGAATTCTCAAGGCGAGCAGTTTGAGGAAAGACGTTATTATAGAGTAGAACATATCCCGGTATCTAGAAACCTCTAGAGTGAAATGGTGGGATTGTTGCTGCTAGTCGGGTCAGTTAGAGTATTTTCGTTAAGGAGGTACAAGTGCAAAAGTTTTTGATAAAATCTATGTGCAGAAAAAGGAATCTAACTCATTTTCACTTTATTCTCGTTTCGTTATTGAAGAAAACTATGTCTTGGAAATTATGTGCCACCCACCGTATTCACCGGTTTTTGTAACAACAGATTACCGTTTTTAGTTATTTTTTAGTTATTTCAAAATAAAGAGTTAATTAGTTTCCTTTTTCAGTTAAAAAACCTCTTTTAAGGGAAGAAATTAAAAAGTTTATTGAACCTTTGCTTGGCCATTTTCCTCAGAACAAAATGTAGTATATTTTCTGATACTAAATTTCATCGTTTCTGTCCTGGTCAGCAAAGGAGAAATCCTTCTAGTCTGAGGTAATTTTAATTTTTGTTCCAATCCAGAGTGACCCTTTTTGGGGAGCTGGAATTTCCTCATATGATCTTGTGTTTAACTCTGTTAAGAGTGTGGAGGCAAGTCAATAGGGACATATGGAAATAGGTCATAGCGAGGTATGGGGACTGCATGAGACGATTAATTAAGTGTGTAACATAAAGGTAAATGAATCGTATAATTAAATACATTAGTCGCAAATGCAATTGAATGCACATGTTATAATATAGAGAGATAAGAAAGGTGAGCTAAGCACACAAGCAAAAAAACTTACAACAACCCCATAGAGTCTTTGTATATAGAAAGGACGTGCCCAATCTCCGGGTCTGTTTATTTCACCGGTCAGAAAGCAAAAGAGAAACGATTACGGTCTCAATTCCTGAGCACGCGATCTCGCGGGAATTGCCACGTGGTCTCGTGTAGTCACGAGATTTAGGGATTCCCATTATTAGAAAAGTGACTCGTAAACCCTGAAAAAAAACCTTCCTCCAAACAGAGATGGGGATAACTTTGTCGTTCCTACAGATTCAATAGGATTTTAACTCGACTAGCCGATCCCATAGTCCATTGGGACTATGGTATCGGATAATAAACACGCTGATAAACAAAAACAGATATTCTTAAGATACGCCCATTAAGTATGTGCGTTTAACGATGAAAATGCTATCAAAAACGTAAATGTACGAACGCACAGGTTTCTTATAGATATGCATGGACGCATCTAAAATGCTATTTCTTTCTTAAACCTGACCGACCGACTAAGCTACCATTTCATACTTAAGCGTGATAGCCTGACCGTCGGACGAAGAGACTCTTCTAAACAGATTCTTGGACGCATCTAAAAAGCCTTGGCGATTTTTTTCAATCCTCGCAGCGTTGTTAAGCGCGTTGTTAAGGAAAAGAAAAAATTGTTACCTTTTGGTTTAGGTTCTTTATTTTATTTAGTCATTTACTTTGACAGCCACTCACAACTTAAATCGATTAGTAATTGATTATTTTAAACTACAAAACCAGAGCTACGACCAAAACGTGACAAAAAATTGAAAAAGTCAAGTATAAACATGAATTCGAAATTGAATACTATCTAACAACTCTTAATCACCTGACATTCCATTTATAACTGAATATTTAAAGCATTAGCAAAAAAATAAACGTTGTTTATTATATATACAGGTTTTACGTTAGGTTGTGTGCATACTCCAGAGAGCTTTGCAACATGTTTGATAAAAAAAGTTCTGTCATCCATCATGATCTTGTGACTAGGGGTCGATTGTTTTGTACATGCGTGGTTTAGCAGATTGTAGTGAAGAACTTGCTAAAAAAGAATATCTTCGTGGCTGGATAAGTATACGGCTCGCAAAAAGTTGTACACTTTATATACTTTTATGGTTCTCCTATTATTGTAGTAGTGCATCTTCTCGCTGTCAAGAATGATTATACATGAAGCTACAATCATGTTTTCTCTTTTTATTGTTGATTATATATAAGATGTGGTACATGGCCCAAATTGGGTGGGATGGTATGGGATGGTAGTCGGTTGTTGTCCTCTTGGTCTTAACTAGTTTCAGTCACCAAAAAAAGACATTAACTCTATGGGTACAACCTACTTAATATTTGACGATTTTTATTTACAAAAAAATATATCTACAAATTCATCGGTTAAACACAACAGAGGTTGCTGAAAAATAAAATGCTAATGTGGTGCTAGTAGGACCATTTCAAATTATTCATTATATATATATATATATATATATATATATATATATATATATATATATATATATAAAGGAGTAAGGCTACCAACATTTGTTAAATGTTTTTCTCAACATTTATTTATTATTTTGTTGTTTTATCATTTTATAATTTTATATAACGCGTTTCAAGCGGTGGTCCGTTTTCATCAGAAATACTAAAATTAGGCCTCAAATTCTGCCCAACTCCCAAAAGTAATGTCACGGAACTGAGGAAGGACCTTAAAGAATTTGAACGCAAATTTAGACTAATAGAAACACTAAACAATAAAGGAAACAAAACAGATGATTCATTAGTGAGAAACAAATCAACATATTTCCCTAACAAACACAACAATACGAAAGAACTAAACACCTACTTTGAAAACATCTGGAACATCAACCCTCAGAGTAAAAATAACATAATTATAAAAGAAGCTGACAAAGGCAGTGCTGTAGTCATCATGGACAAACATTACTATAAATCGAAAATTATAGAGGTACTAGAAAACAATGATTACTACAAACCAATTAGCACCAACATTGATAAAAATCACAAAACTTTGCACAACATACAATAATATACTAACAAAGAAAGAAAAAGATTTCCTAACAAACTTCATGATTAAAACAAACAACTTCTACGGACTATCTAAGATACATAAATCAAATGAGATAAGAAATGCCATCAACAAATCAAATCAAATCAAATGCCATCATCAGAATATATTAGTGTTCCGAGTCCCAGTGACCTTACATTTAGACCCATAGTAGCAGGACCATCATGCCCAACAAGCAGGCAGACTGAGTAACTTGACATACTACAACCATTCACCGATCAAGTCAAGAGCTACATAAGAGACGACATACACTTCCTAGGCTCGTTACCACAAATAGTACATCTCGGGACTAAATTAGTTACAGTTGACATCAGCAGCTTATATAGCAACATACCCCATGACTTAGGTAAACGGGCAATATCACACTGGATGGACAAACACCCACAAATACTACACCACAGATTCACCAAACAATTCATCCTCGACAGCATAGACATTATTCTCAACAATAACTCCTTTGAAATTTAATAACAAAAACTACATCTAGATTCTAGGTACAGCAATGGGAATCAAAATGGCACCAACATATGCCACCCTAACACTGGCCTACCTAGAGAAGATCTTGTATGAAAAGATAGAAGAAATATATGGACAGAATATTCAAACTCTCTTCATAAAATCTTGGAAAATACAGTTGGATGATTGTTTTATCCTCTTGGAACCCACATGGGAGGACATCAATAAATTACACAGCATACTACAAAACCTACACCCCAATACTAAAATTCACCATTGAACACAGTCAAACAGAACTACCCTTCCTAGATGTACTGATTAAAATTAAAAACACTCACATAATCACAGACATACACCCAACAATATCTCCATTTTAGAAGCCATCACCCCAAAAGCTGCCTAAAATCTATACCCTATTCCCTAGCACGCAGGATCTGTACTATAGTCAGTGACAAAGACCTCCGGATTGTCCGACTGTAGGAACTACGGAAAACTTTAAGAAGGGGATACCTGCTACAAATAATACACAAAGGTATAGAACTAGCAGAAAACATTCCATTAGAAAAATTACGAATCCCCAAAAAACGAAACAAAGAACAAATATTAGCATACATCTCTACACACAACAAAAACAATCCAGAATTATTCACAGAAATAACAAGAAACCTAACCCTACTCAACCATAACAACAAACTAACATATGAAAAACAACGAAAATAATAAAAAGCAAACGCCAACCAAAAAACCTCAAACAAATTTTAACCTCATCCAAACTCAACCAACACACAATACAAGGGGTCACAAAATGCAAAAAGGAAAGGTGTGGAGTCTGTGACATAATAATAGAGGGGAACTCATACACATTCACAATAAAAAAGACCTTAACTGCACCTCCAAGAACGTTCTTTATGTGCTAGAATGTACAACATGGCTTATATAGGTGCGACCAAAACATTTTTACATAAAATCAACATTAAAATCAAAGAAAACCGTAAATTATTCGTCTTCCAACATGTGCACTCATGCAGCGTAGGAAAATTTAAAATAATGCCAATTTTCGAAAGCCAAGATTACACCTACTTACTAACACAAGAAAAAAACTTCATGTTTAAATTCAATCCAGCATTGAACAGATCATAACTCTAACAGCACACACTTTTATCAACCTTTATCCACCTTTCTATCACTATCTAACCATACGCCTCTGTGTGTGTGCGCACATATGTGTGTATGTGTGCGCGCATACATATGTGTGTGGGGGGGTATATGTCGCTCAACTATGTACAACTGACCACACACATGCGCGCACACACTCACACGCGCACGCAGGCACAACAGTCTTCTTTGAGACAAGGCAATAAAAAGCAATAAAAAGTAATAAATTTCAAAAGAAAATCTACGCACCCTGAGAAATTAAAATGACCGATAAAATAAAGGTCGAAATAACACGTACTTAATAAACACACACGACTTTGACCAAGAAAAATTGCAAATAAAAAATAAAAAATAAAAGATATAAATTATCAAAACACGTACTCACACACCCGCAAGCCCACGGATGGGCAAAAACGTCAAACAATAACAAATTTCCTCAAATGAAACAACACTCTGTCAAATCGAAAGACATTTCTTCAAATTGATTTACATATCTGATGAAAGCGGACCCCCGCTTGAAACGCGTTATATAAAATTATAAAATGATAAAACAAAATAATAAATAAATGTTGAAAAAAACATTTTACAAATGTTGGTAGCCTTACTCCTTTACATATATACTTTTCTCTCGTTGGAACTGCACTAATACTGCACTACCCTCTTCTCTCTCTCTCATATATATATATATATATATATATATATATATATATCGTACATGTATTGTATTAGTTTCTGTAAATGTAAATCCGTAGAAACTCAAGTGTTTACAAAAAGTGCTCAATACCAAGTAGAGCTGTTTATAAGTATACATTTTTATTTATACAAACATTATTGGTTACATATGTGCATACATGTTTCGGTTGCACTTTTCCAAGAAAGTCAACCTCATCAGACGAAGAATTTTTCAGGAATGGATGGATTTGAAGAATTTTCTATCTTAAATAACTCTTTTTTGGGATCTAGCATCTTCTATTTCTAGCATCTTCTATTTCTTATGAATTAGTATCGGATTACCTATTTCACTAGCTTGACCTTTTTTTGCCAGTGGTTGCCCCTCCCTTTTTTTATTACTCTTTATGGCGTCTCAATTGCCTTTTCTTGTCCTCATTTTATTGCCCTCGCTTGCCAGCTTAACAGATTCACTCAAGTGTAAATATCCTATCTATACATCAAGAATCATACATATATAAACAAACCCAAACACACCTAAATAAACACACAGATAAATAAGCGGACATCGATATATACATACACATCTAAACATGGACACCTACACAGATCAACTATCAATAAAGCATATATTCAGAATACATACGTTCTTATAGATGTATATTCAATAAAAAATAAAGAAATAAGAATATTCTAGATATATATTTAATACATACATCAATGTCAGCGTGTGTGTATGTATATATGTGCATATGTGTACGTATTTTTAGGAACTATTTTTAGGAACTATTTATACTAAAAGTGTATGGGTGGGTGTGTGCGTGTATATCTATGTTACGAATATGCTCATGTACGGTTTGTGTAGGTGTATATATATATATATATATGTGTGTATATATATATATATCTGTATATATCTATGTATATATATTTGTATGTGTATGTGCATGTATATGTGTTTGTGCGTGTGTATACATGTATCTGTATGTATATGTATATATATATATATATATATATATATGTGTGTGTGTGTGTGTGTATAGATATACGTGTATAGGGGCATATTGATGTATGTATTAAATATATATATCTAGAATATTCTTATTTCTTTATTTTTTATTGAATATACATCTAGAATATATTTATAAGAACGTATGTATTCTGAATATATGCTTGATTGATAGTGGATCTGTGTAGGTGTCCATGTTTAGATGTGTATGTATATCGATGTCCGTTTATTCATCTGTGTGTTTATTTAGGTGTGTTTGGGTTTGTTTATATATGTATGATTCTTGGTGTATAGATAGGATATTTACACTTGAGTGAATCTGTTAAGCTGGCAAGCGAGAGCAATAAAATGAGGACAAGAAAAGGCAATTGAGACGCCATAAAGAGTAATAAAAAAAGGGAGGGGCAACCACTGGCAAAAAAAGGTCAAGCTAGTGAAATAGGTAATCCGATACTAATTCATAAGAAATAGAAGATGCTAGAAATAGAAGATGCTAGATCCCAAAAAAGAGTTATTTAAGATAGAAAATTCTTCAAATCCATCCATTCCTGAAAAATTCTTAGTCTGATGAGGTTGACTTTCTTGGAAAAGTGCAACCGAAACATGTATGCACATATGTAACCAATAATGTTTGTATAAATACAAATTTATACTTATATATATATATATATATATATATATATATATGTATATGTGTGTGTGTGTGTGTGTGTGTGTGTGTGTGTGTGTGTGTGTGTGTGTGTGTGTGAAAAATGACAAATGGAAAACAGGTTAAAGTGCAGGAGAAAAACAAAAAACGAGAGATTTGACCGGTTTCGTTCGTGTTGGCGAACGTCTTCAGAAAAAGTGAAGATTTGGAAATAATTTTATTTTAAAAGCACACACATGGGAGGAAAGAAGAATGTGTCACCCACTTTTCATATTTCAATGTCACTTAAAAGTCTTCTCATATGGTCCAATCGATCATCCTTTCCTCCCCCCATGTGTGTGCCTTCAAAATAAAATTATTTCCAAATCTTCACTTTTTCTGAAGACGTTGGCCAACACGAACGAAACCGATCAAATCTCTCGTTTTTGTTTTTCTCCTGCACTTTAATCTGTTTTCCATTTGTCATTTTTCACACATTTTGTCTACCACGGCATTTAATTTTCTATGAATTATCGTGTACCTTACCCCATATATATATATATATATATATATATATATATATATATATATATATATATATATATATATATATATATATATATATATAAATAGACTGTCAAAAAGCTCTAATGCAAAGTTCCGAATACGTTCGTAGAACACTCTCGACTAGTCTTCTATCTGTGCCCACTACTAGGTACATATAGATCTTAATTTCACTTAATTACGTGACAGTTTCCATTGGCCGAGTGGATATGGCGACTGCTTGCAGATTCTAGGCTGACTCTGTGAACCTTGTTCGCGCCTCCCGACCGTCTGAAATTGAGAGCAATAAGCTTGAAACGCTATAGTCTGTAGGTATTAATAATTTTTATATATATATATATATATATATATCGAATATATATCGAATATATATATACATCGAATATATATATATCGAATATATATATATATATATATCGAATATATATATATCGAATATATATATATATATATCGAATATATATATATATATATATATATATATCGAATATATATATATATATATATATATATATCGAATATATATATATATATATATATATATATATCGAATATATATATATATATACGAATATATATATATATATATATATATCGAATATATATATATATCGAATATATATATATATATATATATCGAATATATATATATATCGAATATATATATATATATCGAATATATATATATATATATATATATATATATCGAATATATATATATATATAAATATATATATATATATATATATATATATATATATATATATATATATATATATATATGGGGTCAGTTAGCTCGTTAGCAGTTAGTTAAATCTACTTTTGGCAAATACATTTTTCCTGCTTTCAACTATATCTAACCCGAGTTTAATCGTTAACGCAACAGGTTATAATTTTTGTTCGATATATATATTAAAACAAAAATTATAACCTGTTGCGTTAACGATTAAACTCGGGTTAGATATAGTTGAAAGCAGGAAAAATGTATTTGCCAAAAGTAGATTTAACTAACTGCTAACGAGCTAACTGACCCCATCGTTAGGGTTAGGGTAGGAGTTAGGGTTAGGATCAGAATCAGGGTTGGGGTCAAAGTTAGTTCTCTCTTATTAAGGCCAAAAACAACTCGAGGATAAGGGTTAGTGGAATTTTCAATTGGAGGATGGAATGATTCATTCACAGGACGACATGACAGATATTTGTTCCTATTTACTTACCTCCTCATGGGGGCAAAATTAGACACAAGGTCAGTTTTTAATGTGGGTAAAATCCAGCTCCCCAAAAGGTGCACTCTGGATTGGAACAAAAATAAATATTGTCTCAGTCAAGAAGTACTTTTCCTTCACTGACTGAGGACAGAAAAGACTAAGTGTAGCATCAGAACAGATATTACACTTAGTTCCTGGCAAAGGAGCCATTTATTTATTTCCCTCCTCGGCCTTTCCATCCTAATAATAAAGTGACAGATAAATGACAGATATTTGTTGACTTGAAAGCGAAGCTGTTACGTTCTTGATAAAAAATAAAATATTGCATTTCTGTAACTTTCACAGCTTTATGATATACGTTTCCATACGTTTAAAAGAAAGCTTAATCTATTTGAAAACCTTCTTTATTAACGAACTTCATGGCGAAAAGGCGACCTTCACTGCCAAGTTGTACGTATACTTTTTCTGGGAGTTCAGAATATCTTGGAACGTTTCAAGTTGAAAGATGTAGAATTAATTATGTGTAGGGTTAGGGTTAATGTTAGAGTTAGGGTTAGAAACTGGAAAAGTAAAAGAGAGAAAACTGGTGGATTACGCGGAGGCGAATGTTTCTACACCTCTGATTAGCTGAAAAAAGATGTCGAGATTCTGTCCAATTGAGAGTCGATATTTTTTAACCAAATTTGCTGGCCGCTGCTGTATTTTTATTATTCACATTTGTTCGCTCCAAACAAGACATATATGTAAGGGGTTACTGTGATAAGGTTCAGATTTATAGCTGGAAACCTGGATGGGGAGTTGAACAGCAAGATGTTTGTTCACATTACATTTAAATGTCTGTATGTTGGTACGGTTGGGGAAACAGGAAGCCGGCAGGGAATTCCAAAGGCAAGTGGACCCAGAAAATAAGTTGTAGGAAATCTCCTGACATCTAAGGACCTCTACAGTAGGGTGGGGTAGGGATATTTATGTTGAAGGGGTCGGAGCACATTCCGTGGAAGTATTTGTATAACCAACACAGTGCTGCAACACTGTGGCGATCAGACAAGGACGACAGTGCGGCATCTAATTAGGTTCGAAATTTATTTTTGCACCCTGTCCAAGAGAGAGGCTGGTTGTTGGTGCACCAGCGTAGATGTTGCAACAGAGCGAATGGTGGCTTTATAGAGATATAGGGTACTGACAAGTGTGAGAAGTTTTCTAGCTGCAGATTATGTTCTTTTTTTAGGAATTTGTTGTTGTAGTAGTGATGATGATGATGATGATGATGATGATGATGCCACCACCACCACCACCCATATAAAGTCAAGAGAACTGAAACTGCAAAATATTTAATAAACTGCCCCCTTTTCCAAAAGCACAGTGGGCGATCCTATCTTTTAAAAAGGGGGTGAAGAGTGATAACATACGTGACATGAAATAACATTTTCTTGGTTCCTGTTAATAATAATAATGATTATAACGAATTAGCTGTACAAACTCGACGTTGTCCTGAAGTCTTTTTATTCTCAGTTTTTTTTTTCACTTGTTTTTATGTTGTTTTCTTTTTTTAAATAAGATTTTGGAAGTTAAATTTTATTATCAAAGTGTCCTTGAGTCATTAATTTATTAATTCAACCAAATTGTTATAAAAACTATAACTAATTGTTGTTAAGATAATGTTTTAATGTAAATAGTTTCCAAGATTTTTAACCATTTCGTACATAAAGATTTGCTAAGAATTTTAAAGCCAGTTTAAATTTCTATTCATCCAGATTCCTTTCGCATTTCAAAGGGCCACGAAGCAATTTCTTCTTTCTTTTTACTTTTTATTAAAAAAGATTTAAATGACGGACGTGTTTACGAATAAACCGAAAAGTATTCTGGCAGATTTTATTTTGTAATTAAATTATTTTTAATAGGATTGTTTTTTTTAATTTCGCGCGAGTACTTGCATGCGTTTATTTATTTTCCGCGCACGGACGGAATGAGAACGTGTTTAGCAACTGAAATGAGGTGTTTAGCAACAACAGAAAGCTGTTCACGAGACAACTGTTTTTTATTTGTTTTTGCCTCTGAAAATTACATAAAACAGAAAAACTCGCCATCATCGATTTTCTTACGTGATTCGTCATTCTGATCTCAATAAATTATTCATAGCGGCGAAATGAAATCCTTTATAGCAACACTATTGTCCCTATCTACGTCAGGTTTTTAAACTGATGCTTACTACTAGCTAATAAAAATATTGGCAGACGTATACGACACACGCCGCCACACCTAAAAATGTTGTAGAGAAGCCTCGACAAAAAATGCTCTCCCAAAAATACCCGGCCCTAAAAATAAACACAATCCTGGTCGTAGTAAAAAAAAAGCTTTATTATTTAATTAAGAAGATGAAATCCATTCATGTCATTGAGTATTTACATAAGAAGATCGTTTCTCTTACGTTTCTGTCTCCACATAAACTCACACAGATAATAAACGCCACCATTCCGCGATGCGTTCCACAGTGGCGTTTATTATGAATTTTATACAGATTGAAAGATTCCATGTTTTTTATTGTATTTATTGTATTTATTTTATTGTAGAGTCTTGCTCAACAAAATTGGTCCCTGGACCCTAAACTTACGCCTGTCTAGATAGGACTCATAAAAGTATGGCAAGGGCTTGTGCGCGCACTGCGTGTAACTGTCACTGTTTTTTGTTGTTTTTTTATTCATTTTCCAATTAATGACGAGACTCTTCTAAAAAATTATCCAAAATTGTGTTATCCATTCTTTTATATATTCTTTTAATTATTATCGAGTAACTCCTTCCCGGATTTCCCCCGATATATCTCGTGCGTATCGTGAAATGAAATAATCAATATACCAGATACTTTTGAGGAAAAATTAAATAATTTCATATATACATAATTTATGGGGTGCGATTTCAATGCGGATATATATATATCGGTTAGGAGCCGATTGAAAGCAAGAAAAGACGGATACAACGGGGAAATGAGTTTTTCGTTTTCTTCCCTATTTTTTGTCCTCTTCTTTTTTGTTACAAAACTTTCTTTTGTCATCAATGTCATTTGATGTTGGAGTACG